>KV012136.1:332071-407963 GCA_001598015.1 Dorcoceras hygrometricum | reverse complement strand
ACCACGACCACCGCGCCCCTGCTTGCGCGATGGGGGCGGCGACGTGCGGCCATGCGCCGCAATGCATGGTGGCGGCGGCCGCCGCCGTGCTGCCGTCGTCCGGCGATCTTCCGACAGTGATGCGACGGCTAATTTTCTTATAGGTTTGGTTCGGGCCTATCCCGGGCAGCCCGTGAAGTTTTCGGGCCGATATTCGATATCAGAACGATTTTGGTCGATTTTGAAATTTTGAGATTTTTGGGCCCAAAAATGTTTTTGGCCCAATACGATGCAATTAAAATTGCAAAATACGATTTAGATTGTAAAATATGATTTTATAATTAAAATATGATTTTGTTGATTAAAATTTGATTTTATCGACAAAATGCGATTTTATTATAAAATGCGATTTTATGATTAAAATATGATTTTGCGATAAATAATTTGATTATTTAATTTATGCATATTAATTAGATTGATTGCATGATTGGGATGATCGAGAGCCATGCCCCAATGTGTTAGGTGTATGCTTTAGGTTTTGCGATTTTGGTTGTATTTAATATTGTTGATTATCATGTTATAAAAGTTGGTCTGTTTGTGGCTCGTTCCCACCCCTTAAAATGTATCCCTTATTTGTCATGGAATTTAATTGTAAATTACTAGACTTAGTGGGAGGACTTTTGAAGATGGTGAGCCCGATGACGATCAAAGATATTGAAGACTGAAGATATGTAAAGCCGGAAGCAAATGTAATAGGATTGCATTGCATATTGCATTTCACCTAGAATTGGACCCAGGTCCGTGATTGGCAACCACGGACCGCATAGCTCTCGCGATCGATCATCCCAATATTTATATATGTGATATATAGTTAGTTGAATTCGAATCTTTTAAATATGATTTAAAATATATTGCATGAGGCCAAATTTTCGAAAATAATCCTTCGTTTTAAATACGATTTAAAACTAATATCAAGATAAAAGTTTATTCGATAAACCAAATGGGATTTAAATTTTTTTAAATTTCCCTACCATCCATCAACAATGGGTGTACGTCGATGCTACCCGTATACATGGCCCGACTCATATTATTGAGGGGGTCATGTATGCCGAAAAGCTGTCCACGCCATTGACAATTGTTGTGAGTTCGGTTGGAACTCCCTTTAACGTCGGCTCATATTATTGGGGACGTTAAGGGGACCGTCCTTCACGACTCAACATTGATGGGTCATCTTGACACGTAATAGTAAACGGAGTCATATTATTGGGCCCTTACTAGACGATGATTTCGGTTTGTAAATATTATTGATTATCATTTTAAGTGGGTCTGTTTGTGGCCCGTTCCCACCCCTTAAAAATGTATCCCTTATTTGTCATGGAATTTAGGTCTGAACTACCAAGACTGGCTCCGCAACCTCAAACTTGTGTTGGCTTCGGAAAAACTTCTTTATGCGATAGAGAAGAGTCCTCCGAAGGAAACCCCTGCTAATATCAGCCCTGAGGAGCTTATTACTCTTAAACAATGGAGGGACGACACGGTTAAAGCTCGATGCTATGTGATGGCGTCGATGTCCAATGAAATGCAACGGCGGTTTGAGAAGACAAAGTATGCTGCTGACATACTTTTTCATCTCAAAGAACTGTATGGGGAGAACTCTCGACATGAGAGGTTCACGGCTGTCAAGGAGCTTATGACGAGCCGCATGCGCGATGGGACTTCGGTCCGCGAGCATGGGGTTCGTATGATTGGGCTCATTGAAAAGCTGTCGGGCCTTGATATCACAATTCCACACGAGCTGTCTGTGGATGTGCTTGTCCTCTCACTGCCTGCTGCATTCGACCCCTTTGTGGTCAACTTCAACATGAACAAGATGGCAGCCACCCTTGAAGAGGTGGTTAACATGCTTGTAGTGTTTGAAGGAACCATAAAGAAGGACAAATCCGTCCTCCTTATGGGCTCTTCTGCGAAGAAGGGGCCCAGACACAAGGGAAAGAAGCGTTCTGTCCCTGAAAAGGAGGAATAGCCCACCAAGAAGCAAAAGGCAAAGGCTTTCAAGCCGAACAAGTCTGAGGATGTTTGCCACCACTGCCACAAGCCTGGGCATTGGAGGAGGAACTGCAAGGAGTACCTCGAGCAGTTGCGAATTGCGAAAGGTATGTTCTATATTGAAATAAATATGTCTATTAGTTCGAATTCTTGGGTACTTGATACAGGATGTGGATCTCATATCTGCAATGATTTGCAGGTGATGACAAGAAGCCGAAGTCTTAGAGAGGGTGAGACCCACTTGAGGCTTGGCAATGGAACAAGAGTTGCGGCAGTAGCTATAGGAGATGTTTATTTATTTCTGTCTTCTGATTTTAAGATGTTATTTAGAAACGTTTTGTTTGTTCCTGAATTAATAAAGAACATTATTTCTGTTTCTATGCTTGATAGTGATGGATATTCTTGTATGTTTGCTAATTCGATTTGCAATATTTACAAGAATGAATGTTTAATTGGTATTGGGGAACGCGAAAATGATTTGTACACCTTAAAATTAAAAGACGTTCCAACTCGCGATGTCGAAACACATACAACAACGATTAAAATAAAACACGATAACTTGAACCCAGCACAACTTTGGCACGCTAGGCTAGGTCATATTTCTCTAAGTATGATGAACAAGTTAGTTAGGAGTGACATGTTTGATCTGTCAGACATTAACTCCCTACCGACTTGTGAATCTTGTCTTAAGGGAAAGATGACTAAGCAACCCTTCAATGGCAAGGGTGAGCGTGCTCATGGCCTATTGGATTTGATCCATACTGATGTGTGTGGTCCATTTAGTATTGGTACTAAATACGGTCACACATACTTCATCACCTTTACCGACGATCACTCTAGGTATGGGTACTTGTACTTAATGAAGCACAAGTCTGAATCCTTTGAAAGGTTCAAAGAATTCAAGGCTGAAGTAGAAAATCAACTAGCCAAAAGTATTAAAGCACTTCGATCAGATCGAGATGGTGAATACTTAAGTGCTGAATTTCAAGACTATCTGAAAGAGAATGAGATTCTCGCACAGTGGACCCCTCCGGGCACACCACAGCTCAATGGTGTAGCGGAGCGTCGTAATCGGACCTTGTTGGACATGGTTCGATCTATGATGAGCTTCACTGAACTTCCTACCTCGTTTTGGGTCTATGCGCTCGAAACGGCGGTAATGTTGTTGAACAATGTCCACACCAAGGAAGTGGATAAGACTCCATATGAGATATGGATGGGCAAACCACCCAAGTACTCATACATGAGGATTTGGGGATGTCCTGCTTACGTGAAGCAGACAGTGGGAGATAAGCTGGATACGAGATCCATCTTATGCTAATTCATTGGGTATCCAAAGAATTTCATTGGATACTACTTCTACTATCCCAGCGAAACAAAAGTGTTTGTTTCTAGGAATGCCACCTTTATGGAAAAGGAATTTCTACTTGATAGAAAGGGCAGAATAGTAGAACTCGAAGAGGTTCGAGAACCAACTGAAGTACCAGGTGAATCTCCTGCACCTCCAGAGCCAGTACCAGAAATGGTCTCACCTAGGAGATCCGAAAGGGTTCCTAGGGCTCCTGAGAGATATGGTTTTCTCCATGAAGATGATCAAGGTGATCAAGTTGTTGGATCTGATCCAAGAACTTTCAAGGAGGCAATTTCCGATGCAGATTCTAATTTGTGGCTTGAAGCAATGCAGTCCGAGTTAGACTCGATGCATGCTAACCAAGTTTGGACTCTTGTTAATCCTCCCGAACGAATTGTTACTATTGGGTGCAAATGGGTATACAAGAGGAAACTTGGGCCTGATGGTAAGGTAATGACCTACAAGGCACGACTGGTCACGAAAGGTCACACTCAAAGGCAAGGTGTTGACTATGATGAAACCTTCTCGCCAGTCGCAATGCCATGTGTATATAAGAAGGTAGTTAAAAGCTCTGTCACATTCCTCATACTTTATGTTGATGACATTCTACTCATTGGGAATGATGTAGGAATGCTGCAGTCAACTAAAGTATGGTTGTCTAGTAGATTCTCGATGAAGGACATGGGTGAAGCATTCTATATTCTTGGAATACTGATCTATCGGGATAGATCGAAACGGATGCTCGGACTCACCCAAGCCACCTACATCGATACCATACTTAAGAGGTTCTCTATGGAAGAGTCCAAGAGATGACACCTAACTATGTGCCACGGGGTCACTCTATCTAAGTCTATGTGTGCGAAGACTGATGAGGATATAGAGAGTATGACACGTGTGCCATATGCCTCGGCAATAGGTAGTATTATGTATGGCATGATCTCGAATAGACCGGATGTCGCATATGCTCTGAGTGTCACGAGCCGCTACCAGGACAACCCCGGCCAATTGCATTGGATGGCTGTGAAGGATATTCTTAAGTACTTACGAAGGACTAAGAATATGTTCATGGTCTATGGGGGTGGTGAACTGAAACTGGAAGGCTACACTGATTCTAGCTTCCAGTGTGACGTGGATGATTCGAAGTCAACCTCTGGATTTGTATTCATGCTCAATGGTGGTGCTGCCTCTTGGAAGAGTTCCAAGCAAGATACCATCGCGGATTCAACCACTGAGGCTGAGTACACCGCAGCATCAGCTGCTGCTAAGGAGGCCGTTTGGATAAGGAATTTAGTCCAAGAGTTGGGCGTCATTCCTAATGGAGTTGGTCCAGTCCCGGTGTACTGCGACAACACGGGTGCCGTTGCGCAAGCAAAGGAGCCCAGGTCTCACCAAAGATCCAAACACATACTGAGGAAATACCACATAATCCGGGATATTGTGGCTAGAGGGGACATAGCAGTTGAGAGAGGCGCCTCCACGGACAACGTTGCTGATCCACTTACGAAGCCCTTGCCAGGACCGTTGTTTGAAAAATATCGCGAAACAATGGGACTGCGTCTGATGAGTAGTTGGCTTTAGGGCAAGTGGGAGATTGTTAGAGTAGATGCCCAACTAGCCAACTTGTGGCGTGTGGGTTCATAGACTCTTGTATGAAACGATCTTTATATATGATATTCGCATTTGTTTATGGCATTCTTTATCTTCATTATGCTTATATAATGTTAACAATTGTGTTGGATAAAGACCTAGAATGCACCATAGTGTATGTTAGATGTGATATTGGGTATGACGGCTATCGTGAAACACATCTAATAGTCACTATGTATTCTAAATTAGTTCCTAGTCGATTGGGACGTCAAAATGAGGATAAGGCCGCCCGAGCTTGAGACTAGTATCTGTGATGTGAAGTACCATGTTTCATTGGTAGGGAACATTGTGATGTTCTGAGCATGCAGATAGATAGTGACCTGGTGATCTATCGAACTACCCTCGTTCGGACTTCCAAGTGGTTACCATTTGTCGAGTGGATAAGTACGAGGTCTTGGTTGTACTGATTAGTCCTCACGACTCGAAACGTCATTGAGACTCTACATGATAGGCGTCTCACTTTGACCCGTTTGCCGACTCACTTGGGGCCATCAGGCGGCGGGATTGGGTGAGGTCCCGATGCATATAGGAGTCGTTTCTTCGTTGTCGAGGATTCACCACTCGCTTACATGCGTGGATATCCTATGCTATCTGAGGGGATAATAGTGTATAAATCTCTGGCCAGAGTACTAGAAGTGTTTTAGGTAAATGGGTTTACCTAGTTACACTCGCGATATCACTATTCGATCTCCAAGATGTATGCATAGCTATCGGATCTTTAGCGACTCTCGATTTACCAATGGTCGTTGATCTGATCGGGATATATGGATTGAAAGGACCGTACTGTATGCTAACCACGACCAATTGGTTCTTGCAGGCACTATCAGTGATACCTAGGGGATCATGGGGCGATGTTGCTAGACGCTTTACCATGATCCGTTGGGCAAGTCCGAAATTGTGATTTCGGAGCCGCAATGGTTGTGGGCCCACGGCTAGCTGTATCCCTGAACCATTGAGGGTCACACAAGTACTGGATTCGTGATTCCCGCACGGAAACTGAGCCCAATGTGTTGAGCACTTGAGGAGGATTTTAGGGAGTGCGACTTCCTGAAAGTCAACAGGGGTCAAATCGTGATTTCCCACTGTTGAGGGGCAAAACTGTCATTTGGACTAGGTGATCTGAAAAATCGTTTTTCGCATCATAATATTCGGTTTTGGAAACTGAGTCGATCGATCCGATCTGATCGTCGATCGGAGTTATGATGAAACCGTAATGAATTAAACGTCTCCGATCAGTTTTTCGAGGAGAATCCATCCGCGTTGATCTCGTCAGGCCTTCTAGTGCAGGCTGACGAAGGAGTCTCCCTTCCGGTCATGTACCTGATTGACGAATCTACAGCCGCCTACCGTGAAGAGCCGGTCTTCTTGTAATTCCGGTTGGAGCCAGGCGCAAGTCGCCAGCAAGGTAATCTACTAATCATCCTATGAATGGTTTATAGCATGATTTTATTGTATTGAACGTTTTCCGGCGCCAAATTTTAAACTTCCGCTGCGCCGCCAGGAGACGGGATCCGGATCCGCCACCACTATCCCAACACTAGCATGTCGCCGTGGGGAGCGCCCATATTGTTTGTGAAGAAGAAGGATGGCTCAATGCGGATGTGCATTGATTTCCGCCAGCTAAACAAAGCGACAGGTAAGAACATGTACCCTTTACCCAGGATCGATGATCTGTTCGATCGGCTGCAAGGTTGTGGTGTATTTGAAGATTGACTTGCGTTAAGGGTACTACCAGCTGAGGGTAAGAGATCAAGATGTCGCCAAGACTGCTTTTCATACGAGTTACGGGCACTTAGAGTTCTTAGTCATGTCGTTCGGACTAACCAACACTCCTAAAGTCTTTATGGATCTAATGAACCGAGTCTTCAGATAGTTCATAGATCAGTTCGTGACCGTGTTCATTGACGACACCTTGATATATTCTAAGACTCCTTTGGAGCATAAGGAGCACCTGAGAATTGTCCTTCAGACGTTGAGAGACCAGCAGCTGTATGCTAAATTCTTCAAGTGCGAGTGTTGGCTGGATCGCGTCGTATTCTTGGGTCATGTTATTTCAGCCGAGGGGATTTATGTGGATCCCAGTAAGGTTGATGCTGTTTTGAACTGGGAGCGTCCCAGGAATGTGTCAGAGATTCGCAGTTTCTTGGGTCTGGCTGGCTATTACCGTCGTTTCATTGAAGGATTTGCTAGCATTGCAAAGCCGATGACTCAATTTACTCAGAAGGATAAGCGGTTTGTGTGAACAGAGCAATGCGAGAATTCTTTTCAATTGCTCAAAGAGAAACTGACTACTGCGCCTGTGTTGGCTCTGCCGTCCGGATCAGGTGGTTTCGTTGTTTGTTCTGACGCTTTGCTCAATGGATTGGGCTGTGTTTTGATGCAGAATGGTCGAGTCATTGCGTATGCCTCGCGGAAGCTGAAATCGCATGAGACTCGTTATCCAATCCATGATTTGGAGCTACCAGCGATGGTTTTTGCGCTGAAGATCTGGCGTCATTACCTGTATGGCGAGCAATTTGAGGTGTACTCGGACCACAAGAGTTTGTAGTATCTGTTTTCGAAGCCTGATTTGAATATGAGACAGCGTCGTTGGATGGAGCTGATGAAGGACTTTGATTGCGAGATCAAGTATCAGCCTGGGAAATCAAACATAGTGGACTATGCTTTGAGCAGGAAAGCTGGTGAGATGCTTGCTTCGCTGTATATTTCTAAGAATCAGGAGCATCTTAACACTACTAGTTGGAGATTCTACCCGGCTGAGGATTGTGTTGTGGTTTCTTCTTTCCAAGTGGAGCCACAGATTGTTTCGACTATTCGAGCAGCTCAAAGGACTGATCCTTCTATCCACGAGTTGAAGTTAAAGGTCAGGGCTGGAGAACTTGAGGATTATTCTGTTTCTTCTGATGGTTGCTTGAGGTTTCGTGTCAGGCTGGTTGTGCCTAACCTCATTGATTAGAAGGAGGAGATCCTTCGGGAAGCGCACTGCACTAGACAAAGTGTTCATCCTGGTGCACGGAATATGTACCATGCGTTGAAGCCGCACTTTCACTGGGCTGGCCTGAAGAGCGACGTTGCTGGATTTGTTTCTCGTTGTTTGAATTTTCAGATGGTAAAGGCTGAAAGGATGAGACCTGGTGGTCTGTTGCAGAGTTGGGAAGTACTCCAATGGAATTGGGAGCACATAGCGATGGATTTTGTGACGAATCTGCCTCGTACCAGCAGAGGATTCGATGCTATTTGGGTGGTTATCGACAGACTGTCGAAGTCTGCGCATTTTATTTCCTACGGTATGACCTTTTCTTTGAAGAAAATGGCGAAACTATACGTGGAATTTGTGGTTAGATTGCACGGTGTGCCTGTTTCGATTGTTTCAGACCGAGATCCAAGGTTCACTTCAGGTTTTGGAAGAGTTTTCAAGCAGCTCTAGGTACCAGATTGGCTATGAGCACAGCATATCACCCCGAGACAGATGGCCAATCTGAGAGAACTATCCAGACATTGGAGGATATGTTACGAGCTGTTGTTAGGATTTTGGTGGTATCTGGTAAGACGCATTGTCCTTAGTTGATTTTTCCTACAATAACAGCTATCAAGTGACGATTGGCATGGAGTTTGAGGCTTTATACGGCAGAAAGTTCAGAGCGCTAGTATGTTTTCCGTAGTGTATGCGCTTTGCACACAAGGGAAGTTAGCTCCTCGTTACGTCGGACCGTATGAAATTGTTGAGAGGATTGGCCCTTTAGCGTATCGGTTGTTGTTGCCACTGAAATTATCTTCTCTACATGATGTGATTCATGTTTCCATGTTGAGGAAGTACGAGCCAGATCCGTCTCATGTGTTGAGAACTGACGAGGTGGAGCTAGATCAAACGTTGAGTTATCAGGAATATCCCTTGCAGATCCTTGACAGAAAAGAGAATCAATTAAGGAATAAAACCATTCCGTTGGTGATGGTGCAATGGAGCAAGCATGGCAGGGAAGAAGCTACTTGGGAGTTGGAAGAAAAGATGCAGCGCGAGTGGCCGCATCTGTTTGAGTAGCTGTTGTGCTAAATTACCAGTAGTTGTAGCTTTGGTTGTAATTCTTTCCTAGTTGTTATTTGCTTGCTCAGTTATCTTGAACTCTTGGCCATGTGTTGGACGATTTTCTGTTTTGGCTTTCTGTTGCTGTGTTTTCTCCCAGAATCGTTGTTTGATTTCGAGGATGAAATCCTTTTTAGTGGGGGAGAAAGAGACCTGGAATTAATAAAAGATTTATTGTTGATTAATCGGTTTTTAAGAATTCTGGAGGTTCAGATTTATGTTTGAAGGGTTCGTTTGCATTTTCGGGTCAGATTTCACATTTAGAGCAACTCTGGAAATTTTCGTATTTTTGAGTTTTTGAGGAAAAATCTGATTTTGTGGAGAGATCTGATTAGATTCGTGTACAAATCTGTTAGCGCTTGTGTTATTTCAGACCTGCCAGCGAGTTCCTGTAGTGGATGCAAAACGCCGTCGTTTATATTAGTGGAGGCGACGTCGTATTGGTTTAGCGCTAGCGATCGCTGTTGCGGGCGTTTAGTTCATCAGACATGATGACGTAGGTTGCGCGACGTCGTATTAGCTTTGTATGGATCTGTTGTAGCGTGGCTCTTTGAGCAGATTTGCTGACGTGTGCGGAGCGACGTCGTTTTGATTAGCGCTCGTTGTCTTTGCGTTGCGGTTGCTGGTTTGAGCTTCGCACTGTTGAAGAAGCTGTTGAGCATCAGCTATGTACTGTTCCCGTTTCTGTCGGCCGCTGCGATTGTTATGTTAGAGGCGTTGGAATCTGTTTGCGTCGGTGGATTTTTAAACAAATTTCTCGTGTGTATATAAGCAGCAAGGCTTGGTCTTTGTTCCATTTTTAATCAGATTCCATACTTAGCGAAAATTCTCCTAACTTTTATTCTTTGTTCTTGAACCCTAGAACACTGTTCATCGTGAGTTTCTCCGGTGAATTCCCGTCGTTTCCGGTCACCATTTTGCATGTTTGAGGTAGCGTTGGACTCCTCTTGAGAAGCTATTTCATTATATACAACTCTTGGGAGCTGTTGTTAGCTGGAAGTAAGATCGCAAAGTGCTTCCTTCGGCCGTGTGTTCGCTGTGCAGGTAGCCCTTCGATTTAGAGATAAGATCTTAATTAGAGCTTTGTTATTGAGAATCCTGTTGAGTTTTTGAGTAGGATGATTGCTGGTTGGAGTGTATAACTCCCAGCCGTGAGTTCTGTGCCTGTGTCCCGTGAGATTTATGTTTTGTGCGTTGTGGGTTTAGCAGGTCTAAACCAGAATTCTCGGGACTCTTGTTGTGGTAATCATTGCACAGAATTAAGGTACGGGTTGAGCTTCTTACAGCGTGAGGTTTGGCATTAATAAATGCAGTGATGGCTGATTTTTGCTTTGTGTATTGCTGCCAGTATTTACTTCCTTCTGTTATGTGCATACACGCATTTATTCACTTGCATTTCAGACTCCTTGCTTTGTATCTTGTTGTATTGTGCTGTTGTTTCTTACTAGGATGCGAGGGAGAGCGGCAATACCGCACTCTCATCTCCATGTCGGGATCTGTTAGCCCTCATGCGCCGAGTGGTTAACTACCACAGTTCATGAGTTGTGCAACGACAGGTTGAGCTGTTTGATGCATCTGGTATTCGGGTGTAGTGTCAAGTCGAGTGGATGATTACCACTTTGAACACACCCCATGGCCACCATTTGTTGCAGATTCTCTGGAGCTATGTTTGAGTTCCTTGTCTCCCTTTTCGGTTGTAGCCTTCAGCTGTTATCCGGTGTCTCATGCATAGCATCGCATTTTATTTTAAGGTTTTCTTTAGCTGTTTCAGTTGCTCTCCGTACTGGGGTTTGACCCCATGTCCCTCTAGGGCTTGGTTTGTTTTCCTTGCCTGTTGTGTTGTTCAGGTTATCCAGCTGGTCCTGGAGCAAACCCGGCTGGAGGTGCCCCAGGTGGTGGTTAGAGTGTCACAGTAGCGTATATCATATATATATGTATCAGTACAGTTAGCCAGGGGATGCCCTGTGCTCATGTTGTATTTTGTTGTATCTTGTGGTATTCAGTTGTGGTTGTTACCAGGTGTTTGATATATGTTTATGTTGTACTGCTTGTCATGGGCTTGTAGCCATTGTGGTTGATTTTGTAAACTGGGATTACTTTGAGTATTGTCGTATTTTAAATTATATTGTTTTAAACCGTCAGGCCAAAAGCAAAAATTTTACCCATTTTTTAGTAGCTTCCGCTTGTGTTGTGTGGTTTTACTCTGTTTTGAGCACGCGGCCTGACAGCATTGGAACTCTGTTTTGACCTGATAAGCGCGGAAAATGTGTTCGAACTCTCCTAAGCTGTTATTTCATCCTCTGAGCTGGCTTATTGTTCCTAAGCTGTTGTATTCTTACCTGAATGGTTTTTACGCTTTTAAGCTATTATCTTCTTCTCCGAGCTGTTTTTACACTCGTGAGCTGTTGTTTTCTTCCCTAGCTGTTTTACACTCCTGAGTTGTTACCTTTTTCTCTGAGCTGTTCTTATGCTCCTGAGCTGTTACCTTTTTCCGCTAAGCTGGTTTTATGCTCTCGAGCTGTCCATACACCCGTAAGTTGTTTTATATCTGTAAAGCTGTCTTTACACTCATAAGCTGTTCTACTTACCAGAAGCCGTTTTTACACCCATAAGTTTTTTGCTTCACCCATAGGTATTTTGGCATTTTGAGTTGTCTTTCCCCTTTGAAATGAATTTAGAATCCCCAGAGCTGTGTTCCGAGTACACCCAACAGTCATTTTAATGTGAAAATAGAGTCTTCTTTTCTTTTTACAGTACGAACCGCTTGCGCGTGATCTGTTTTGGCAAATATGTTACTGTAAAAAGGTAGGGTATGAAGGAGCTGGGATGAAGTCTCCCACCCTGTCTGCAATTTTAAAAGAAGCAATTTCAAAGTCTTATGTTATGTGGCAAAGATAAGGCAGATGGTCACGGTTTACGGGAGTGCGGATGTCGACCTACGGGCCGGGGTGTCCCTCCAACAGAAAATATTTAAGGGCGATAGTTCCCTATTTCCTAATATCATATGAGGTTGATCAAGCGACCAGACCTAAGGAGACGTTTCTGCGCCACATTTCATACAGAAAGTTTATGTGTTATTCTATAATCACAATTTACTAAAATGATGTTTAAGGCTTCCTTCCTTTAATCTAAAGCTTATGTTAATTTTGTGTGAACTTGTTATTATCAGAGTTACCTGCTGAGCCCCTAGGCTCACTAGCTTTCTTGGTTGCAGGTAGGGATGTTGTTTGAGAGATGGGGCAGCGTGAGCTGGAGCAGACGGGGATATGTGTTTATCTACGACCTGCATTTCCGTGAAGTTTTATGCTGAATCATTCTAGTTTCCATGATTAAAACCAAGTTGTATTAGATTATTGAACTTTGGATTATGTTCTAAACTGACTGGGAATTATCTATGTTAAGAAATTTTATGATAGCCTTCGAATTTCAGTTGATATTCTTCTGAGCTGTTTTACCCATATCCTGTGATGTGAACTGTTTGCTATTTAACTGTCCAGAGCTGAAATTCTTGTTCTAAACAAGTACGCTTCCGTGCTGGAAATCCTCTAAGCTGATCCGGCATGCGTGTCGCTACGGTCCGAGCTGATCCAGCTCGCGTGTGCTTCCCTCGCGCTGACCCAGATTAGGTTCTTGTTGGTCTATTACCGTATCTGCGAATTCAATCCTCCAGTTTTAAATCTCATAATCACCCCAATCATATATATTCTTGAAAAATATTTTGAAATCCGTAGCGCTTTAGACATCATATTTTGTAGAATCGGTGTACTAGGGCGCCTCAACATGGTATCATAGCATGGTGCTTGAGATAAACACTTGCCTCCAGTCTGGGATAGCTTTCGCCGACCACTCTCTTCAGTTAGTAAGTTTATTTTTATGCTATGAGCAATGTACGTTTTTCTTTCTTGTGGTCACGTGGTGGATTTGGGTAAGTTACAGATCATGTCAGGACGTGGTAGAGGAAGAAAGAACTACATATCTTGAGATAATAACACAGATGATAACAGTCGCTTCCTAAATGGGATGGCACAGTGGCTGGTATGTTTTCTGGAACAATCAAGCCCGGGTAGTAGGAAATAATCCAAAAGGACACCTAGACCAAAGGACCCTCAAGAGCGGTTTAGAAGTCAAAGGCCCCAAGAGTTCACGGGTACAACAGATCCAAGGAAAGCTGAATGTTGGACCATGTCCTTGGAAGACATCTTCGAGTACCTGTGGATGTCCGAGATGGACAGGCCCAGATGTGTTGTGTTTATGCTAAGAGGAGAATCCAGGATCTGGTGGGAAGGAGCGAAGCTAACTGTGGAATTGGACACTCTCACGTGAGAGGAGTTCAAGAAGGTGTTCTACGACCAGTATTTCACAGCGGATGTGCGAGCTGATTTGAGGAGGGAGTTTTTGACCCTAAAACACGGGAGCCTGTCTGTGTGGGATTACGTCCACAAGTTTGAAAGTGGATGCTAATTTTTCCCCTTGATTGGTCAATATACGGAGCAGAAACTTCGCCATTTCATTGATGGTCTGCGACCAACACTCAAGCAAGGCATTAGGCTGGCTTGGCTTAGAGGCTACAGTACTACAGTCGATATGGCGCTCCGAGCGGAGCAATATTTGAAGGAAGTAGAAGAGGAACGTTAGCATAGACGTCAAGCTTTCCAGATTAAGGACCAGAGGTCATTTAAGCGCCAAAGGACACAACTGTAGCAGAGGCCCCAATGGCAGTGACCACCACAATATCCCCAGCCACTCAACTCTGTTCCCAAGATAGATTACAGGCCAATCTATCCAAAATGGAACAAAAATCATGCTGGTCAGTGCAAAGCTGGGGAATTTGTGCTTCAAGTGTGGAGCCTCAGGCCATTTTTCCATGAACTGTACCCAAACATGACAACCTATAGCTGGCCGAGCCTACGTGATGACGCCAGAGCAAGAAAACCCTGATACTACCGTAAGACAGGTAAAATTATCATCTATGGGAACTCCATCACTGCTTTGTTAGATTCAGGAGCAACCCACTCATTCGTATCAAAATATTTCGCTAAGAATTTCTATGAACAACCTGAACTATTAGCAGTAGGATACTGTGTAAATGTACCCTCAGGAGAAGAATTGTTGAGCCGTACAATATTTCATAATCATCAGACTTGATTGTGTTACCTATGCCCTAGTTTGATCTGATATTGGGTATGGATTGGCTAACCAACTATGGGGTAACCATAGATTTTAAGCAAATGGTTGTAGAATTCAAGCCTCCCTAAGGGAGTCAGTTCTCGTTTGAATCAGCTCAGAGTAGGAAAACCCCTCGACTGATTTCTGCTTTGAAGGCTCAAAGATGCCTAAGGAAGGGATGCCCAGGGTTCCTAGATAGTATATATTCGGTTATGGAAGTAGTAGGGCCTAAGCTGTCGGATGTAGCAGTGGTGAAAGAATTCCCTGATGTTTTCCCAGATGAAATCACTGGACTACCACCAGAACAGGAGATTGAATTCGCAATTGAGATGGTATCAAATGCTATTCCCGTTTCCAAGCCACCGTATAGGCTTGCACCCTCAAAGATGAATGAATTGAAAGAGCAAGCCCAAGATCTGCTGGATAAAGGCTTCATTAGACCAATAACATCACCATGGGGAGCCCGTGTGCTGTTTTTGAAGAATAAATACGGCAGCATAGAGAATTAAACAAGCTGGCAGTGAACAAAAAATACCCTCTCCCTAGGATTGAGGACATGTTCGATCAAATCCAAGGTGCAGCAGTTTTTTCGAAGATTGACCTGCGATCTGGTTACCACCAGCTTAGGATTAAAGAAGCGGATGTATACAAGACAGCCTTGAGGATGCTTTACATACACTAAGAATTCCTAGTCATGCCGTTTGGATTGAAAAATGCACCCTCAGCCTTCATGGATTTAATGAACCTAGTGTTCCAACCTTTCCTGGACCAGTTTGTGGTAGTATTCATAGAAGATATCATTTTCTACTCCAAGATCAGAGAGGAACACGCCCACCAGCTTATGACGGTATTGTAGATCTTGAGGGATAAGCAGCTCTTTGTCAAGTTTAGCAAAAGTGAATTATAGTTAAAGAAGGTTGCTTTCTTGGCCCTTGTAATTTCTAAGGATGGAGTAGAAGTGGATCCAGTAAAAGTGGAACTTGTTCGAGACTGGCCTGTGCCAAAGAGTGCAACTGAAATTCGCATCTTCCTAGGTCTCGCAGGCTATTACAGGCTTTTTTAAAGGGCTTTTCAAAGATAGCAGTGCCGTTAACGGCCTTAACAAAGAAGAATGTGAAGTATGTTTGGACCCAGAGTGTTATATAAGTTTCGATAAGCTGAAGCAAGCTTTGGTGGAGACCCCTGTTCTAGCCATGCCTTCCTGAAAAGGGAAATATGTTCTATTCACCGATGCGTCTAAGCTGGGGTTGGGTTCGGTGCTAATGCAGGATCACAAAGTTATTTCCTACGCCTCCAGGCAGTTGAAGATGCATGATAAGAACTACTCGACTCACGATCTGGAGCTGGCAATAGTAGTCTTCGTATTTAAGATGTGGAGACATTACCTGTATGGGGAGAAATCTGAGATCTTTACAGATCACAAGATCCTCAAGTATGTATTCACACAGAAGGAGCTGAACATGAAGCAGCGTAGGTGGCTAAAGCTAGTGAAGGACTACGATAGCGCAATCAGTTACCATCCGGGTAAATCTAACGTGGTAGAAGACGCTTTGAGCATGAAGGAAACAGTTTTAGATCAGGTTTCAGTTCAGAAACCTTTAACAGTGGATATTGAGAAATTTGAATTGGAGCTGATCACCAGGGACTGCACAGCAAAGCTAGTTGTTCTCACTATCCAGCCCACATTGAAAGAACAGACCAGAGAGGGCCAGGCAAGGGACAAAAAACTGCTAAAATAACAACAAGATGAGGTGAATGGAGGAAATCTATACACCATAGAATAAGGTATAGTGAGATACCAAGGTACAATGTGGGTGCCACGGGTAGATACCCTGCGAGCTGATATCATGCCGGAAGCTCACGCTACTCCATATTCAGTTTACCGAGGAAGTACCAATATGTATAAGGACCTGCAGACATTGTATTGGTGGTCAGGTATGAAGCGGGATATCTCCAGATTTTTCACAGAGTGCCTAAACTAACAAAAAATTAAAGCAGCGCACCAGCGACCAGCTGGGATGCTGAAACCTCTTCCAATACCAGAGTGGAAGTGGGAAAACATAGCGATGGATTTTGTAGTAGGCCTGCCCAGAACTGGTTTTCCTCTCTAACGCTACCGTATTCTTGTAACGATCATGCGAAAGTACCATGGTAATCTCTATTGAGAGGTCGGTACCGGAATGCAATTGTCTAAATCTAAAGGCTATCATTGGAAAAAGAAAGGTGATTTTCCAACATGATATTGGAAGCCATCCATGTATGGGCCATTCTGTGTAAGTAAATACTAACAGGGCATTATCTCAAATCCTCAAATCATGTCTACCCTTCCGCTTTTGTAATGAAAAAAAAATGGAATGCTGATTGATCCACTCGACCTCTTCAGTTAGGTTTGAAGGAGGAGGCATATCCCAGAACTCTTCATGGTTTCAACTCCATTTGGGTCATAGTGGATCGATTAACCAAGTCAGCTCATTTTCTACCAGTGAAGAGCACTTATAACCTAAATTGATATGCTGAATTGTATGTCAAAGAGATAGTGAGGCTTCACGGGATTCCAGTTTCCATTGTCTCGGATAGGCACCCGAGGTTTACATATGCATTCTGGAAAATCTTACATCAAGCCATAGGGACCAAGCTGACCTTCAGCACAGCGTTCTCCCCCAAAACTGATGGCCAGTCTGAGAGGGTAATAAAGACGTTGGAGTATCTGCTCCATGCATGCACCATAGATTTTGTTGAGAGCTAGGATTCAAAGCTTCCTTTAGTAGAATTTGCGTAAAACAACAGTTATCAAGTTTCAATCAAGATCGCACCTTATGAAGCATTGTACGGAAGAAAGTGTACGTCACCTGTTCACTGGGATGATGTAGGTGAGAGAGCTGATCTAGGTCCAGATATACTTGAACAGACAGCTGAAGAAATCAGTAAAGTACGTGATCGTATGAGGACAGCTCATAGTAGATGAAATATCTACGCTGATGATCGACGTCCCGAGCTAAACTTTGGAGTAGGAGATCACGTATTTCACAGGGTGTCACGCATGAAAGGGGTGATGCGATTTGAAAGGAAGGGCAAGCTGAGCCCCAGATTCATTGGGCCTTTTGAAATCTGGGAAAAGTGGGAACGTTAGCTTACCGGTTAGCATTACCTCCTCAGCTTTCAGCAGTTCACAATGCATTTCACGTCTCAACTTTGAGGAAGTATGTTCCAAGCCCCACGCATGCTGAGCTATGAACCAATCCATCTTATGTCTGATCTGTGCTACGAAGAGAAGCCAGTAAAGATTATGCTTAGAGAAGACAGAAGGCTGATGAACAAACGTATTCCTATGTTCGAAGTTCAGTGGGAAAATCACTCTGAACGTGAAGCAACTTGGGAAAATGAAGCTGATATGAGAAAACGTTACCCCGAGCTGTTTAGGTAAGGTAAATTTTGAGTACGAAATTTCATTAACGTGGATAGGGTTCTAACGTCGGAAAATCCGTAAACCCACGAGACAATTATTTTATGATCGAAGGGTTTAACTGCTATTTTATTTTTTTGAGCTTAGATTTTCTGCTTTCGCGTGAGCTGGTTGCCTTGGCTTTTTATATGGTGGTTCGCTGGAGGTCCAGTTCGACGGGACCAAATCATGGTCCGGTTCTCAGTTTTAAAAAATTATTTTGTTTTACAAATGATTACAGTGGCACGTTTACAGCCCAATTAAGGTAACTTAAATGCTTTTACCATGGCTGAAGCACTGTAATGATATGTTGGCATGAGTGGGATTGGAAAACACTTGCTATGTCCACCTGCTGTATTAGCAAGGCTGCAAGGGGTGTTGCCCATACCACAAACCAACCAAAAATACATTCTTCGGATATAGAAGACAATTGTTCTTGTGGAAGATTTTGTAGTCGGAGCTGATCCCTGCAACCTGCCAACCAGCAAAGGCAAGTAAACTATGTTTCTTGCTGCTTCTATGAAAGCATAGTAGTGATCTTCGTTATGTGTGCTTTATGTTGCTTGTTTCATAGTTTGAGCATTGTTTTAAGTTTCCAAAATGATGTTATGATCTGCGCATTTGTTGCGGTTTCGAAAATTATTTTAAACGTTTGGCAGAAAAGTTTGCGACAGTGAGATTTCGCCTCTTTTAAAATGACTGTGTTGTACGTAGGTAAGTGCAGCGTAGAATTTATTGTGTGCCTCCAGAATATAGGTTGGGATGAATGTTAGTGGCGAGGTTTTGCATCGATAGACAGAGATGGTCTGGTTAGAGCATTGCTCAGGTTTTATAGGCTTAGATAATTAGGTCGAACTTCTCCAAGCTGGTTCCAGTGCTCGTGCTGGATGGCCAAGGATGAGGTTCTGAGCTGATGGGAAAAGCTGGTCACATTGGAACTCCGTTTTGACCTGATAAGCGCAGCAAACCTGTTCGAACTCTCCTAAGTTGTTATTTCATCCTCTGAGTTGACTTATTGTTCCTAAGCTGTTGTCTTATTCGATCTGTTTTTACACTCTTGAGCTTTTGTTTTCTTCCAGAGCTGGTTTTACACTCCTGAGCTGTTACCTTTTTCTCTGAGCTGGTCTTATGCTCCTGAGTTGTTAGCTTTTTCCGCTAAGCTGGTTTTTATGCTCCCGAGATGTCTATACACCTGTAATAAGTTTTATACCCCTAAAGCTGTCTTTACACTCGTAAGATTTTCTCCTTAACCGAAGTTGTTTTTACATCGGTAAGCTGTCTTTACACCCATAAGCTTTTTTTCACCCGTAAGTTGTTTGCTTCAACCAGAGCAATTTTGGCATTTTGAGCAGTCTTTCCCCTCTTAAATGATTTCAGAATCCCCAGAGCTGTGTTCCGAGTACACCCAACAGTCTTTTTAATGGAAAAATAGATTTTTCATTTTTTTTTACAGTACGAACCGCTTGCGTGCGATCTGTTTTGGCAAATATGTTACTGTAAAAGGACAGGGGATGAAGGAGCTGAGCTGAAGTCTCCCACCCTGTCTGAAGTTTTAAAAGAATAGTTTAAAAGTTTTATGATATGTGGCAAAGATAAGGCAGACTGTCACAGTTTATGGGAGTGTAGATGTTGGCCGACGGGCCGGGTGCCCCTCCAACAGAAAATGTTTAAGGGCGATATTTCCCTAGATTTCCTGATATCAGATGAGCTTGATCAAGCGACCTAAGTAGAAGTTTTTGCGCCACATTTCATACAGAAAGTTTTATGGGTATTTTACAACCAATGTTTACTAAAATGATGTTTAATGCTACCGTTCTTTAATTTAAAGCTTATGTTAATTTTGTGTGAACTTGTTATTACCAGAGTTACCTGCTTAGCCCCTAGGCTCACTAGCTTTCTTGGTTGCAGGTAGGGATGTTGTTTGAGAGCTGGGGCATCGTGAGCTGGAGCAGATGGGGATGTGTGTTAATCGACGGTCTGCGCTTCCGTGAAGTTTTATGCTGAATCGTTCTAGTTTCCGCGATTAAAACCGAGTTGTATCAGATTATTTCAGTTTGGATTATGTTCTAAACTGACTTTGAATTATCTATGTTAAGAAATTTTATGATAGCCTTCGAATTTCAGTTGATATTCTTCTGAGCTGTTTTACCCATATCCTGTGCTATGAACTGTTTGCCATTTAACTGTGCAGAGATGAAATTCTTATTCCAAACCAGTACGCTTCCGTGCTGTAAATCATCTGAGCTGATCCGGTCCGCGTGTCGCTATGCTCCGAGCTGATCGAGATCGTGTGTGCTTCACTCGCGCTGACCCGGTTTAGGTTCTTGCTGGTCTACTACCGTATCTGCGAATTAAATTCTTCAGTTTAAAATCTCATAATCACCCCAATCATATATATTCTTGGAAAAGTTTTGAAATCCGAGAAATGAGTAAGTTTCCGTAGAGCTTTAGACATCCTTTTTCGTAGAATCTTTAAACTAGGGCGCCACAGATCTCCTGGAAAGCTCTTGTAGGTCAAACTGCTGAAGTTGCAATGCTTGATTTGGTTGGCCAGGTGGGCTGTAAAAAAGTGTGACGCCAGATCTTAACGGGTAATACTATTTCTGATGGGGATAGAACCGACGGTTGGAAAAGGGTACTGATCTCTAAGGAAAATGAGACAACACCAGTAGTTAGACATGCACCTTTCCTGACTCATGAGCCTAACAGCCCAACCCTAACGCACACAAATAGGTGCACTCTGTGCTGTCATATTATAAGGAAAAAAAGTTGCACCTTGTCTAACAGCTATAGCGTTGGCTTAGTGTCATGCGTTTGATCCTAACAGCTGGTATCAGATCCAAGGTCACGAGTTTGATTACCATTGATTGAAAAGAGTTAAATTATTGGGAGGGAGACCGTTGAAGTGCAATAACTATCCCTGCTAGGTAAAGAGATCGAACTGTGATGCTTGAAATGCTATACAGTTTAAAAGATAGGAGTTGCACCGTTATCACCAGCTATTATTTTTGGTACGCGGAAAGTGCCCAATCTAACAATTGGTATCAGAGAGGTCAGGGGTTCAAGTCCCCAAGGAGAATTTTATGTACTTATTCGGGGGGTTTTGTGAGTTAATGTCAAGCCCGGTGCGCTAATCACAGATTAAATACTCATTTAATCATTGTTACATGGAAGCATAAAAAATAGGACTAAAAATTTTTTCGTTTTGGGCCTAATCCAATTTATCATTCAAAATAGGTTCATAATTATAATAAGGAGTTTAACTCAAAACTCATCAACACAATAGGTAAATAATAAGTAGTCAATCAACTATAGATCCCCAAACATAATAATGGCACAGGACATCCCCTGGCTCAATATATCAATACATAGTTAAAATTGGGACTCAAATCAAAATAGGGATCGACCAGCTGAAGCTCCACCCTATCCAGCCTGGTTACCTGATGAAACTACAAAGGCAAACCAAGACCCAAGCAGCCCAAAAACAGGGAAAAGAAAACGAGGTCAAACCTCAGTACGAAGAGCACTCATAAAACAGCAATCATAAAACATGCAATATTCACATCATGATATGCATGAGGCTGTCAAGGAAAATCGGTCATCTAGGCCAACAACTCAGCTGGAAATCTCAATTGAGCCTCAAACACCACGCACAACCAATCATTCGGAGGAAATCATTGTTCCGTAATCTTCAGGTCCGTCGACCATCACAGATCAGTGGTCTTCAGGAGCGACAACTCAGCCGGCCACCACCCCGATGATAGCATTGGACCTTTCAGGCGCGACAAATCAACCGGCCGATCACAATGCTATCTCGACTCGGGTCATCAATCAAACATCAGGCTCAATATGTATGCATGGATGCCAAGAATATCAATTCAACGTACACAGAACAAGTAAATCGCACAACAGCCAAGTCAGTCTGTTCACGTAAAACCCAGATCATAGCATTCATGTCATGCTGGAATATTCACATGCTTATGTCCTAAGCTGTTTAAATAAGCTCAATTCGTACCTCAAATCTCAGTTTCTACCTCGACAGATCACGCAGAACACAGCTCCCACAGCCTGCTAAAATCTACTACTCGCGAGCTCATCAAAGGCTCAACGGAAAGATGCTTACAAGCCCAAATCTATCAAGGTATCTAGCAATCAGCTCCCACCAAATCTTATTCATCTTACAGCCTAAAGCCGCGTAGCCAAAAACAACTACCTCAACACAACAGAGCACTTCCCAGTTCTAAATCAAAGCTTAAAACGAGAAGAAATCACTTACTCGAAAGCTCTAAAGAAACAGAAGAACCACTGGACAGCAATCGCGAAGTTATCGAACTCTGCAACTACTTCGTGCTCCTTAAAATCGTCGGTCTAAAGCTCAAAACTGGTATCAATCAAAAGGTCTAGAAGAGACGAGCTCAGTGCCACCAATCTTGCTCCAAACGGCGGCGTAAATTGACTGCAATCGACGGAGAAAGGTTTGAATGAACAGTACTAATCGAGGGTTCTTCGGGGAAGAAGATAAGAAAATATCGGGCTCGAAATCGAGTGAGTGTTCATCGACACTTATATTTAAATCTCCCAGTCAAAGCTACATTGAAAGTAAACCACCGACAAACTCAAATCTAAGCGCTATTCAGATCTTAGCGCTAACTCAAATCTGCTTCGCTACGCTATGCTAGTGCGCCAACATCAAACGACGTCGCGCTTCTAATCAAAACGACGTAGCATAGGGGTCCCTCTCAGAACAACGGATCTCACGTAAAAGACCCGCTCGCGAACATCCAGATCTGGTCAAATTTGAAATAATTTAAACCAAACCGGTCTACACCAACTCCCGAACCCGACCGGTCCACAAAAACCGTTGACCAACACTTGACTTCTTCACTAATCAATTCGGTTTCCTCTCGCCATACCAGATCTGACTATCACCCAAAACGACATCATGTCACTTATACTCAAAATGACATCGTTTCGCTTCCCTCCCAGGGCCAATTTCTCAACACGAGGGACATCTCAAATCTTATTCTCGCTAGCGCTAACGCGGGAATCCTAATAACTTATCTTCTCCAAGCCACCCGATAGCGACCAACGGTTCACATATGATCTGTTCTACCTCAGATCTGAATATCCGAAATCTCCAACAGAAAAACCAATTCTCTCAAATATGAAAACCCGATAACTAACGTCTCCATTGGTTAATTCTCAACCAGATCTGATTAACCGACTAATCACCAATTAATAAATTTCTAGTCCTCATATTCTCCCCAACTAGAAAAGGATTTCATTCTCCAAATCAACTCTCAACAACAGATCAGAACCAAGAAAACACCAGAAAATCACCAAAACTAAAGCTCAAGACCAACCAGCATATCTTAATGCTAATTCAAGTCAAAAACCAAGAATACAAAACACTCAAACACGCAAGCAACAAACTAGAAGATTACCTGGAATGCTACTGTCAAAATTCCAACAGATAAGGCAACTTCTGTCTCATCTTTTCTTCAACTTCCCAGGTAGCTTCTTATCTTCCATGCTTGCTTCATTGGACCATCACCAACGGTATACTCTTATTCCTCAACTGCTTCCCTTCCTATCCAGAATTTGCACTGGATATTCAACATAACTCAAGGTAGAATCCAGCTCCACTTCATCAGTTCTCAGCACATGGGACGGATCTGGCTCATATTTTCTCAACATAGATACATGAAACACATCATGCATCGCTGATAACTCAGTAGGAAAGTGTAATCTGTATGCCAAAGATCCAATTCTCAACAATCTCGAATGGACCAACGAATCTAGGAGTCAATTTACCCTTAAATCTGAATCTTATCACTCTCTTGAAAGGAGAAACTTTGAAAAACACTCGATCTCTAACCTCAAATTCCAAAGTTCTACGTCTCTTGTTAGCATAACTTGCATGACGATCTTGTGCATCTCTCATTCTACTCCGAATCAACTCAATCTGATATCTCATGTGCTGCACAAGTTCAGGAGTAGATAACTTTTCTCACCGATCTCTTCCCAACATATTGGAGATCTACACTTTCGACCATACAAAGCTTTGAATGGAGCCATCCCGATAGTCATTGGCTGTTGTTATAAGAAAATTCAACCAAGGATAAGAATCTTGTCAGCTACCACAAAATCCATCACAACTGCTCGCAGCATATCTTCTAAAATATGTATGGTCCTCTCAGATTGGCCATCTGTCTGAGGGTGATAAGTTGTACTCATAGCCAATCTTGAACCGATAGCTGCTTGCAAGCTCTTCCAAAATTGGGAAGTAAATCTTGGATCTCTATCGGACACTATCAAAATCGGCACTCCATGCAATCTAACCACATGGTCGATATACAACTTCGCATCTTCTTCATCGAACACCTCACATCATAAGGAATAAAATGAGCTAACTTTGAAAGCCTGTCATCAACAACAACCCAAATCTCATCACATCCCCTAGTCGATCGAGGTAAATGAGTCACAAAATCCATGGTGATGTGCTCCCAATTCCATTGAGGCACTTCTAGACTCTGCAGAAATCGACCAGGTCTCATTCTCTCGCTCTTGACCTGTTGGCAATTCAAGCATCGTGCTACAAATCCAGAGATATCATTTCTCATACCTTCCCACCAGTAGTGAGACTTCAAGGCATGATACATCTTCTTCTCACCCGGATGCACACTGTAACGACTACAGTGGCTTCATTCAAGATAGTCACTTTCAAATCAATCAGGTTCGGAACCACCAATCTACCACAAAATCTTAGACATCCATCAGAAGCAACAGTAAAGTCATCTGACTGACCATTCTGGGCCTTAATCTTCAACTCATGAATATATGGGTCAGTCCTCTGGGCTGCTCTTATGTCTGCAACAATATGTGGTTCTACCTAAATAGAAGAAACTATGAAATACTGATCACTTGGCTGGAAATGCCATCCAGAAGTACCCAAATCCTCATGGACTTTGGATATACTCATCGACATCAACATCGCAGGTTGAGCTTTCCTACTCAAAGCATCGGCCACTAAGTTAATCCGCCCAGGCTGATATTGAATCTCACAGTCAAAATCTTTGAGCAACTCCATCCAACCACGTTGCCTCATGTTCAGATCTGACTGAGTGAAGATATACTTCAAACTCTTGTGGTCCGTGTACACCACGAACTGCTCACCATACAAGTAATGACGCCAAATTTTCAAGGCAAAAACAATTGCAGCCAAATCTAGATCATGACCAGGGTATCTCGTCTCATGGGGTTTCAACTTTCGATATGCATAAGCTATCACTCGCCCGTTCTGCAACAACCCGCATCCCAAACCATTCAGAGAAGCATCAGAGCACACCACGATACCTCCAGAACGCGAAGGCAATGCCGACACAAGATCAGTAGTCAACTTCTCCTTGAGCTATTGGAAACTCGACTCACACTCATCAGTCCAAACAAATTTCCTATCTTTCTGGGTCAACTGAGTCATCGACTTAGCTGTCGAAGAAAACTTCTCAATAAAACATCTATAATAGCTAGCCAAACCCAAGAAACTACGGATCTCAGAAACGTTCCTAGGTCTCTCCTAGTTAAGAACTGCTTTGACCTTACTCGGATCCACCGAAATACCTTCTGCGTATATGACATGACCCAAAAATATAACCTTATCCAACCAAAATTTACACTTGCTGAACTTCGCATACAACTGTGAGTCTCTCAGTTTCTGCAACACCAATCTCAAGTGCTTTTTATGATCTCTGTAGTTCCTCGAATACACCAGGATGTCATCTATGAAGACAATCACGAAGCGATCGATGTACTCACTAAAGACGCGATTCATAATCCATGAAGATAGCAGGAGCATTCGTCAACCAAACGACATCACCAAAAACTCATAATGCCCATATCTCGTCCTGAACTCCGTTTTCGACACATCAGCGTCTCTAATCCGCAACTGATGATAACCAAATCGCAGATCAATCTTAGATTACACTGCTGTTCCTTGTAATTGATCAAACATGTGAACGCCCGAAACCACGAGGTCAATGATTTGGGGTGAATTAAAATTTTGAAATAAAAAGAAGGGCTAAACGACAATTTGTTATAAGCTGTATTTCTTATAACTTAGAAAAATTTCGAAACACAAACACAAGTCTGATACACACACGTTCTCGGTGCCAAGTACTGAAATTTTGCGGAAAACAGATTTCATATATACACTGCAAAAGCGATATAACAACATCTGAAATTCTATATGAATTTACTACTATTGTAATTGGTCTAATACAGAAGTCTATGATTAAAGACAATAACAGCTAATACACGGAAAACGTTGTCCATAGATAAACACTTCACCACCCAGCTGTCTCAGCTTCCACCTTCCGCTTGTCCCTTCACAGTCTCACCTGCACCATTTTAAAAGCTAATGAGCCAAGGGGCTCAGCAAGTAAAATCTGAGTAATAACAAAGTCATTTAACGCAGGCAGACATCTAAAAATTTACATAACTGAGTTTAAAGGAACATCATTTGAACATAAACATTCTTTCGTAAACTTCTCAGCTAATACACGGAAAACGTTGTCCATAGATAAACACTTCACCACCCAGCTGTCTCAGCTTCCACCTTCCGCTTGTCCCTTCACAGTCTCACCTGCACCATTTTAAAAGCTAATGAGCCAAGGGGCTCAGCAAGTAAAATCTGAGTAATAACAAAGTCATTTAACGCAGGCAGACATCTAAAAATTTACATAACTGAGTTTAAAGGAACATCATTTGAACATAAACATTCTTTCGTAAACTTCTTTAAACTTCCTTTCTTGAACTTTCTTTGGTAACTTGGATGCGGGGACAATAACCCAGATCCCTTCATTTAATTTCTTAAACTTTATTATTTATGGTTTAGAAGCTCTCCTTAGGTCCGTTGTGCACTTGATCAAATGATTTCTGATATCAGATTTTAGCATATAGCTCATTGTGAAGGGGCAATCGACATCTGGACGACTGCTCACCCTTCCTTTATGACCGTCTGTTATCTATGTCATAAATCCTTAAAATAAACTTTCGTTACTTTAAATTACTTTCTTTCAAAATCTTATTTGAAATCAGCTTTGAAAATCAACAGGGTTTACTTCTTTTAAAACTCACTTCCCATTTTAAAACTTACTGAGTATCAGATTTGACTACTAGAAAGTGATCGCTGAAATAGAAAAAATTTCTCCAAAAGAAATTGTACTGGAAAGCAAAACGGATTTCTCAGGTGAAGCGTTCCATTGAGCAGGTGTGACAATAAGGAACAGTACCGTTAGCGTGAAACATCGCTAGTATTGAAACAGATGTCGTTGGTCAACTCATATGTCAACGCAGAAATAGTGTTTGAAAAAGAAACAGATGTATCCAAAGGAATAATGTTTATGAGTAAAACAGCTGCGACTAGGTCAACTCAGATGTCAATGAATAAGCGTAAGCGACTCAGCAAAGAAGTATTTAATTCTGTGAAATCTGACCAAAATCTGATGTGTAACAAAAACACCAACTGAAATGAAAACTTCTATTTTTAAATATGAAATTTAGTCGCTAACATAGAAAATGAAGTCTGAACAAGAACTTGGTGCTGCAATTTCATGAACGAATTCTACAATACCAGTTCTGCCTATCAAACCAGACTTATTTTCTGATTCGACTAGCATCTCCAATCACATAGAATCAAATTCAGATGTTACCATTCACCATAAAGAAGAATATTCATGAACATATATGACTCAAATCTAAACTCCTCGGTACTTTTAAACATAACATTCTGAAAAACTTTGGAAGCAAAAAACACCATTTTGAACTTTCTTTCTTTAAACATCCTTGAACATAATTAAACATGAACTTAAACATAACTTTAAACAATCAGGCAAGCAGATCCATAAAATGATAAAAATCAATATATGCTTCAAATGGTGTAGCAATGATAAGTTTTTACTTGCCTTTGAACTAAGCTTGTACAACAGCAATAGTTTCCTGCAGAGTTCCTCCTCCTCAAGAAATCACGACGAGCTTCATTTGGAAATATTTGAGAGAACACAAAAGAGTTTTCTTTCTATAAATAAAATGAATCTTTTCCTTCAAAACAGGTATTTGTATGGGAGGGATTAGTGGCAGGTGAGGTGTATTCATCAAGCATGACACACCTTACCTAAAGTTATGAATTTGAGTAAAATTTCCCTCTCAATATTTTAATTTGCAAATCTACCAAACCCTTTTAAAAAGAAATTATTTCGTTCTCATAAAAATCATTTTCAACAGATTTCTAAAATCTGCTCATGTGTTGCGCTTGGAGTGACATCTGCTGGAACTTGCTCCGTTGTGCTTTACTTATGAAACCAGTAAAAATCAACTTTCAAAAAATAGCTTATGCTAACATTTAAATTGTCATTTTGACCTTTGAAATAAATAAGATTCAAACATGTGGTCCTATGGATTTTGGGACGTTACAAAACAAGTCATCAATCCTCGGCAAAGGATACTTGTTATTGATCGTCACTTTATTCAACAGCCGAAAATCAACACACATCCTCATAGATCCATCCTTATTCTTTACAAAAAGAATCAGATCTCCCCAAGGCGACATACTCGATCTAATGAAACCTTTCTCCAAAAGATCACGCAATTGATCTTTGGTTTCTTCAGCTCAGCTGGCGCCAATTGATACGGATGTGAGAAATCAGATTGTAGATTGGTGATCATCGAATTGATTTGGAATTAGTAGAGTTAATTTTGAGGGTTTTGCGAAATGAATCTGATTCCAGTAGAATTCAGCAGTTTCGTGAGTTGATGAAGTCTGTTATCAGCTGTTGGTGGCGTAGGAATAATACGCTGTCGTTTCGTAGAACCAGACATAGCGCTAATATGAGGAAATCAGTTGTAGCACATTTCAGATTTCTACTGTAGCGAGTGAGTGATGCGTCGTCGTTTCGCTTTTCAGTAATTGCGTTTGAAGAGGAATCTGCTTGCAGCTGAGGCACGGGTGCGAGGATTTATGAGAACATGACACGTGTTGGTCAATCTTTTTTGGTGTTGACTGTTGAAATATAGCGCTATCAGCTGTTGCGTTGTGAGGAATTGTCCCAGCTGAATGGCCAGCTGCTGGTTTGAGGAACCAGTAGTGGGAGAAACGCGACGTCGTTTTGAGAAGTTGAAACGCAGCGTTTTGGTTTAACGCTTTGTGTCTGCTGTGACAGCGAGTTCCTGTAGCGGGTGCAAAACGTCGTCGTTTGAGTTAATTAGCACGACCAGCTGCTGGTTGTTTTGCAAGGAATATGTTGTCAGCTGCTGGAGCGATTCGGTGTCGTTTTGATTAGTTGATGCGGCGTCGTTTTGATATTCTTTTGAGAATACAACGTTTGATGGTTGCTGCTGGTTTTGTTGAGAGGAAGAGCTGATATTTGTTGTGAGCAACCGCTGGTGTCTGTGGTAAGATACCTACTATTTTGATGTCTGCTGATTTTGGTGAGAAGCAGCTGGTGGTTTGAGATATATATATATATATAAGTGTTGATCGACACTTAGAATTATTCTGAACCCGATATTTCTTATCTCCAATTTCAAACCCTCGTTCTAGCTACTGTTCACCCGAACGTTTCTTCCCTAGAATTCTGTCGATTCCAGTCGTTGTTTTCGATGATTTTGGTGGCGCTGGGCTCCTTGTGAGTTGCTCTTCCGATTGTTACCAATTGAGGCTGTCGAACGACCTTAGATAGAATTGAGATGTTTCTGGTTTCTTTGTACAGGGGAATTTGATAGTTTTTCCGCTGGTTTCAGCTTCTGGGTAAGGAATTCCTACTGTTCTAAGCTTAGTATGGACTGTTAGTACTTTGTTTAGAGGTAGAACCGGATTCGAGTTCTTGGCCGTAGGAAATTATGTATTGAAGTTCAAATTCGAGTTAGATATGAACTGAGTATGAGTTTCCTTAACAGATTTGAGATTCAGGATAGCTTCTGCCGTGGTTGAAGGAACCAGGTGAAAGCTGGTTGGTGGTGGTTGTAATTTCCGTGCCTTGTTAAATCTGTTGAGGTAGAAATCAGTCGTTGGAATATTGAAATCTGTTGATATGCTTCTGTGATTGATGTTGTGAAATCTGTTGATATGCTTCTGTGATTTACGTGATGCAGCTTGTGAATTGATTGAGTT
Source organism: Dorcoceras hygrometricum (assembly GCA_001598015.1). NCBI lineage: Eukaryota > Viridiplantae > Streptophyta > Magnoliopsida > Lamiales > Gesneriaceae > Dorcoceras > Dorcoceras hygrometricum. The sequence continues at coordinate 378,085 of KV012136.1, read as the reverse complement.
TTATATTCTGTTTTCACGTATTGCATTGTATGCATTATGCATTGAATATTGAATTGGAATGCATACATCTTAAGCCTGATTGACAGATTGATTTATGATCCGATTGAAAGCCACGTTGTGATTGGCCGACTGATGAGTGTGCCTGAAAAGTCAACGCTATCATCGAGAGGTCACTACCGGATTCGAGTGTTTTGGAATACCACCGAGCTGTGATGGGCTGACGGGCCTGGAATATCACGGACCGATGATTTCCCCTCGGTTGATTTTTACTGTGTGGGTATAGAGTCTCGACCGATTTGATTGCCAGTTGATATGCTGGTCTAGCTATCTGATCCTTGATAGCCCTCATGCATTTCATAGCATTGATTATAGCATGTTGCATGATTAGCTGTTTTGATAGCTCTTCGTACTGAGGCTTGACCTCGTATTTCTTTTCCTGCTTTTGTGTTGTTTGGGTTTGTGTTACCCATTTTCAGGATCTTCAGGTAACCAAGCTGGACAGAGTGGAGCGCCAGCTGGTCGATCCTCGTTTCCTTGAGTCCCAGTCTACTTTTACTATGTATTGAACCGGGGGATTCCCCGTGTTTTTATGTATTGGGGATCTGTATTTGAATTGATATTTGTTGTTACCTATATTGTATGAGTTTGAGTCAACTCGTATTTTGAGTATTGATATTTTGAATGTATGTTTTGAGTTCAGGCCCATATTATTTCGAAAATTTTTTAAGCCCTGTTTACGCTTCCGTGATTATGTGCTTAATTGTGCTCTAATCCTGTGAGATTAGCACGGGCCTGACAACGAAGCTCTAGAATCGGGACTATTCCTGGCACCAACTCTATGCTGAGGTTAATCTCTTGTCTCGGAGGAAATCCATGAATCTCATCCGGAAAAATATCTGGGAACTCTCGAGCAATCGAAAAATCACTCAACTCAACTCTCGATTCATGGGAAAAATCAAGGGCATAAATCATAAACCCGGAATTATCTAGAGACAACAGGCTGAACATCTCCATGGCAGACACCAGTGGGATCTTTTATCGTGAATCAGCACCGTAGAAATCCCACTTCTCCCCACCTAGAGGTCTAAACCTCACCACACCATGGAAACAATCTACAGTCGCTTTATAACTGGATAACACGTCCATGCCCAAGATACAATCAAAATCTCTAACCTCCAAGGCAATCAGGTTAGACACCAACACATGCTCATCAAATCTAATCACACAATCCACAACCACCTCACGGTACCTCAACCACATGCCAGCTGGAGTAGATACAGACACGACATTACACAGTGGGGTAACACTCAACCCACACTCATGCACAAACAAATCAGATATGAAGGAGTGCGATGCTCCTGTGTCAAATAAAACTCGTGCAGGAAAATCAAAGATAGCACAAGTACCTGCAATAACTCCAGCAGGCATATCCTCCGCCTGCTCTCTCGTCAAGGCGTTCACCTAAGCTTGCTGTGGTCCCGAAAACTGATGTCTAGAAGATCTTCCGAACCTAGACGGTTCACGTGGTTGGAAACCTGATTGTTGGGACTGAGCAAAAGGTTTCAGTCTCTGAGAAGAACCACCTGATGAACCTTGCTGCGACTGATGCGAATACTGTACTCCCCTCGGACACACCCTAGCAAAATGTCCAGGTTGACCACAGTTATGCAAATACCATGAACTCCACGGTACTGTGTAGTCATATGGCGACCTCCGCACTTACCACACATCACTACTCCAGAGCCACTACTACCAGAACTCATGGAACTAGAAGAACTCGAATTCGCCTGCTTCTTATACTACTTCCCATGAGGCCTAAACCTCTGGCAATTCGACTGCTGCAAAGTCTGAGGAGGTTGAAACGAAGGCATCGCTTCCGGCACAGGCTGAAAAGTGCATCCAGCTGTCGGCTGAACCTGAGTCTGTGCTTCCAACAGACTTTCCTCAATATCTACTGCCTGTCCACAGCCTCAGCATACGCTGCAGGAGAACCAGCCAACACCATGCGGAACAATTCAGGCCTCAAACCTCTCAGAAACTTGTTCCTCTTCGTCCTCTCTTGGTTAGCCACATGGTGAACATACGACAAAAGCGAGGAAAACTGTCTAGCATACTCGTATACTCTCAAGTTCCCTTGCTTCATATTGTCGAACTCCCGCTCCCATTTGTTGTAGTAGGACTCAGGGGTATACTCCTGTCGAAAGGCTGCACAGAAGCTCTCCCAAAAAAAAAAAGTCCAACTCTCTCTCATGACTCGGGAAGTACCCTTCCACCAGCATTGAGCATTCTACCTCAACTGCAAAATCGCTAGCTTCAGTCTTCTCTCCTGAGATTACTCCACCGCATCAAACAATTCCTCCATATTCTCTAACCAACCTTCAGCCATCCACCCGCTGTAACGCCTTGAAATTCCTGACTACGTAGAAATGAGTGCATGACTAGGGGGAAAATATTTATAGATGATGACATGCCGTTTTATATGATTTATTTATGATTTTATGCTGCATGGTATGCATGTGTTGTTTTTCGGCCTGTTTGAGTTACAGACGCGTGGGCGAGATTAGGACAGACCGGAATGAAAATAATTTGAGATTTTAAGTTAATGGATTTTTAAGAATGAAATTATTTTATTTTAAGCAAAAACTTCTGAAAATTTGAGTTTTTATGATTATTTTGGAGGGGAACCCGTTTTTCGCCTATACGGGCTGGTTTATTGAGTTTTAAGGTGTTTTAAAATATTAAGAGGCCTTGATTTCGAAATTATTTAATATTGAAGGCCAATATAGAGTTTTAATTATCTTTTAAATTAAAGAGAGGGGCTAGCATGTCATTTTCCACTTCCTTTACTTAATTAAATCATAGGGGTCATTTGTGTCACATTGTATTATTTCTAAACACCAAGTTTAATCAAACCTAGCCTCCCTAAAACATCAACCAGCCGTCCTCCCCTACCCCTCAAGCACAAATTTCGAGATTCCTCCATTCTTGGTCAAGTTTGGTGATCCAAAGCCGATGGTGCCCCGATCTCGCGTCTACAACATTGGTAACTTGCAAATCTCTTCTCCAACCAAACCAGGCATGTGATATCAACATCTTTTCTCACCATGTAAATTTTATTAATCTATTTTTAAGAAACTATGGTGTGAATTGTATGCACTCTGTTTATATCTACACTTCATGATTTGATTTCATGCATGTTCTTCACGATTTTTAACATGTCTTGCTTCCTTCTCATGAGGCTTCGATCGGGGTGCTTTCTAGGGGTGGTGGATCAGTTCTAGAGGTTCCTAGGGGGATCATGGTGGTCCAAGTCGAGGTAGGAGTGTGGGGACTAGAAATCTGTTAAGTAAGATTTAATGGTTAATCAGGTTTTGGATTAAGATTTGTCACGGAAATCGTGATTTTTGGATGCTCAGATCTAGACGTAGAGTGATCAGCAGTGATAAGTTGGTGATTGAGTGAGATCTGCGTCGAATTTGGAGTTCAATAGTTGCATTTTACTATCGGGAAGTGATTCCAGTGGTGATTCAGATTTGAGGTTCATCGCTGGGAGAAGATAGGCCAGCAGCGTTCTTGCACGGAGTTTTGCGAGCATTTAGATGTGAGTACTCAGCAGTAGCGTGATTCAGATGTTGGTATTAAGTAGTAGCATGATCAGATGTAAAAGCTAGTCAACGTAGATGTGAGTGTAGCGAGAGGAAGCTGTTAGCGTTAGCGCGATGGTGCGAGAAGGTGCCACGTGTTAGTCAATACAACTGAGTAGACAACTGGTTGTTAGCGCTATTCAGATGTTGTTAGCGAGTGATCTGTTTCAACTGTGGAAGCTATGCTACGTCGTTTTGATTAGTTGATGCGACGTCGTTTGCTGTGTGAGTTAGTAGAGTGTTTAGATGTCTGAATTGTATCAGTAGAGACAGTTGAGGGCGAAAGCAGGATTCAGCTTTGAGAAGACTTTTGCCTTAGTTTAAGCAGAGATCTGAGTTTCTTAGAACAGTAATGATTCGAGGATATTTTATACCAAGTGCTGCTCAACACTTAGCGTATTTTGAACCCGAAATTTCCTCATCATTTTCTCCAGTGAACCCTCGATAGCTGTTCATTCGAACACTTCTCCGGTAGATTGCCGTCGATTCCGCCGTTGTTTGGAGCGAGACTGGTGGTGTTGAGCTCGTATTGAGTAGCTCTTTCGATTGATACCAGTTAGGAGGTCTGATTCAACGTTGGAGAGGGAGCACGAAGAAGCTGTGAGTTCGTGTGTTCTCGCGACAGTTGAGTGGAGCGTCCTCATGTCCGTGTGAACTTCTGGATTTGAGCTCCAGGGAAGTCCCTGCTGTGTTGGACATGATCTGCGAGGTATCAAGTTTGAGCAGGCTGAGGTTGTCGTGCCCTGTGAGGTCTGTTGAGGTAGAACTTGAGAATTGAAGGTACGAGTTGAGCTTTTGTTAACGCCATAGACATAGCGTGCTAGTATTTGAGGCATGAAAACTGTGTTATGTGATTTCTGCGATTATGTGACAGTTTGATTGAATTGATATGTTCTGTCTACGTGATTCATGCATGATTGAAATAAGATTTGAATTTCATGGCATTCATGCATACATATTGAGCCTTTGATCGATTGAGAACCTGAGATAGATCCACGTTGTGATCGGCAGACAGATGTGTCGTTCCTGAAAGGTACAACGCTATCATCAGAGTGGTGACCGACTGATTAGTTGTGTCTAAAAACCACCAAGGTGTGATGGCTGATGGGCCTGATGATCACGGACCGACGATTTCCCCGATTGATACACTATGCGGGTATAAAGGCTCGACAGAGGTTACTGCCAGCTGTTAGCAGGCCTTGATGACCGAATTTCTTTGACAGCCACATGCATTCATGACTTAGAATACTGCATGTTTATGATTTGATGTTATATTAGTGCTCATTCGTACTGAGGCTTGACCTCGTATTCGTTTTTCCTGCTTTTGTGTTGTTTGGGTATGTGTTCCCATTTGCAGGATCTTCAGGTAACCAAGCTGGACAGACTGGAATCCCATCTGGTCGATCCCCATTTCCTTGAGTCCTAGTTACTATTATTATTGCTTTATTATGTATTGATCCAGGGAATGCCCTGAGGTTATATGTATTCTGGGGGATCGTTGATATTTGATATTTGTTTACCTGTTGTTGTTGGAGTTTGATTGAACTTGTATTTTGGTTATGAATATTTTGAAGTTATGATTTGGTTCAGGCCCAACTTAATTTCGAAAATTTTTAGCTCTATTTTATGATTTCGCATTTATGTGCTTAATTGTGTAATTAATCCTTGTTAATTAGCACGGGGCCTGACATTTTTGGTATCAAAGCTTAAACTGGGATAAGTTCGTTTTCCTTTGAACACACTCGAGTATAGGCACAGAGTTTGGATTTGAATTTGATTGACTCTATGGCTTATGTATTATTTTTCTTGCCTGTGATTATCTGTTGTTAGTGCTTAACTTGAGATTTTCTTAGATGCCGCCGAGGAGAGGTAGAGGTAGGAATGCTAGGCGTTTGGCTGAGGAGTCTAGGGCTTCGGATAGTAATGAGGGCATTCAGCAAAATATCCCTTTGCGTCGTCGAGAGAGACAGGAAGAGGTGGAGGATGTGACTAGACAGATTGGCGAGATGGAGTTAGTTCTAGAGAGGTTTCAGCGGACGAATCCCCCTACATTCGAGGGCGCCGAGGGAGGTTTGATGACTGAGGGTTGGCTAGTTCAGATGCAAGAGCTGTTTGATACCTTGTTGTACGCTCCCGAGAAGAGATTGAAGCTAGCGGTGTTGCAGTTGAGAGATAACGTGCAGCGCTGGTGGAGAGGTACTTCCCGTATCTTGCGAGAGAGTGGGGCTGTGATTACTTGGTAGAGCTTCTGTGGCTAGTTCAGATGCAAGAGCTGTTTGATACCTTGTTGTACGCTCCCGAGAAGAGATTGAAGCTAGCGGTGTTGCAGTTGAGAGATAACGTGCAGCGCTGGTGGAGAGGTACTTCCCGTATCTTGCGAGAGAGTGGGGCTGTGATTACTTGGTAGAGCTTCTGTGCAGCGTTCCGACAGGAGTATACCCTAGAATCCTACTACAACAGTCGTGAGAGAGAGTTTGACAACCTGAAGCAAGGGAATATGAAGGTATCCGATTATGCCAGACAGTTCTCTTCGCTTTTGATGTATGTTCCTCATGTAGCTAACCAGGAAAGGACTAAGAGGAATAAGTTCCTGAAGGATTTGAGGCCTGATTTGTTCCGGATGGTGTTTTCTGGTTCACCTGCGACTTATGCTGAGTCCGTGGTCGGGCTGTAGATATTGAGGAGAGTTTGTTGGAGGCACAGGCTCCGGTTTAGCCTTCAGTGGGGCGCACTTTTCAACCGGTGCAAGATGTGTCGCAATCGTTTCAGTCTCCTCAGGGGTCGCAGCAATCAAATCATCAGAAGTTCAAGACGTGAGGCAAACAGTTTAAAAAGAAGGCGCATTCGAGTTCCTCTGGTTCTGTGAGTTCTGGTGGCAGTAGTTCTGGCAGTATGTTCTCTGGACAGTGCGGAGGGAAGCATGAGACTTTGCAGTGTCATGGATTTCGAGGTCTTTGTCATCTCTGTGGACAACCGGGACATTATGCTAGAGCGTGTCCTTTGATGGTAGGGCAGTCTTTGAGTCAGTCACAGCAAGGTTCCGCTGGTGGTTCTTCGCAGCGACAGCAGCCTTTTGTTCCGTCCCAACGGTTGGGATTCCAACCTCGTGAGCCTTCTAGGTTTGGAGTACCCTCGAGACCTCAGTTTTCGGGACCGTAGCAGGCTCAGGCGAATGCCTTGACGAGAGAGCAGGCTGATGAGATACCTACGGGAGTGATTCAAGGTACATGCTTTATATTTGATTTTCCTGCACGAGTTTTGATTGACACTGGAGCATCACACTCCTTCATTTCTGAGTTGTTTATGTATGAGCGTGGGTTGAGTTCTTCCCACTGTGTGATGTTTTCTCCGTGTCCACCCCTGCTAGTGTGAGTCTATTGTCCCGAGAGGTGGTGTTGAATTTTCTGATTAGGTTTGATGAGCATGTTTTTGTGACCCATCTGATTGTTTTCGGAATTAGAGATTTTGATTGTATCTTGGGTATGGATGTGCTGACAGAAAAATAGAGCGACTGGTTATTGTTTCCATGGTGTGGTGAGGTTTCGGCCTCGATTTGGAGAGAAATGGGAGTTCTATGGTACTGATTCGTGACCTAAGATTCCTATGGTGTCACCCATGGAGATGTTTAGTTTGTTGTCGCTTGAGAATTCAGGATTTATGATCTATGCCCTAGACGTTTCCCATGAGTCGAGAGTGGAGTTGAGCAATGTTCCGATTGCCCAAGAGTTCCTAGATGTGTTTCCAGACGAGAATCCTGGATTCCCTCCGAGGCGCGAGATTGATTTCAGTATAGAGTTGGTGCCTGGTACATCCCCGATTTCTAGAGCTCCATATCGGTTGGCACCAGCAGAGTTGAAAGAAATAAAGGATCAGTTGAAAGCTTGATTGTATGTTCTTCGAGTTTGAGATTTTTGAAAAATGGCTTGAACAGAGTGAAAGCTCGAGAATGATGGTGAGGTAATAATGGCAGAGTGACGGCAAGTAATCGAGAGTGAAGGAGAGTTTCTTCAATTCAAACTTCTGCTATTTATACCCTTCGTTCACAACGGTCGATTAATTCGGCTAAGGAAACAAAATCCCTTTTGAAAATCTGTTAATCGTGCAACCGTATTTTCTGCTCCACTACATGGGAAATTGCACACCATCAGAGCCAAAATGTCGTTTTCCATATTTGTGCAATCACCGTATAACGTCCTCTGTAAATGTGTACTATTTACCCAAAATAGTACCAACGTTGTCTCCTTAATTTCAGGCAATTGTACGATCTCAATCTTCACCATTGATTCTTTCCATTTTGAATATATGATCGTGTTTGAATCGATTTATCGCTTGCGCCTGAAATCTCTTATAGTTAATATAGCTTTTCCTTTCATGAAGAAGATGAATAGTTCATCGCTGATAGAATCATAAACCAACTTCTGAATTTTAGCGCTAAGCCAAACGCTGTCGTATCAACTAATCCAAACGACGTAGTTTTGTTGTTCGTTAAGAAACATGCTAACACTTGAGTAGTTGCGACTGATATCATGAATCCCCAACGGCTGAATACACTTCTTAAAGAAATACCCAACGTCCGAATATGCTCGCTACTGAAGTAGAATTCAACTGCAGATCACAAAAACCAACGACTGATTATACCAACTGCTGATTATATATCCAACGCCTAAAATGTCCAACGTCTGAAATGTCCAACGTCTGAAATATCCTTCTTTTTGTAAATTGAGAATATGACGACTGGTTGCAACGACTGAAGGTTCCACTAGAAGATTTGATCTACACCTCATGTACAGACCCGATCCCGCGGCCAGTAGCTACGAGAACTCCTAGACTCCACCAGCCCTCGGCTGTCTCAATCAGAACTTTTTTAATGTCTCTGTTCAAAGACTACATACACAGAGTTTAACGTCTTCGTGCTTGGACGTGATCTGATTTTTGTTTGTGATTCACTCGCTAATCAATTTCGCACATCTCTAAAAATATGCGAGTGAATCTGTGTGTGTGAGATTTTACAGTGTATCGCTCAACTCTCAAATGATAAATCTCACACACTGGGAAATGCTCCTAAAGAGATGATTAGAACTCAGCAGTCGACGTCGTTGTAAGCTCCTCTCTAATGTTGGTCGACTCCTTCGTTCTACTATTTTCTTCCCTCTATTTTTGCACTGTGCGTTGATTAATTCTTCAAAATCATCCCTCTTCAATAGTGATTCTTGTATTTATATTGATGTTCAAATTTCTTCCTATTTGACACACTTTTCTTCCCGTTTAATGATGTTCTGTAAAGTACCGACAGTGAGTTGTCCTTGTGTCCTTTCTTTTGCAAGCTTTTTGTCATCGTTTGATCTGGCTTTTATGTACCAGCAACTGTTTGTTTCAACTTGTTCCAACAGCTGATATTTTCTGTTCAATGTTCAACGACTGATATGCTTCGATTCTACTGCTATTTCAATTTCCCTTAGTACAGCAGCTGATGTAACTTTTCTTTTAGAGCTTCAACTGGTCGAACTATTCCAACTGATTCATTCTTCTCCACGACTGAATCAATATTTTCTTCAACGACTGATTTCTCTGCTCAGTGTTCATACAGTTTCTGCTTCACAATTTCTGTTTGCAACTGATTCATTGCCTCTTTAGTGCAACATCTGATGCAACATCTTTGTAACATCTGGTTCCAGACTTCTCTGTACATTACTCTGATCAGACTGCGTCTGGTTTAACTTTGTGCGTCTGGTTTAATTCTTTTCATTGTCTGATACGTCTGGATTTTCTTTTTCAATGCTTTGCGTCTGGTTTTATTGTATTGCAGCGTCTGGTTTTTTCTTCAACTACTGTGTCTGGTTTGTCTTCGCTACGTCTGATGCTTCTTCTTGCAACGTCTGATTTTTCCTGTGCAATGCAGAGTCTGGTTTTTCTGTTCAACTTATTTGCATCTGGTATTTCCTTATTCTTTGCGTCTGGATTTTCTTCTTCTTTGCGTCTGGATTTTCTTCTCAATCTTCGATCAGACTTCTTTATCAGCGGCTTCTTTTCACAACATCCGTGTTTCAACTTCTGATAGCTTCGCAACATTCCTGTTTGCACCTGCTAAAATTATTGTCCAGACATCTACTGTTACATATCAGATTTTTCCTGTTCACTTGATCAAATTCTATTCCAGATTTCTGTTTGCTTGTCGTGTAATATCTTCTGTCTTCAACAGATTTCTTCAACCGATATTTCCAACAGACATCTTCTAATTCTGTTTTTCACAATCTGCCAAGCATCTGCGCACTCTGTAGATTTGTTAGAAACACAATAACAGGTTTTGGTAATTCAAAACACAATCTGGATCTGTTTACACAGATCCATCAATCTCTCCCTTTTTGATTTAGAAAAAACCTCAAATAAAAAATGCAGGATCTAACAATTCTCTCCCTTTTTGTGGGAATCAAAAAGGGGTAGAAATCTGGTCTTCTCGATGAATTTGAAAATGAAGCTGTCCCTACACTGCCACACCAAAAACCGTGACAGCAGGAAATCTGGTCTTCTCGATGAATTTGAAAATGAAGCTGTCCCTACACTGCCACACCAAAAACCGTGACAGCAGGAATTTTGATTTTGAAAATCAAAACAGATTTTGGGTAGAACCAAATGCAACAATATGCTATGATTTTGAAAAAGGTACGATCAAAACAGAAACTAATGCAAAAATAGATAGCTCAAATTAATAAAGACAACGACGTCACTCTCCCTGTCTTTTATTACATAAGCTCAAAGAAACACAAAGCATCAGCAGCTGAAATAATTTACGCATACCATCATAGCATTTTAAAACATTTTAAAGCATTTTAAAATAGATAGCTCAAGCGTTTTAAAATAAATGCTCGTTCAAAAATAACCTGCTCTGATACCACTTGATAGGATCGAAAATAGGAAATAAATGAAAGCGAGCACTGCTACTGGTAAATAAATGAATACAATACACTGCTGTTTGTTTATGGAAGTTCGGATATAAATATCCTACATCTCCCCTTATTCCTTCTTCAGGAAGGTTCCACTAGAAGATTTTATCTACACCTCATGTACAGACCCGATCCCGCAGCCAGCAGCTGAGAGAACTCCTAGACTCCACCAGCCCTCGGCTGTCTCAATCAGAACTTGTTTAATGTCTCTGTTCAAAGACTACATACACAGAGTTTAACGTTTTCGTGCTTGGACGGGATCTGATTTTTGTTTGTGATTAACTCGCTAATCAATTTTGCACATCTCTCAAAATATGCGAGTGAATCTGTGTGTGTGATATTTTACAGTGTATCGCTCAACTCTCAAATGATAAATCTCACACACTGGGAAATGATCCTAAAGAGCTGATTAGAAATCAGCAGTCGACGTCGTTGTAAGCTCCTCTCTAATGGTGGTCGACTCCTTCGTTCTAATATTTTCTTCCTTCTATTTTTGCACTGTGTGTTGATTAATTCGTCAAAATCATCCCTCTTAAACAGTGCTTCTTGTATTTATATTGCTGTTCAAATTTCTTCCCGTTTGACACACTTTTCTTCCCGTTTAAGGATGTTCTGTAAAGTACCGACAGTGAATTGTCCTTGTGTCCTTTCTTTTGCAGGCTTCTTGTCATCTTTTGATTTGGCTTTTATGTAGCAGCAGCTGTTTGTTTCAACTTGTTCCAACAGCTGATATTTTCTTTTCAATGTTCAACGACTGATATGCTTCGCTTCGCTTCTACTGCTGTTTCAATTTCACTTAATACAGCAGCTGATGTAAATTTTCTTTTAGCGCTTCAAATGGTCGAACTATTCCAACTTATTCATTCTTCTTCATGACTGAATCAATATTTTATTCAACGACTGATTTCTCTGCTCAGTGTTCCTACAGTTGCTGCTTCACAATTTCTGTTCGAAACTGATTCATTGCCTCTTTAGTGCAACATCTGATGCAACATCTTTGTAACATCTGGTTCCAGACTTCTCTGTACATTACTCTGATCAGACTTCGTCTGGTTTAACTTTGTGTGTCTGGTTTAATTCTTTACATTGTCTGCTATGTCTGGATTTCTTGTTCAATGCTTTGCGTCTTGTATTATTGTATTGCAGCGTTTGGTTTTTTTCTTCAACTACTGTGTCTGGTTTGTCTTCGCTACGTCTGATGCTTCTTCTTGCAACGTCTGATTTTTCCTGTGAAACGCAAAGTCTGGTTTTTCTATCCAACTTCTTTTCATCTGGTATTTCCTTCTTCTTTGCGTCTTGATTTTCTTCTTCTTTGCATCTGGATTTTCTTCTTCTTTGCGTCTGGATTTTCTTCTCAATCTTCGATCAGACTTCTTTATCAGCGGCTTCTTTTCACAACATCCATGTTTCAACTTCTGATAGCTTCGCAACATTCCTGTTTGCAACTACTGAAATTATTGTCCAGACATCTACTGTTACATATCAGTTTTTTCCTGTTCACTCGATCAAATTCTCTTCCAGATTTCTGTTTGCTTGTCGTGTAATATCTTCTGTTCAACTTCAACAGATTTCTTCAACCGATATTTCCAATAGACATCTTCTAATTCTTTTTTTCACATCTGTCAAGCATCTGCACACTCCGTAGATTTTTTAGAAACACAATAACAGGTTTTGTGTAATTCAAAACACAATCTGGATCTGTTTACACAGATCCATCAGATATCGAACACCAAACTGCTCCAGTTGATCTTCACGCCACAAGTGATAGCAGTCATCAACAAGAACCGTTCGTGAGTGACCGCATCGAAGGACCCTGCTTTAACATAAATAGTCTTCGCCAGTATGTCGTCAAGAAGCCTAAACTCGATCTTCATTTCCCTCTTTTTGCAAGAGGTGCTCACCAGCTCCTTAGACTCAGAGAAGATGCTTCGCGCATCAAACACCAAATCCTTCGGGACTTTAGACAAGTCCGGCATACCCTCCATCGGTAGCTCAAACGCCGCAGCAAAAACTTCCTCAGAAATCTCGACTGATATCCCCTGTATGGTGCTCACAATCATTCCATCCCTAACCAAACCGTTCTCAGAAAACTCCATTAGTGCATCTTCGTAATAAACGGTGGGACAACCCAGAAATCCCTTCAACCCAGTCACTACAAAATATTCAAACACTGCTACCAGTCCAGCATCGTCCATACCAAGGACTGAGTAGAACGAGATGTGGAGACTGTTGCTAATCAAGGAAGATGCCATTATTGTCGTTGAGAGAATGAAAAATTGCCTGAAAATAATCGCACGAAAATACACAAGAGAATATGCGCACAAGAAAACCAGAGAGCAAGTATGCAAGGTATGTGTTAGAGAAAAGGAAACGTCGTAAATATGTATGGAATAGTAAATGACAAAAGAGAGAAGCGATGTAGATGTGACGATTCGAATGATGACAACACGTGTCAATCATCCAACGGCGCGTACAATATTTTGAAATGATGTTTAAAAGATTTTATCAAAACTACAAAATAGAGAAAGTATTTTACAATGATTTTGAAAAGATTTTACCCGTACAAGGAAAAAGATTAAAAATACACGCGCCAAAATTGATATCGACACAGCTGGTGCAGCGATTGTAATAACATCACTGCTGATTTTAATGTATCGCTGAGGGTAAGGCATGAGCTGATCATAAATAAGCATCAGCTGTATATATGTGACTTCTGATTAATATCAAGACTTCACATATTCAGCTGACGTTGCGCTTAACAAATCATATCCTGGTTCCCCCTATGACTCATATCCTCCAACACAATATGCTTGCCTCAGCTGAAAGTCTATGCGTTCCCCCTGAACAAAAGGCTTACAGCTGATTTAAGCAACAGCTGACAACCTGAAAAATTTTTAGCGCACAAACAAATCAAGGAAATTCAAGGAGACCTAATATGTTTCTAAAATAAGAAACTTAGTGTCTGGTAGAGGTTTGGTGAAGATGTCAGCAAATTGCTGCTCAGTCGACACGTACTCCAACTGGACGTCCTTCTTCAGCACGTGGTCCCTTATAAAATGATGTCTGATGTCTATATGCTTTGTTCTTGAATGCAGTACTTGATTCTGGGTGATCGCGATCGCACTAGTGTTGTCGCAGAGAATAGGCGCTTCAGAAGCATCGATGCCGTAGTCCTTCAGCTGATGTTGTATCCAATGAATTTGAGCATAGAAGCTGCCAGCTGCGAGGTACTCTGCTTCAGCCGTGGACGTTGCGATTGACGTCTGCTTCTTACTAAACCAGGAAATTAGTCGATCTCCCAAGAATTGACAAAATTCCACTGGTGCTCCTGCGATCAATCCTGCATCCTGCGTAGTCTGAATCACTGTAACCAATTAGTTTAAAGCCTGAGTCTTTGGGATACCAAAGACCCACGTTGGAAGTACCCTTTAAATATTTAAGAATTCTTTTTACGGCTATGTAATGTGATTGCCTTGTCTCTGCTTGGAATCTCTCACACATACAGACAGCAAACATGATGTCTGGTCTGCTAGCAGTTAAGTAAAGCAAAGACCCTATGATACCGCGATAAAGTGATACCTCAAAGGCAGTTCCAGCTTTATATTTATCCATCTTGATTGAAGAGCTCATTGGGGTAGCAGCTGCTAAACAGTTGTCCATGCCAAATTTCTTTAGCAGTTCTTTCGTGTATTTAGCCTGGTTAATGAAAATTCCATTCTCCAGTTGTCGTACTTGTAAGCCCAGAAAGAACGTCAGCTCCCCCATCATGGTCATCTAAAATTTATCCTGCATAAGCTTCGAAAATTTCTGGCACAATTTGGGGTTAGTTGACCCAAATATTATATCATCAACATATATTTGAACTAATAAGACATGATCAGCTTTAACAATTTAAACAATGTCTTATCTACTGCACCTATTGTGAAATCATGCTTGATTAAGTAACTTAGCCAATGTATCTTAATTTATCCTGCATAAGCTTCGAAAATTTCTGGCACAATTTGGGGTTAGTTGACCCAAATATTATATCATCAACATATATTTGAACTAATAAGACATGATCAGCTTTAACAAATTTAAACAATGTCTTATCTACTGCACCTATTGTGAAATCATGCTTGATTAAGAACTTAGCCAATGTATCTTACCAAGCTCTGGGTGCTTGCTTCAATCCATATAGAGCTTTATCCAACTTATAGACATAATCTGGATGTGTATGATTTACGAATCCAGGAGTTGTGCAACATACACTTCCTCTGTTAAGATACCATTGAGAAATGCACTCTTAACATCCATCTGAAAAACTTTGAAGTCTTTAAATGTAGCATATGCAAGAAACATGTGGATGGCTTCTAATCTAGCTACTGGTGCAAAGGTCTCATCAAAATTTATACCTTCCATCTGCCTAAAGCCTTGTGCTACCAGCCTAGCTTTGTTTCTAGTAACTATGCCATCTTCATTCAGTTTATTCCTAAAGACCCATCGAGTTCCTATGACTGAATGATTAGAGGGTCTAGGTACAAGTTGCCATACGTTATTGCGCTTAAACTGATTTAATTCTTCTTGCATTGAATCTATCCAACTGGGGTCAGCTAAGGCATCTATTTTCTTAGGTTCTATATGAGAGATGAAGGCAGAATCAAAATGATCATGATATAGCTGGCCTCGTGTGCGAACAGGAGATTCGAAGTTACCTATGACCTGCTTGGGTGGATGATTTCTATTCCACCGGAGATCAAGTCCAACTGGATTTGCTCCTTGTTCCCTTTGTGTCACTGCATGGATAACAATTGGATCAGCTGATGCCAATTGATGTTTATCTTTGTTGGCTTGTGCGTCTGATTCCAGCTGTTGTGATTGTTGTTCCAGATGTGAGCTTGGATTAGCTCTTCTATCAGTTGTAGGTCTGGATACCAATTGATGATCACTTGCGACTGGTTGTCCAGACGTTGGTCTTGATGCCGATTGATATGATGTGCTCGCGCCTTGTTGTCCAGATGTTTATCCAGGTGACAATTGATAAACGCTTGCGTCTTGTGCATCAGACGTTGATTTATGAATAGTGGAACCTGCTTGCGCAACATCTGATCTAGAAACGTCTGGTTTGTGATTGTTGTTCCAGATGTGAGCTTGGATTAGCTCTTCTATCAGTTGTAGGTCTGGATACCAATTGATGATCACTTGCGACTGGTTGTCCAGACGTTGGTCTTGATGCCGATTGATATGATGTGCTCGCGCCTTGTTGTCCAGATGTTTATCCAGGTGACAATTGATAAACGCTTGCGTCTTGTGCATCAGACGTTGATTTATGAATAGTGGAACCTGCTTGCGCAACATCTGATCTAGAAACGTCTGGTTGAACAACATCTGATTGAGCGATGTCTGGTTGATCATTGGTCGCTTCACCTCCAGCAGCTGGCACACTTGGGAAGATCTGTTCCTGTATAGAGTCATCGTTAGTTAAATCGATGACTACTGGATTATCTGTCAGATCTTGTTGAGCAATGTTGTGCGGTGTGTCCAGCGTCTGTTGTGTCTCAGCTGAATATCTTTGTGGCACGTCGTCGTCTGATTCCTCAAGGCTTGTTGATCCAGACGTGAACACAAATCATGTAAGCTTGCAGCTGAGTTGGATCTGAAGCTTGTTTCATCGAAAACCACATGAGCGGATTCCTCAACTGTCAGACTTCGGTTGTTGAAAACTCGATACGCTTTGCTCACAGCTGAATAGCCTAAGAAGATACCTGCATCAGATTTTGGTTCAAAGGCTGTTAGGTGCTTTTTGCCATTATTATGAATAAAACATCTGCACCCAAACACCTTGAAATAAGATATATCAGGTTTCTTTCCATTCCAGATCTCATATGGGGTTTTATCGTGCATCCTATTAATCATCGATAAAGATCTGAGTATAACACGCTGTGTTAACTGCTTCTGCCCAAAATTTTTGCTAAACACCAATAAGCAATCATAGACCTAGCAGCTTCTTTTAAAGTACGATTTCTCCTCTCAGCAAGCCCGTTCTGCTGAGGAGTTCTAGCTGCTGAAAGCTCATGCTTTATCCCCAAGTCTTCCAAATAAGAAGTCAATTTATGATTTAAAAACTCAGTACCATGATCACTTCTTATTCGGTTGACTGAACAAGATCTGTCAATATCCCTAAGGCATATCAGCTGGTCGGCGATTTCAGATTTTGCTTTTAAAAACAACACCCAAGTGAATTTTGTAAAATCATCAATAACAACTAGGGTGTAGTTCGTTCCCCCTAAGCTAGTTAAGGGTATAGGACCAAAAAGATCCGTATGTAAAAGCTCTAAGCTACGGTAAGAACGTTTACCGCCTTTCTTTTTGAAAGTAGATTTAATTTGTTTTCCCAGCTGACAAGCGGCACAAATCTTGTCCTTAGAAAAATTGATTTTTGGCATACCAGAAACCATATCATGTTGACTCAAATGAGCAAGAGTTTAAAGTTTAGATGGTTCATTCTTTGATGCCACAACCAGATCTTGGAAGAGTTGGCTGCAAGGCATAACTGTTCAGATTTCAACTGCTCTGACCAATCAATAATGTCTGTATTCCCCGAATGTTTACCTACCAATACAGTCAGACCATTTGCACTCTGAACTGTGCAAGTGTATTGTTGAAACTTAACTATGTAACCCTTGTCACATAGCTGACTAATGCTAATCAAATTATAACATAAATTATCAACAACTAAGACGTCTGAAATATAGATGTTACCGTGGATAAGCTTACCCTTACCCACAGTGTTACCGTATGCGTTATCACCAAACACGATTTTTGCTCCTTTGTGTGGAACAACGTCTGATAGCAGCTTTTGGTTCCTTGTCATATGTCGTGCCAGCCGCTGTCCAGGTACCACAAATTTGATACATCAGCTGGTTCGTACCTATTGTCCTGCAATCATACAAACATCTTTTGGTACCCAATTTTACTTGGGTCCAGATCGGATTACCCCTTTCGGATCCATACTTGAATTACCTTTATAGTTTTTCCAGTACTAGAGTCCGTGAGGGTCTGTGCAAAATTACGGTGAAATCTATTGAGTGTTGATTTCATATTTTGACCATTTAGATCCCTCCTCGGCTGAACCTTTCTCCAACCAGATTTTACCTTCGTTGAATTGCGCCTTGGCTGGTTAGGAACAAACGACTTAGATCCCGCTTACGCTTTATATTTGTCCAATTTGTTCTTTAGCCAACTGGGCTTGGAATTATCAGGTCTTTGATAGCCGATACCAGTTTTTCCTTTATGGTTGAACTTATGAGAGGTCTGGTCATTATATGTCATCGACTCACATCAGTCATATATCACGTTGGCTTTGACAAATCTCATCTTGTTGAACTTGTTATACACGAGCTGTGATTGAGTACTTGTTTCTCCTTCACTGCTTTCACTACTATTGAAACCCAATCCAGTTCTATCACACGCTGGCTTCTGAATTCCAAACAGCTTATCAAGAGAAGCAGAAGACTTTGTCCAGGAGCTCATTGTAAAATTTAATTTTTCAATTTCAGCTTTGAGCTCACTAGACTTATTTCTCAACAGTTCATTTTCCATCATCAGCTTACTCAACCCAGTCTTCAAACTGTCAATGTCCTCAAGCGTGTCAGTGCTTGATTCAATTGAACTATTTTTCAGACTTTTGTTTTCAGCTTTGATTTCCTCAAATGACTGAGAAAGCTTCCTGTACTCTTTGACCATATCATTAAGTGCATTGATAAGGTCTTCTCGTGTAAATTCAGTATTAGTGAAATCAAATACCTCATCTTCCAAAGTTTTATCAACCATGAGGTAGTGAACCTCCTCATGTTCACTATCACTCGATGAGCAGCTGCTACTGGAGGAAGAGTCTGAATCAGTATCTGCCAGCTTTTGGTGCTTTCCTCAGCCATCAGCCATTTTCTGTCATTCTTTCTGTTGGGCCTTCTGTCAGATCTAGTTCTCATCCTCATGTCCTTGGATTTATCCTTGGATCTGTCAACAGTTTTCTCATTTGTCTTGTCATCTTGTTTGTATCGATCCTCCTTCGTATCATCTCTTCTGTATCTGTCTTCTTTCTTGGGCCTGTTGCAATCAGCTGCAAAATGCCCTGTACGTCCACAATTGAAACAGTTCATATCAGAAATAATTTTATCACTTTCATGAACATTATTATAAGAAACAGAAGGGTTGTAGGATCTTCTCAAGTATTTCACAAACTTCTTTACGAAGAGGGACATGACTTCGTCGCTGAGTTGATCAGCTGTCTTGCTAGTGCTTGGTGAGCACTGTTCAGTTTTTGTCGCAGCTAATGATTTTTTCAGCTGGGATGTCGAGGGTCCAGCTTCTGCACTTGTCTCAAACTCAAACTCATAAGCTTTTAGGTTGGCAAACAAGTCGTGAAGCTCCAGTTTGTTCAGATCTTTGGACTCCCTCATAGCCATCATCTTCACGTCCCACTCCCTGGGCAACGCTCTCATTACCTTCAATGCTAGCTCTCTGTTGCTATACTCCTTGCCAAGACTCGTCAACTCAATAACAACGGCACTGAATCTTTCATCAAACTCTGTCATGGTCTCTCCATCCTTCATCTTGATCGATTCATACTTCTGCTGAGAGACAGTCAGCTTGTTCTCCTTCGTCTCATCATTTCCTTCACATATTTGGGTCAGCTTTTCCCATATTTCCTTGGCAGTGGCGCAGGTCTTGGTCTTACTGAACATGTTTTTGTCCAGCGCCTTGTAAAGGATATCCCTGGCCACATTGTCCAGATTCGCCTTCTTCTTGTCCTCATTAGTGTATTCATGTCTACTCTTTTCCAGAAACTGAGGCTCACCGTTATAGATAGCAAAGGCTAGATTTGGCTTCGTTATCTTCAATGGTCCTTCTGTGATAACAGACCACATGTCGTCATCTTGAGCAGCCAGATGCGCTTGCATGTGAATCTTCCAGTCGTCGTAATCCTCCTTGGAAAACATAGGAATCTTGTCAGATGCGCTTGCATGTGAATCTTCCAGTCGTCGTAATCCTCCTTGGAAAACATAGGAATCTTGTTGTGAGAAGTTGGCATTTTAATATATGATAAAGCACAAACAACAGATGTTCAATATTGAGATGCGCAGGCTCTGATACCAATTGATAGGATCAATGTGGTTCGAAAAACAGCTGCAAGAGTTCAGAAGGGGGTTTGAATGAACTCTTGGTAATTTCAAAATTTCGAAACCTTTTTAAAACAGTTTTACAAGCGCTGCTTAACTTAAATCCAAGTTACCAGATTTAAGGATCTCAGTTTAAATGCTGATTTATTAGCTAACAAATATTGTGCGGAAAGAAGCCAATTAATCAGTGAACAGTAAAGAAGTAAATAAATGCGTTAAATAAAAGTTAAGGGACAAGAAATTTGTTTATGGAAGTTCGGATATCAATATCCTACGTCTCCCCTTCTTCCTTTTCAGGAAGGTTCCACTAGAATATTTGATGGTTACATGCCTTCTGCATACACCCAGTCACGCAAGCAGCACTTAACGTGAACTCCTAGCAACACAACTTCACAAAGCAGTCGCTGCTGCTGTTTACAACACTTGATAAATTTGTCAAACGGATTTTGTGTAGCACGTTTGTTACAGACTCAATAAAATATGACAGTGAAATACAATGATTTTGAGTGCTGTAAATATTATGGTTTCTAAGCTAAGAAACTCGATTCAACAGATGAACCAGAAGATGACTCGAAGGTAAATTTCTGTGAAAGCTTGATTGTATGTTCTTCGAGTTTGAGCTTTTTGAAAAATGACTTGAACAGAGTGAAAGCTCGAGAATGATGGTGAGGTAATAATGGCAGAGTGACGGCAAGTAATCGAGAGTGAAGGAGAGCTTCTTCAATTCAAACTTCTGCTATTTATACCCTTCGTTCACAACATTCGATTAATTCGGCTAAGGAAACAAAATCCCTTTTGAAAATCTATTAATCGTGCAACCGTATTTTCTGCTCCACTACATGTGAAATTGCACACCATCAGAGCCAAAATGTCGTTTTCCATATTTGTGCAATCACCGTATAACGTCCTCCGTAAATGTGTACTATTTATCCAAAATAGTACCAACGTTGTCTCCTTAATTTCAGGCAATTGTATGATCTCAATCTTCACCAATGATTCTTTCCATTTTGAATATATTATCGTGTTTGAATCGATTTATCGCTTGCGCCTGAAATCTCTTGTAGTTAATACAACTTTTTCTTTCATGAAGAAGATGAATATTTCATCGCTGATAGAATCATAAACCAACTTCTGAATTTTAGCGCTAAGCCAAACTCTGTCGTATCAACTAATCCAAACGACGTAGTTTTGTTGTTCGTTAAGAAACATGCTAACACTTGAGTAGTTGCGACTGATATCAAATCAACAACTGAATCCCCAACGGCTGAATACACTTCTTAAAGAAATACACAACATCTGAATATGCTCGCTACTGAAGTAGAATTCAACTGCTGATCACAAAAACCAACGACTGATTATACCAACTGTTGATTAGATGTCCAACGCCTGAAATGTCCAACTTCTGAAATGTCCAACGTCTGAAATATCTTTCTTTTTGTAAATTGAGAATATGGCGACTGGTTGCAACGACTGAATGTTCCAACAACAATCACGACTGAATCAAAAACACTGTAGCCAACTACTGATGATACTTACTTCTGAAATATATACCCAACTATTGAAATTCTTTCTTCTGTCACGAATATCCAACTGCTGAAATATGTTGGAAACTGAAGTGAATATCCAACTGCTGAATCAATATACTTCTTACATACCAAAGTCTGATTGCGTAACCCTTGATCAACACCTGAATTGCTCTTACTACTAACATAAAAACCCGATACCAGAAACTAATAACCAAATATCTGCAACCTCTGAAATAGAAACCCATCAACTGAGTGCTTCAACTCAACTGCTGAAATATTCCCGAATACCAAGATTTGATATCTAACAACTGAAATATTCAAACCCAACATCTGAAGTATACTTTGCTCCAAACAAGTAGTTGATCATCTTCAAAGACTGACTGTCCAAGTGTTACTTTTGAATTTAGCACTTGTATTATTTTGTTATCACCAAAACTAATAAATTTTATCCTTAACATCATATTCCTTAAATAGGTTGAACAAGTTGATTAGGAGCGACATGTTTAATATGTCTGATATTAACTCCTTACCAACTTGTGAATCCTGTCTCAAAGGAAAATGACAAAATTGCCCTTCACGGGCAAGCCTGAACGTGCTCAAGGTCTATTGGATTTGATCCATACTGATATGTGTGGCCCACTTAGCATTTGTACCGGTCACACCTACTTCATCACCTTTACCGATGATCACTCTAGGTATGGGTACTTGTACTTAATGAAGCACAAGTCTGTATCCTTTGAGAAGTTCAAAGAATTCAAGGCTGAAGTAGAAAATCAATTGGGAAGGAGTATTAAAATACTTCGATCCGATCGGGGTGGAGAATATTTGAGTACCGAATTTCAAGACTATCTTAAAGAGAATGGAATTCTCTCTCAGTGGACCCCTCCGACCACACCACATTTAAAGGGTGTAGCGGAACGTCGTAATCGAACCTTGATGGACATGGTTTGATCTATGATGAACTTCACTGAACTTCCTACCTCCTTTTGGGGCTATGAGCTCGAAATAGTAATGTTGTTTAACAATGTCCACACAAAGGCAGTGGATAAAACTCTATATGAGATATGGATGGGCAAGCCACCCAAGTACTCGTACTTGAGGATTTGGGGATGTCCTGCTTACGTAAAGAAGACAGTGGGAGATAAGCTGGATAACAGATCCATCTTATACTATTTCATTGGGTATCCAAATAATTCTATTGGATACTGTTTCTAATATCCCAATGAAACAAAAGTGCTTGTTTCTAGAAATGCCACCTTTCTGGAAAAAGAATTTCTACTTTATAGAAAAGTCAAGATAGTAGAACTCGAAGAGGTTCGAGAACCAACTGAAGTACCAAGTGAATCTCCAGCACCTCAAGGGCCAATCCTTGATATGGATACACCTAGGAGATCTGAAAGTGTTACTAGCGCTCCTGTTAGATATTATTTCCTCCTTGAAGATGATCAAAGTGATCAAATTGTTGGATGTGATCCAAGAACCTTCAAGGTGGCAATTTTCGATGCTGATTCTAATTTGTGGCTTGAAGCAATGCAATCTGAGGTTGACTCAATTCATTCGAACCAAGTCTGGACTCTCGTGAATCCTCCCAAAGGAATAGTTTCTATTGGGTGTAAATGGATATAAAAGAGAAAACTTGGGCCTCATGGTTAGGTACTGACCTACAAGGCGCGACTGGTCGCGAAATGTTACACTCAAAGACAAGGTGTTTACTATGATGAAACCTTTTCACCAGTCGCAATGCTCAAGCCAATTAGAATCCTACTAGCCATAGCCGCATGGTACGACTATGAGATATGTCAAATGGATGTGAATACTGCGTTCCTTAATGGAAACATTAAGGAAGAGATCTATATGATGAATCCTGAGAGTTTCACATCTGTAGGAAGTGAGAATAAAGTATTACTATGATGAAACCTTTTCACCAGTCGCAATGCTCAAGCCAATTAGAATCCTACTAGCCATAGCCGCATGGTACGACTATGAGATATGTCAAATGGATGTGAATACTGCGTTCCTTAATGGAAACATTAAGGAAGAGATCTATATGATGAATCCTGAGAGTTTCACATCTGTAGGAAGTGAGAATAAAGTATGAAAACTTCAGAGATTGATCTACGGTCTCAAGCAAGCATCGATAAGTTGGAACCTGAGATTTGATGAAACAATTAAAGAATTTGGTTTCATCAAGAATCCCGAGAAACCATGTGTGTATAAGAAGGTAGTCCAGAATGCTGTGACATTCCTTGTACTTTATGTTGATGACATCATTGGGAAAGATGTAGGAATGCTGCAGTCAACTATATTATGGTTGTCTAGTAGATTCTCGATGAAGGACATGGGTGAAGCATACTTTATTTTGTGAATACAGATCTATAGAGATAGATCGAAAATGATGCTCGGACTCACCAGAGCAACCTACATCGATACTATACTTAAGCGATTCTCTATGAAGAGTCCAAGAGAGTACACCTACCTATGTGCCACGGGGTCACTCTATCTAAGTCTATGTGTCCGAAGACTGATGAGGAGATAGAGAGTATGACACATGAGCCATATACCTCGACAATATGTAGTATTATGTATGATATGATCTTAACTAGACCGGATGTTTCATATGATCTGAGTGTCACGAGCCGCTACCAAGCCAACCCCGACCAAATGCATTGGAAGGCTGTGAAAGATATTCTTAAATACTTACGAAGGACTAAGAATATGTTCATGGTGTATGGGGGTGGTGAACTGAAATTGGAAGGCTACACTGATTCTAGCTTCCAATGTGATGTGTATGATTCGAAGTCAACCTCTGGATTTGTATTCATGCTCAATGGTGGTGCTGTCTCTTGGAAGAGTTCCAAGCAAGACACCAGCGCGGATTGATGGATATGTTTTGACAGATCCTGATTAAGTTTTGAATTACACAAAACCTGTTATTGTGTTTCTAACAATTCTACTTGAGTGTCCAGATTCTAGCTATCGAATAAGATGATGAACAGTCGAAAAATCTGTCCAGCCGTTGGTTCACAATATAAACAATCAGCAGTTGGTTTGGTGTTCATGGAATCGGCAGCTGGATTAGAAATGGAGACGTCCAAAGTTGAATCAGCTGTTCGTAATCAGGCGAAGGCCAAGATGAACCAGCTGGAGCATAGTAAACCAGCTGGAACGATGACAACCAGCTGCAAGCGCTTAAGAGTAAAGATGAACCAGCTGGTACAGGAATTGAGAAGTGAAGCTGAAGAAATATAGCGAAGAAGAAGATTCCAATTATAAGTACTGTTGACGAATTTGTCAGCAGTCGCGATTATAAGTACTGTTGATGAATCTATTAACAGTCGCTATTCAAGAAGCAAGTAGCAAAGAAGAATCGCAAGCTGGAGCTGGAACGATGAAGAAATCAGCTGGAGCGCTAAGTGTAGATGACATCATCAGTGACGTCATCATTCAGCAGGTAGCTACAGTGATCAGCAGATGAAGAGTAATCAGCAGTTGAGAAGATGCGCAAGATTTGGAATCAGCTGTGATGACATCAGCCTTGATGTCATCACAATCAGCAGTTGGCTATCAGCAGATGAAGAGAAGCGAAAAAGATGAAGCGACGTCGTGCTGAAGCATCAGCAGATGGATTAGCGTTGATGACGTCATCGGTACCGTCATCATATTCAGCAGATGGTTTGAGAGAGCAGTCGCAAGAAAAACAGACGCAAGATATCTAGTCGTAGTGATGGATCAACAGCGAAGAAGTTGACGATTTACGAGAGTTGGATGTCAACTGCTGAGCTCAATTCAAATGGCGAAAGCGACAAGACGCAATCAACGCTCAAGATGGAAAGAATCAATGGCTAAGATTAAGTCGTGCAAATTGCCTCAATTCAAGGGAACAAGATTTGTACTATTCTTGGAAACAGTACAATTTACAGAGGATGTTTGCACGCATATGGAAAGAAGAGTTGTTTTAAAATATAGGATTCAGTTCTGGTATTTTCCGCATGATTTTTAAATCATACCAGATCGGTCTCCGGTGCTCAGATGATTTTATATGTTCAAGAACAACGAGCTATTGCAGCTCAAGTGTGTATCGGCAGCGCGCAAAATTTCAAATGGTTGTCAAAACAGCGCCTGCTGATCTCTTAGTGATTCTTATTTAATTTCAAATCGGACCAACAAGTGGTATCAGAGCAGGTTTGTTCTTGAACGAGCACTGATTTTAAAACACATGTGCTATGTTTTTAATGTTTTTAAAGTTTTTGAGAAACTTATTTTATGAAGGCCAGATCTGTTTATATTTAGAACCGTTTTTTTGCTTGATGAACTGTCGGGTTGCGCGAGTCTCGGGCAGATGCCAAGCTTCTATTTTCGTTGTGCTGTAAGATAACTTGGAGCGAGGCTCAGTGACAAGCACATGGGGCGAGATAGAAGAAGGAAAAATCTGAGCTGTTCTCTGTACTGGTTCTTCATAGATTTAAGTAACTCAGTAGCACTTGTTATTTGAAATATTTGTATGCTCTGATGAGTTTTAAAATGTGTTGTTTTGCGGATTCCATCTGGTGCAAAATTTTGATTTTAAAAATGTCTTGAGCTCATGTTATAAAAGATAGGGAGAGTGGCGTCACTGTCTTTTATAATTTTGAGTTATGCATCAGTTCCGCTTTTGAAAATCATATATTGTTGCACACGGTGCTTCCCAAATGCTGTTTTGTTTTTCAAAATTAAAACTCCTGCTGTTTCGTTGTTTTGTTGAAACAGTGTAGGGAGAGTTTTATTTTTATATAGAGGGAAGACCAGCAGTTCACTCTCTTTTTGATTCCCACAAAAATGGAGAGAATTGTTAGAACATGCATCGTTGATTTGTGGTTTTGTGTAAATCAAAAAGGGAGAGATTGATGGATCTGTTTTAACAGATCCTGATTAAGTTTTTAATTACACAAAACCTGTTATTGTGTTTCTAACAATTCTACTTGAGTGTGCAGATTCTAGCTATCGAAGAAGATGATGAACAGTCGAAGAATCTGTCCAGCCGTTGGTTCACAATATAAACAATCAGCAGTTGGTTTGGTGTTCATGGAATCGGCAGCTGGATTAGCAATGCAGACGTCCAAAGTTGAATCAGCTGTTCGTAATCAGGCGAAGGCCAAGATGAACCAGCTGGAGCATAGTAAACCAGCTGGAACGATGACAACCAGCTGCAAGCGCTTAAGAGTAAAGATGAACCAGCTGGTACAGGAATTGAGAAGTGAAGCTGAAGAAATATAGCGAAGAAGAAGATTCCAATTATAAGTACTGTTGACGAATCTGTCAGCAGTCGCGATTATAAGTACTGTTGATGAATCTATTAACAGTCGCTATTCAAGAAGCAATTAGCAAAGAAGAATCGCAAGCTGGAGCTGGAACGATGAAGAAATCAGCTGGAGCGCTAAGTGTAGATGACATCATCAGTGACTTCATCATTCAGCAGGTAGCTACAGTGATCAGCAGATGAAGAGTAATCAGCAGTTGAGAAGATGCGCAAGATATGGAATCAGCTGTGATGACATCAGCCTTGATGTCATCACAATCAGCAGTTGGCTATCAGCAGATGAAGAGAAGCGAAAAAGATGAAGCGACGTCGTGCTGAAGCATCAGCAGATGGATTAGCGTTGATGACGTCATCGGTAACGTCATCATATTCAGCAGATGGTTTGAGAGAGCAGTCGCAAGAAAAACAGACGCAAGATATCCAGTCGTAGTGATGGATCAGCAGCGAAGCAGTTGACGATTTACGAGAGTTGGATGTCAACTGCTGAGCTCAATTCAAATGGCGAAAGCGACAAGACGCAATCAACGCTCAAGATGGAAAGAATCAATGGCTAAGATTAAGTCGTGCAAATTGCCTCAATTCAAGGGAACAATATTTGTACTATTCTGGGGAAACAGTACAATTTACAGAGGATGTTTGCACGCATATGGAAAGAAGACAAATTAGCCATATGGAGCACAGAACAGATTTGGAATCTATCTAACGGCCATATTTCAAACAGAGCTTATATATTCGAGAAGCGCCATTGAAGAGTTGCTGGTTCGGTTGGTCACTGTGAAGCTGTCGCAGAAAATAAGTTATTTGCACAGTGCACCAGCAGAGGGAAAATGAAAAGAAAGATGAAGCAATCGACCGCCATTAGAGAGGAGCTTTCACGAGAGTCGATTGCTGAGTCTAGATTAGCTTGTTAGAGAATTTCCCTAGTGTGTGAGAAAAACAGAGAGATGAGAGCTTCAATGTAACAATCTCACACACAGAGATTCATTCACACTTTATTGGTGAATGAATCTCAAAACGTTTATCAGTTCCCGTCCAAGCACGATGACGTAAAACTCATGTGTATGTAGTCAGTCACACAGTTGAGGCTGTTGTGCATTTGTGGAGTCTAGGAGTTCTCACAGCTGCTGGTTGTGGGATTGGGTCTGTACACGAAGTTGTAAGATCAAATATTCTAGTGGAGCCTTCCGAGGTGGAAGAAGGGGAGATGTAGGACATTGAAGTCCGAACTTCCAGAAACAAATATTGTGTATCGTGTTCTTTATTCATTTACTTAGCACGCATACACGTTTACAGTATCCAGCACTTATTTAGCATTCGCATAAACAGAAATCAGCTCTTAGCATTTTAGCATCGTATACACAGTTAGCACACAAGCACTTGCAAGTCTCGAGCAGATTTATGTTGTACATAAATCTGTTTGAGTTGTTTTAAAATATAGGATTCAGTTCTGGTATTTTCCGCATGATTTTTAAATCATACCAGATCTGTCTCCGGTGCTCTTCTTGTGAGTTTTTAAATGTTCAAGAACAACGAGCTATTGCAGCTCCAGAGTATCAGCAGCGCAAAATTTTAAAGTCTTTTAACAAACGCGCGGCTGCTGATCTTTTGATCCTAATTTTACAAGGACCAACAAGTGGTATCAGAGCAGGTTGTTCTTGAACGAGCACTGATTTTAAAACACATGTGCTATGTTTTAAATGTTTTAATTATTTTGAGAAGCTTGTGTATGAAGGCCAGATTTGTTTTAATATTGAACCGGTTTTTCGCTTGATGAACTGTCGGGATGCACGAGTCTCGGGCAGATGCCAAGCTTCTATTTCGTTGTGATGTAAGATCACTTGGAGCGAGGCTCAGTGACAAGCACATGGGGCGAGATAGAAGAAGGAAAAATCTGAGCTGTTCTCTGTACTGGTTCTTCATAGATTTAAGTAACTCAGTAGCACTTGTTATTTGAAATATTTGTATGGTCTGATGAGTTTTAAAATGTGTTGTTTTGCGGATTCCATCTGGTGCAAAATTTTGATTTTAAAAATGTCTTGAGCTGTTCTTCATAGATTTAAGTAACTCAGTAGCACTTGTTATTTGAAATATTTGTATGGTCTGATGAGTTTTAAAATGTGTTGTTTTGCGGATTCCATCTGGTGCAAAATTTTGATTTTAAAAATGTCTTGAGCTCATGTTATAAAAGATAGGGAGAGTGGCGTCACTGTCTTTTATAATTTTGAGTTATGCATCAGTTCCGCTTTTGAAAATCATATATTGTTGCACACGGTGCTTCCCAAATGCTGTTTTGTTTTTCAAAATTAAAACTCCTGCTGTTTCGTTGTTTTGTTGAAACAGTGTAGGGAGAGTTTTATTTTTAAATAGAGGGAAGAGCAGCAGTTCACTCTCTTTTTGATTCCCACAAAAAGGGAGAGAATTGTTAGAACATGCATCGTTGATTTGTGGTTTTGTGTAAATCAAAAAGGGAGAGATTGATGGATCTGTTTTGACAGATCCTTATTAAGTTTTGAATTACACAAAACCTGTTATTGTGTTTCTAACAATTCTACTTGAGTGTGCAGATTCTAGATATCGAAGAAGATGATGAACAGTCGAAGAATCTGTCCAGCCGTTGGTTCACAATATAAACAATCAGCAGTTGGTTTGGTGTTCATGGAATCGGCAGCTGGATTAGCAATGGAGACGTCCAAAGTTGAATCAGCTGTTCGTAATCAGGCGAAGGCCAAGATGAACCAGCTGGAGCATAGTAAACCAGCTGGAACGATGACAACCAGCTGCAAGCGCTTAAGAGTAAAGATGAATCAGCTGGTACAGGAATTGAGAAGTGAAGCTGAAGAAATATAGCGAAGAAGAAGATTCCAATTATAAGTACTGTTGACGAATATGTCAGCAGTCGCGATTATAAGTACTGTTGATGAATCTATTAACAGTCGCTATTCAAGAAGCAAGTAGCAAAGAAGAATCGCAAGCTGGAGTTGGAACGATGAAGAAATCAGCTGGAGCGCTAAGTGTAGATGACATCATCAGTGACGTCATCATTCAGCAGGTAGCTACAGTGATCAGCAGATGAAGAGTAATCAGCAGTTGAGAAGATGCGCAAGATATGGAATCAGCTATGATGACATAAGCCTTGATGTCATCACAATCAGCAGTTGGCTATCAGCAGATGAAGAGAAGCGAAAAAGATGAAGCGACGTCGTGCTGAAGCATCAGCAGATGGATTAGCGTTGATGACGTCATCGGTAACGTCATCATATTCAGCAGATGGTTTGAGAGAGCAGTCGCAAGAAAAACATACGCAAGATATCCAGTCGTAGTGATGGATCATCAGCGAAGCAGTTGACGATTTACGAGAGTTGGATGTCAACTGCTGAGCTCAATTCAAATGGCGAAAGTGACAAGACGCAATCAACGCTCAAGATGGAAAGAATCAATGGCTAAGATTAAGTCGTGCAAATTGCCTCAATTCAAGGGAACAAGATTTGTACTATTCTGGGAAACAGTACAATTTACAGAGGATGTTTGCACGCATATGGAAAGAAGACAAATTAGCCATATGGAGCGCAGAACAGATTTGGAATCTATCTAACGGCCATATTTCAAACAGAGCTTATATATTCAAGAAGCGTCATTGAAGAGTTGCTGGTTCGGTTGGTCACTGTGAAGCTGTCACAGAAAATAAGTTATTTGCACAGTGCACCAGCAGAGGGAAAATGAAAAGAAAGATGAAGCAATCGACCGCCATTAGAGAGGATCTTTCACGAGAGTCGATTGCTGAGTCTAGATTAGCTTGTTAGAGAATTTCCCTAGTGTGTGAGAAAAACTGAGAGATGAGAGCTTCAATGTAACAATCTCACACACAGAGATTCATTCACACTTTATTGGTGAATGAATCTCAAAACGTTTATCAGTTCCCGTCCAAGCACGATGACGTAAAACTCATGTGTATGTAGTCAGTCACACAGTTGAGGCTCTTGTGCATTTGTGGAGTCTAGGAGTTCTCACAGCTGCTGGTTGTGGGATTGGGTCTGTACACGAAGTTGTAAGATCAAATCTTCTAGTGGAGCCTTCCGAGGTGGAAGAAGGGGAGATGTAGGACATTGAAGTCCGAACTTCCAGAAACAAATATTGTGTATCGTGTTCTTTATTCATTTACTTAGCACGCATACACGTTTACAGTATCCAACACTTATTTAGCATTCGCATTAACAGAAATCAGTTCTTAGCATTTTAGCATCGTATACACAGTTAGCACACAAGCACTTGCAAGTCTCGAACAGATTTATGTTGTACATAAATCTGTTTGAGTTTTTTTAAAATATAGGATTCAGTTCTGGTATTTTCCGCATGATTTTTAAATCATACCAGATCTGTCTCCGGTGCTCTTCTTGTGAGTTTTTAAATGTTCAAGAACAACGAGCTATTGCAGCTCCAGAGTATCAACAGCGCAAAATTTTAAAGTCTTTTAACAAACGCGCGGCTGCTGATCTTTTGATCCTAATTTTACAAGGACCAACACGGATTCAACCACTGAGGCTGAGTACATTGCAGCATCAGCTACTGCTAAGGAGGCGATTTGGATGAGGAATTTCGTCCAAGATTTGGGCATAATTCCTGAAGGAGTTGGTCGGTGTAATGTAACAACACGGGTGCCGTTGCGCAAGAAAAGGAACCTAGGTCTTATCAAAGATCGAAACATATACTGAGGAAATACCACATAATCTGGGATATTGTGGCTAGAGGTGACATAGCAGTTGAGAGAGTCGCCTCTACAGACAACATTGCTGATCCACTTACGGAGCCCTTTCCAGGACCATTGTTTGAAAAACATCGCGAAGGAATGGGACTACGTCTGATGAGTAATTGGCTTTAGGGAAAGTGGGAGATTGTTAGAGAAGGTGCCCAACTAGCCAACTTGTGGCGTGTGAGTTCTTGTTGACTCTATGTAAAATGATCTTTATTTATGAAATTCGCATTCTTTTATGGCATTCTTTATCTTAATTATTATGATTGTTGGATAAAGACCTTAAATGCACTATAGTGTATGTTAGATGTGATAGTGGATTTGATGGCTATCATGAAACAAATCTAACAGTCACTATGTTTTCTAAACATGTTCCTAGTCGATTGGGCCGTCCAAAAGAGGATAAGGGTCACCCAAGCTTGAGACTAGCATCTGCGATGCGAAGTACCACGTTTCATTGGTAGGGAACATAGTGATGTTCTAAGAATGCAGATGGATAGTGACTTGGTGTTCTATCGAACTACCCTCGTTCGGACTTTCCAAGTGGTTACCATTTTTCGAGTGGATTAAGTCTTAGGTCTTGGTTGTGCAGATTAGTCATTATTGCTCGAAACCTCATTGAGACTCTACATGATAGGTGCCTCACTTTGACCCGTTTACTGACTCAGTTGGGGTCATCAGGTGGCGGGGTTGGGTGAGGTATCGATGCATGTAGGAGTCGATGCTTCGGTCGAGGATTCACCACTCGCCTTTGTGCGTGGATATCCAATGCTATCTGAGGAGATAAATAGTGTGACAAATCTCTGGCCAGAGTACTAGATGTGTTTTAGGTAAATGGGTTTACCTAGTAACACATGCGATGTCACTATTTGATCTCCAAGATGTATGCATGGTTATTGGATCTCTAGCGACTCTCGATTTACCAATGATCATTGATCTGATCGGGATATTTGAGTTAAAAGGACTGTACTGTATGCTAACCATGATCGAATGCTTCTTGCAGGCACTATCAGTGATACATAGGGGATCATGGGGCGATGTTTATAGACGCTTTACCATGATTTGTTGGGTAAGTCCGAAAATATGTTTCCGGAGTCACAAATGTTGTGAGCCCATGGCTAGTTGTATCCTTGAACCATTTAGGGTCACATAAGTACTGGTTTCCCAATTCCCGTACGGATATGGTACTCAAAGTGTTGAGTATAGTAGGAGGAAGGTTGGGAATATGACTTCCTAAAAGTAGCTAAGGGAGTAGGGCTTCCATATTTAGCTAATGAGAGTAAACCTGTCATATGTAGATTTAGTGGTCCGAAAATTTGATTTTTCATCTTAATGATCAATTTTGTAAACTGAGAACATTGGTGATATCTGATCATTGATCTGGATTATGTGAGACCACAATCGAGGGGGGAAATGAAAGTTCACAGTTTGACTTGAACCGAATGTTCACAGTTTGAGTTGAACCGAATGTTCACTGTTTGAGTTGAACCGAATGTTCACTGTTCGAGTTGAACCGAATGTTAACTTTTTTGTTCAAATCAAACTCTATCCCTCAATCTATAAATATGGCAATGAGGAGACACTTTCAATAGAGAAAAATAAAAACACCAAAATCTATTCAGCAAACTCCTTCCCTTTCCCTTCTTCCCTCGCCGCCGCCGTCGGAATTTATTCCGACCATCTCGGCGAGGAGATACCGTCCGTGAAATATTCGTCGGTTTTCTAGTGCAAAACGACGAAAGAGTTGAGATTTTGGTCGTGGACCGGATTAGGCGTCGATCCAGCCATTCAACAGTTGAAGTGCCAATTCCCTCACGGAACTGGTCGGAGCCAGGCGCCTAGACGCCAACAAGGTAACCTTTTAAACATCCTATGAATTTTTTTTATTATTGTATAGGTGTATTGACCGTTCCAGGGCTCCAATTTTTAAATTCTTCCGCTGCACCCCGTGAGCGGGATCCGGATCCAGCGCTGCGCCAACAGAGTGTTCATGCCTGCGTTCTGGATTGGTTCAGCTTGGGCGATAACGCCTGATATGTTTGGGTCATTAGCTAGTGAGCATTCTCCATCAGCTCACGTGCGATCAGCTTGCACGTTGTGTAAAACGGCATCGGCAGCTTCACACCTGTGATTTGCTGGTCCTGCACATTAGTAAAATCAATGACTTCGATGTTACCTGGGACATCAGCTTGGGCAACATTTTGAACATCAGCATTGGTAATTGGTGTTTCCAGTGCATGCTGCTCAGCAGCTTGGATTCTGGTCAATGCCTCGTCATCAGTTGATTCATCTAGGTTGGTTGATTCCAGACGGGTGCACAAATCGTTCAAGTTCGTAGATGAAGTAGATCAAAAGATGGTCTCATCGAACACCACGTGAGATGATTCTTCCACAGTTAGCGTTCTGTTGTTGAAGACGCGATACGCTCTGCCACGGCTGAATCCTAGAAAGATTGCTACATCAGATTTAGCATCGAAAGCTTTTAGATGATTTTTTCCATTGTTGATAATGAAGCATCTTAATCCAAACACCCTAAAATAAGAAATACCAGGTATCTTGTCGTTCTAGATCTCATAAGGGGCTACACCATGATTCTTATTAATCATCGATTTGTTTTGAATGTAGCAAGCTGTGTTAACTTCTTCGGCCAAAATATTTTTGAAATTCCTGAATCAGTAATCATAGTTGTAGCAGATTCTTTTAAAGTTTAATTTCTACACGCCGCTAACCCATTCAGCTGAGGTGTTTTAGCTGCTGAAAGCTCATTCTTGATTCCAATGTCATCCAGATAAGAGGATAGTATATAATTTAAAAATTCAGTACCTCTATCACTTCTGATGCAAGATTTGTCATTTTGCAAACGTTTTAAAAGTTTTATCAGATGTTCGGTAGTTTGATCTTTTGTTTTCAAAAACACCACCCAACTAAATTTTCAAAAATCTTCAATAACTACAAGGGTGTATTTTATTCCCCCTAAGTTGATCACGAGTATAGGACCAAAAATATTCATATGTAAAAGTTATAAGCTTCGGAGGTTTTGTTATTGTATCTCTTTTTAAAAGTAGATTTAATATGCTGTCCCAGCTGACAAGCAAAACAAATCTTGTCTTTTGAAAATTTTATTTTGGGGAAACCAATAACTAACTCACACATACTCAAATTTGCAAGTGTTTTGACGTTCAGATGGTTCATCCGCTGATGCCATAGCCAGCTCTTAGAAAAGTCAGCTACTAGGCAGGTTTGCTCGGAATGCAGCTGATCTGACCAATCAATTTTGTAGGTATTCCCCTATCTGTATCCTACTAACATGGTCAGACCTTCCAGATTCTGAACTGTGCACGTGTGCTTTTGAAAACTCACAGAGTAATTACTATCGCACAGTTTACTGATACTAATTAAATTATAACATAAATTTTCAACTAAAAGAACATTGTTGACAGTAAAGTTACAATAGGTAAGCTTACCCTTACCCACAGTGTTACCATTTGAATTGTCACCGAAAGTGATCTTATGTCAGGATTGTAATTAGTCGAGATAAGTAACGACCTAATCCACCAATATTAGTGACTAACTAATCAAGTTTATACCAGCTAAGAGAGCTATCACGTTTCACGCTAAGCTGATCGTGCAAGCTGTTTCGGGTTTCAGCTTGGGTTAGCACTGGAGCGACCTTTTGAGTGGACTGTTCTGATCTTAGGTGTTATAGCAGATTGAAGATTCAGCTTAGAGGTAAACTGGTATGATTCATCTTAGCCATATTATGTGCGAGCTGATAGGACCGTGCTGAGTACGTGAGCGGTTAGCAGCTTAAGAGTACTGTGTAGCAGGGAGCAACAGGCGTGAGCTGTTCTGGGATACGAGCTGTTCCAGATTTATGTGCTGTGATCAGAGAGCTTATCGAACAGCTTTGGGAATTGTGAGCTGTTTAGAGCATGCTAAGCTTATAGATAGGATGCATGCTGATCTGAGTTCCTCCAATATGAGTTGTGTGAACTGTTAGACAGTGATGCTAGCACGATCTGATCTGTCTTGGTGCAAGCTGGTAGTTTAAAAGCTCTGAGCTGTTATCGGTTAAGTAGAAAATCGTAAGCTGGGTTCAGCTTAGGAAGTTACAAAACCTTCTGGGCTTAGTAGTCAGATTAGGGACGTTGTGCTGTGCTACTGGAATAAAGTCAGCTTAGGCGAAAGCTGATAGAAAGTAACAGGTTTGGCAGAGCGCGTAAGCTGACCAGTGCGTGAACTAGTCTGCTGTTGTGAGTTGTTACTACTGCAGTTGTTGTGAGTTGTTTCATTAAACAGATCAGGTAGGAGTTGGAATATCTCCTCTGAGATTTTGGGGCAAAAACTGCGTACTCGAGAGCTAAGATGTGCGCTAGAGCTGTTGAGTGCACAAGCTGAGCTATGAACGTGATCTATTCTCCTATGCGTGGTGCAAGCAGTTTGTACGGCTAGATTTGGACGTAAGCTGATGTAGAATAGCAGCTCTAGGTAAGCTGTTGGTAACCTTCGGGTTTGTCATGTATCAGATCAGGCGCGAGCTGATCTGAGAGAAACAGTTTAGAGCTGAACTGATTCGTTGTGCTTGTTTGAATTTTTGTCGTGAGCTGTTTTGGGACAACATCTTAGAGGTGAACAATTCTGGATTTTTCTGTATGAACATAAGTTGGATTCGGCTTAGGGATGTTCCGGGTGCCCTGAGCTGAGGTATCAGATTAAGAGAATTGTAATGTGCTAGTTGAGGAAATCATCTTGGGCTCAAGCTGATGGTGACACACAGTTTAGACAAGAAATATTCGTGGATTCCAGCTTTGGACGAAAGCTGTTGGTGAGGGTCAGCTTGGGTGAGAGCTGACCTGTGTCAGTGATGAGCGAAAGCTGGATATAGTTGTAAGCTTAAGTGTACGCGAGAGCTGGACAACGTACGAGAGTTGATCTGAATGCTCCGAGCTGATCTGGGGTCACAGTAGATGTAATCTGCTGGGAGAATGGTCTGTGGAGCGTGAGCTGTTGGATACGAAAGCTGGATTGTATGTGCGTGCTGAGCTGTACGTTGGGCTAGGTACAGTGTTGAGGGCCGCCGTGATATGTTTTCACTGTAGCTGTGATATGTTGAGTAGTGAGTATCAATACCCTCTCGTTGACCAACACTTAGTCATTTTTAGACCACACTTTTCCTTATCCTCTCCAGAGAGTTCCCGAGAGATATTTTCCCCAAACCCTAGACACTGCTCACCCGTCCTTATATTTTCTAGATTTTCGGAGTTTGCCCGGTCGACTTGGAGTGGGGGTACAACGGTTGGAAACCTCTCTTCAAGGCCGACGTTACTGTACCAGTTTGGAGCCAAGAGGAAGCCTGATGGAGGAGATCGCAGAGAAGAGTAGTGAACTACGTGTCGTGATTTTCTAGCAGTGTTGAGCTTGGGTTCAGATTAGAACCCCCGTTTAGTTGTGAGCTCCTGGCCCTAGAGAAGTTGTTCGAGCGATGTCGAAGGTGTGTTTTACTGTCAGCCGTGAGTTGTGCTGAGGTATTAGCCAAGATCTACGTAAGGTACGAATCTGAGTTTGTAGTTAAACCTTTTATGTTAAGCATGAGGGCATATCATAGCTATGTGAGCTGTGCCCATAGTCCTGTTATGCTCTGTTGAGGTAATATGCTGAACTCTGCTGGGTCTGTTGTTGAGCTATAGTAACCTTTCTGTGTGTGAGTTGAATGGGGTTATGCATGATGTTCCTGAGCTATTATGTTCTAGGCTGCTGTAGCCTTGATGTGGGTGCTGTGTAGCCGTGAAGTTTAATTGTGTATGCTGTTGCGCATGTGGCTGTGAGCTGTATTGTCTAGCTGTATATCGCACGAGATAGCCTGAGCTGTGCTGTCCTGTTCCTGCATGCGTGATTGTATTTGCAGCTGTTGTTTTTATGCTGTTCAGCAGTATGTTGTATGCTATTAATAGTTTCTGTGCTATTTCTTTATGGTTATCGTATGCTCAATCCATTCTGTTAGTATGGAATACACGCATGGCATATTGTTAGTCTCCTCCATTATTATTCATTGCTATTTGTTCCCTGTTGTGAGCCTTCTCTTTTATCTTATGCTGGCCATGTGTTGTTGACCGGTAAGTACCTTGAAGCTTGTCGTTGGGTTTATCGAGGACGATAGGCTAGCTACCGTGCTCCTCTTCTCCCTGCTGTTGGGTTGTTATCGCTATGATACGAGTGGAATGCTACCATGCTCTCATGAGCTTGGACATCTACGGGTTGAGCTGATCTTGCTTCTGGTACTGCGTGTTGAGATAAGTGGATAGCTACCACGCTATCAGATTCTCTGTGGCAACTACTGTCTGTACCTCCAGCCATGGAGTTGTTCTTTGAGCCTTGTACCTCCGGCTGTTGAGTTCTTCCTGCGAGCCATGTACCTCTCTGGCTATTGAGTGTTTCTGTGAGCGTTGTCTCTCCAATTTTTGAGTCGTTCTTTAAGTGCCAATGATGCCTTGTACCTCTCTTCGTGCATTGCTAGCTTTATGTTGCTGCTTTATTTGTTAAATGTTGTTGATTACTCTTCATAATGAGGTTTAACCTCGTTAGTTTTCCCTTGGGGCTGATTTGGCCGTGTGTTGGCCATTGCAGACCTTGTTCAGGTAGTTTAGTTGGTCCGTGAGTGAGGCAGCTGTTGCAGTCCCAGGCGTGAGTTCCCAATTATATATATATGCTATATCGAGACATTGTCAGTGGATGCCCTGTGTAGTTGTTGTGTTTGACTTGATCGATTCGGATGCATGTACATATATTTGTTGAAGTTGGTGTATTACGTTGTGGCTTTTGATTCTAAATCTTATTTTGAGTACACGCCTAAGTTGAATGTTGTAATTTAAGGTCAGGACAAAAGAAAAATTTTTAGCCACTTTTTAAGCTTCCGTGTTTTGCATGTTGTATCTACGTTTTAAAGCCCGGGCCTGACATTTTGGTATGAGAGCTTAAATTGGGATAAGCTCGTTTCTTTTCTATCACACTCGAGTCTAGGAACTGTGTTTGTCCTCCTGCATGTGCTATAATACATGATTACCTGGTTGGGTTGTGCTTATTTTTGTATGCCTCTTATTTCCACAGAGTTGTGGTAGAGATATAGCTATTAGACAAGTTGTAGTCGAGTCGGATTCAAGTAATGAGGAGGATGTTGTTCAGTAGAGGGTTCCTTTTCATCGTTGTGCAAGATATTTAAGAGTGGATGTCGTGGAGCTAGTTCGGAATAGGTTCCAATGGATGATCCTCCTACCTTCACTGGTGGCGAAGGTGGTCTTGCAACCGAGGGATTTCTACAGCACATGATGGGTTTGTTCGACTTTGTGCAGCTTGAGGATGAGACGAGGCTGAGTTTGGCGATGTTCTAGTTGGGAGAGTTTGCACAGCACTGGTGGTGAGATGCTTCTCTAGCGAAGGCAGAGATAAGTGCAGTAGCCTCATGAGAGAGTCTTCGTGCTGCCTTTCGTCGGAAGTACATCCTAGAGTTATTCTACAATAGCAAGGAGCGTGAGTCTGATCACTTGGTGCAAGGAGATTTTAAAGTGACTGTGTGTTCGAGACAGTTCTTTTCCCTTCTCGCCTATGTTCCTCTCGATGCTTGACGTGTGAGGACGAAACAGAATAGATTTCTGAAAGGCTTGAGAGATGACCTTCACCCATTGGTGTAGCAGCTTCCCTTTCCTCCGTTGCAGATGCTGTGGACCAAATGATAGACATAGAGGATGATGCTTTGTGATCAGAGTGTTGCTGTGGAAGTGTATTAGGCGCTTGCCATCCGAGTGGACAGACTGGGAACTTTTCGTAGATGTGTCCTATAAGAGGACAGTGTTCTCATTGTTGCAGCAGGGTTCTTCTGAAGGTTCTTGGTAGATGCTACCTTCCCATTGCTCAGTACTAGCGATCGGCGTATCAGCAGTGGATGCGTTTAGATTCAGATAGCCTTCTCAATCTCAGCACTCGGGACTCCAGCGTGCTCGTTTGATTGTGTCGTTGTGAGAGAAAGATGGAGATGTACCAGAGGAGTTATAGCAGGACTTTGCCTTGTTTTAGATCTTCCTGCGTGAGTTGTTGTATTAGGATTAATGGAATCGAAAATATAGTTAAAATAAGACTTACGAGTTCATAGTTAAAATAAGCTTACGAGTTCAGAGGGGGGGGGGTTGAATGAACTCCTTCGTTTTTTATTTTTCGAAACCTTAAAACTGTTTTTACAGGCCTAGCTTAACTCAGATATGAGTGACCAGATCTGAGGCTCTCAGTCCAATCTGTTTTCTCGGTTGACAAGTATTGTACGAAAAAAAATGATTAAACAATGAACAGTTAACAAGAAATATGATGCAAGTAAAGGCTAGATTTGAGAGTTTGTTTGTGGAAGTTCGGATCTAAAAATCCTACGTCTCCCATTCTTCCTTTTCAGGAAGGTTCCACTAGAAGATTTGATGTGTATAGCTTCTGTAGACAATCACTCAATCCACACTACAAGTGAACTCCTAGCAACCACAATCTACGCAGATTCCACTGTTGATTATAATCAAATGAATTTTCAAACAACTTCAGAAATCACGTTTGTTATAGACTCTAATATGATTTTACAATGAAAGCGATACAATAGAGTTCTGTAAGTGTTCTGGTTTCTATACACTGAAGCTTGTTTACAGATGTAAACCAGAAGTGAATCTCGAAGTCTGATATGAACTGAACGAAAAATGTTCTTCGAGATTTTGAAGACTGGGATTCAAAATATTTTTGCGAGAGTGCATTTTAGAAATCCCAAGCTTGTAGTTTCGCAGAGATCTTGAGAGAGTAAAACTTCCGAGAGCGTGAGACAAAAACGACCGAGAGCTTCTTCGTTTGAAATCTTCAGCTATTTATACATCTCCATCCTCAACGGTCATAAATGAGCCAGTATACACAAACTATGTTTGCATATCTTCATCGTATCAATGCATTAAATGCTCCATTAATGCTATGCAAAGGTCTGTCTAAAGTTGTAAGAGCTTTGTTGACTTTAATACCCAAAATAGGTAAACATCGAATAGACCAACTCCACGTCCTGCAAAGTATTCTCCAAATAGCTCTGAACTGAGTCTCTTTCATCCACTTTGTCTAATAGGCTTTAAACGATTGAATCTTGATCGTTGAATCCTTTGTAATGAATATCTGATGACACCTTAAGCTCAAATATATTTCGGCACTGAGATCTAAAATCTGCTCTCAAATATATAAGCTTCACTTTTCTTTTTCTATTGCGTAACTTCCTTTTTTAACTTCTTTATGACTGTATAAGCTTTAAACGATTGAATCTTGATCGTTGAATCCTTTGTAATGAATATCTGATGACACCTTAAGCTCAAATATATTTCGGCACTGAGATCTAAAATCTGCTCTCAAATATATAAGCTTCACTTTTCTTTTTCTATTGCGTAACTTCCTTTTTTAACTTCTTTATGACTGTATAACTGTCATATTTGAGTTCTCTCCTTTATGAGTCTTCCTTCTTTTCTTTAACAATATATTCAGATCTGAAACCTCCTTTTTGTCTCTTTAACTATAACATGGTCAAATCTGAAGTCTCTCTTCTTTACACGTAACGTCAGCTCTTATCTCTATTCATATCTAAAATACCCTGTTCTGATCTGAATCTTCGTTTCTGAAATCTGAACAAATAACCTCTGTACTGAAAGTGATATATAACCTGATCTGAATGCTCTCATCTGATCTGATAATCTATCTCCCCTGTTATATATATTGTTCCCAATCTCTCGGATTGAAACGAAGCTTCTGTACAAGACCTGATAAGCTCTAATCTGAAATACTTAACCTGATAACTGAAATTACCCGAATATCCAAATCTAATAATCTCTAATCTGAACTGTTATGAAAC
This sequence comes from Dorcoceras hygrometricum, assembly GCA_001598015.1. Lineage (NCBI taxonomy): Eukaryota > Viridiplantae > Streptophyta > Magnoliopsida > Lamiales > Gesneriaceae > Dorcoceras > Dorcoceras hygrometricum. The sequence goes on along the minus strand of KV012136.1, from coordinate 336,869 downwards.
CTATAAAATGATATCGTCATGAAAGCCTCTGATCTGATCTGAATATGAATATGCCTCGTTCAAATATTAACGGATCTGAGTCCCCGATCCTAATCTGATAGAACCCGATACCTCCAAATATGATAGCTTAAAGTTCAGTTCTTTATCTTGTTTTTGTTATCACCAAAACTTGTAAATTTTATCTTAAAAATTTCCTCCTTTTTGGTGATGACAAAATTTTTCAGCCTATGACTTAAATAGAGACAAAAATAAATTGCTCCAAGTCTGCTTTATATATATGATAAAATTTTTCTAAGTACAAGAGATTGTACAAAGAACTGAAAAACTAAAAACTACTCAACTTCCTCCAAGCCAATATCGAAATCCACTAGAGCTAGTACTTCCTCCACCTCTGTATCCACTTCCTCTTTTCCTTGACGGTTCACTACTACTTCCTCTACCTCTTCCACTATCTCCAGATCCAGGTCTTCTACGATCGTCAGGAGGCTGCGGACCTCGACTGCTGCTATCTTCCCCATTTTTGTCATCACGGCCTCCTATTGATGTAGGTTAAGATTTCAGACAATTGAGTGCGGAGGGTATTAAAGTTTTATTGTGATTCCATGCGGAATTCAATCATATCATGCACAAAAGCAGCTTTCTGATGCTGTATCTCTTTGCGAATATCATCCAATTCATTAGATAGAGCAGCCTTCTGAACTTGCATCTCCTTGCGGAGAACATTGTTTTGAACAAGAAAGACCCGGTCCTGATTATCCGAAGCTGTAAGAAACGCAGTCTCAAGGTTTGAAATTTTCTTAGAAATAGCGGCCTGGAGCTCGTCTATGTGAAATCTGGTTTGCACTTGCTCAAGAGAGAACTGATCAACTGTAGCTCGGAGATGTGCAAATGCTTCTGTATGATCCATGGAAGGAATAATTGGTAAAGAAATCTGAGGTATATCAGCTTTAGATATGTAAAAGGAAGGACAACGGGTGTCTTTGTAATCTGATTAAGACCAACAGTTGTCTTTTCGATCGGAAGAACTACATCGGAAGATGAGATCTCAGGAATATCATCAGCGGTGAAATTCATAGGAGAATCACTAGAAGAACTATGACTAGAAGGATTCAGATTCTCAGATCGTGAAGAGCTAGAAGGAAGAAATCAGATGGTGCATCTAAACCTCTCCGAAAAACACCAAAAAATCCCGCTGGCTCTGCTTCTACATCTACACTTGTTCCTACTGCAACTATATCTGTACAAAGATTATGCATACCAACTGGCAGAAGATGACCAATGAGATGGAACTGTAAAACATCTATACAAACTTTAGTCCAGCTTCATCTCCCAGAGAAAGGCGGTCGAGAGTCCAGATCTTGGACTGGATCAAAGAATATGCAGATAGGAGCAAATGCGTCCACAAACGGCCTCTGAGACAGCTGCTGCTGTTCGCAAGAAGTAGTTGGAATGCACTCACTTATCCACCGATCTGCACCCTCTATAACTGTCCAAGACCCGTCAATTAAGATAAGTCTCCTTATCCAGCAGGTAGATTTTATTGTTGGATGAGATCTGGCAATAACTGCACCACGCTGTACATTAGCTCCTTCAAACAGTTTTGAGCTACACGGTCGTGTCCACTCCAGTTTGTGCTCTCTCATCCGCTTCAGCAAATTTTTCAACGCAATACGATGAGCATCTGACAGAAAATTTAATACTTTAAGATCAATAGCTGTTATGGGCGTGCCTGATTCAAAATTTTGGTGCCTCGCTTCCAAGAATTTTCTTAACAACATCTCTCTATACTTCGCTATTATGTACATGCGCCTCTGAACAGCTGTTTGCAAAGAATCTGTCTCTGCCCATGCCAACATATTTTCTTCCTTTAGCGGCCAGATCTGAAACTAATTCCAAAACTGCCAATCGGCGAAGACTGAATGAATGAAAGAATGAAACAATTTCCTCTATAACTTTCTCCCGTATCTGTACAAAGAACTCAATATCTGTAGAAATCAAAGTAAACATCTCTCGGGCCGGATGCCCATTTATTTCATCTTTCTCTACGAGAGGGGACTTCCCCTTGTCTGTAACATCAATCTGTGGAAGGCTGGCCTTGTACCAGTCCCTTTCCCTTATCTCAATCCCACGCCCAAATGTTATCTTGGTAGGCTCTGCAGTGGTAACAGATGGCTACATCATCTCCTCCGGAATCTGTGCCAGAAGATCATCAATAGACAAAGACTCTTCATCAGACTTGAATGTCTCTATAAGCTCCAGAACCTTGCTCAAGGGCTCTGTGTCTGTAGAGTCAATAATCTTCTCCTTCTCCATCTCCTTCTCCTTCTCCTTCTCTTTCTCTGTCTCTTTCTCCTTCTCTTTATCTTTATCCGTCTCAACCAGAGGTCCTTCTTCATTGGATAACACCTTGATAATGTTGTCTTCATCATAATTAGTGACAGATGAAACATCTATCCTGTTCTTCGTCTCATCTGGCTCTATTTCAGTAGTCTCCATCACCACTGCTTCAACGGTTTCCATCTCCTCTGTCTCTATCTCAGCTGTCTCCATTAACACTTGTGTAATAATATTTTCAACAGTTTCATCATCAGACTCACCTCACAACACCAATTTTCTCTTTGGTGCATGGCGTCGTTGAGCGCGAGGGGTCACAGCTGGTACAACAGATATGGTTTCTGGATTTTGTACCACTAGTACAATCGACAAGTCCTTTCTACGGGAGCAGCTCTCCCCACAATAGTCCTCTTCTTCTTAGAGGCAGGCTCAACAACAGCAGGAGCTGGTCTCCTCTTTGTCGCATCCTTCTTAACCATTTTCTCCACTGGCACTTCCAACACCTCTTCAGCATTGATAGACCTGTTTTTGGCAATGTAAGTGCCAACAGTCTTAGCGGTTAGGATCTTGAGAGGACGGAAGGCCTTCGACTCGACCAATTCCAAGTCTGGTGCTCCCTTCAGAAGAATACAAATCAACACCGCAAACCCTCGGGCTTGCTTTGAAGATGGAGTCACCATGTCCTTCAAGAGGTTAAACAACAATCTCCCCCAATTGATTTTAACTCCGCCATGAATTGCTGCCATCATCAGAAACCGCTCATGGGTAACAGCATCGAAGGATCCTGCTTTGACTGTGATTGTCTTTACCAGAATATCGTTAAGCAGTCGGAACTCAAATTTCTGTTGGGGATCCGGATCCGCCCCCCGGCGAGGCAGCGGAAGAACATAGAATAAACAGCCGGGAGACGATCAATACGAAAAATTCAATAACAGTTATCGACATACACAGGGGGTTCAAGACCACTACCTTGCTGGCAATTGTGCCTGGCTCCAACCGTAGTTACAATAACGTCGACTCTTCTCGTTAGATTGCGGTAGATATCGCCAATCCGGTCCACGACCAGAAACGAGACTCCTTCGTCATCCTGCACTAGAAGGACTGACGAGATCAGCACAAACGGATTCTCCTCGTCGAATTGGTCGGAAACGAATTTCCGGCTACGACGGGCGGCGGCGGCGGCGGCGCACGGCGGGCGGCGGCGGCGACGGCTTGTGGGAGAGAGGAGGGGCGGCTAGCACTAGGTCTAGGGTTTTGGGAGTTGTGTCAAGTGTAGTTAAGTCTAGGTTTAGGCTTAATTAAATAAGCTCAAGTGTTGGATTTGGACCGGCCCAACGGGCCCGGGTCCAATGATGAACATTCAGTTCATCTCCACCACCGATACTTCATCGTAACTCCGATCTCCGATCAGATCGGACCGATCGATTCAGTTTCCAAAACTGAATGTTATGATATGAAAAACCATTTTTCAGAACCCCAGTGCAAAATGACCGTTTTGCCCCTCAACAGCGGGAAACCCCGGTTTGACCCGTGTTGACTTTTAGGAAGTCGCACTTTCCGAAATACTCTTCTCGTGCTCAACACATTGAGCTGAGTATCCGTGCGGGAATCTCGAATATAGTACTTGTGTGACCCTCAATGGTTCAGGGATACAGCTAGCCGTGGGCCCACAACCATTGTGGCTCCGGAATCACAATTCCGGACCTGCCCAACGGATCATGGTAAAGCGTCTAGCAACATCGCCCCATGATCCCCTAGGTATCACTGATAGTGCCTGCAAGAGCTAGTTGGTCGTGGTTAACGTACAGTAAGGTCCTTTCAATACATATATCCCGATCAGATCAACGACCATTGGTAAATCGAGAGTCGCTATAGATCCGATAGCTATGCATACATCTTGGAGATCGAATAGTGACATCGCGAGTGTAACTAGGTAAACACATTTACCTAAAACACTTCTAGTACTCTGGCCAGAGATTTATACACTATTATCTCCTCAGATAGCATAGGATATCCACGCATGTCTACGAGCGGTGAATCCTCGACAACGATGCATCGACTCCTACATGCATCGGGGTCTCACCCAATCCCGACGCCTTATGACCCCAAGTGAGTCGGCAAACGGGTCAAAGTGAGACGCCTATCATTTAGAGTCTCAATGATGTTTCGAGTCGTGAGGACTAATCTGTACAACCAAGACCTCGGACTTATCCACTCGATAAATGGTAACCACTTGGAAAGTCCGAACGAGGGTAGTTCGATAGATCACCAGGTCACTATCTATCTGCATGCTCAGAACATCACAATGTTCCCTACCAATGAAACATGGTACTTCGCATCGCAGATACTAGTCTCGAACTCGGGCGGCCTTATCCTCATTTTGACGGCCCAATCGACTAGGAGCATGTTCAGAATACACAGCGACTATTAGATGTGTTTCATGATAGCCGTCATACCCACTATC
>KV012136.1:305255-328017 GCA_001598015.1 Dorcoceras hygrometricum | reverse complement strand
GTGAACCTCTCATTTCGAGAGTTCTCCCCGTACAGCTCTTTGAGATGATGAAGTATGTCAGCAGCATATTTCGTCTTCTCAAAACGCCGTTGCATTTCATTGGACATCGATGCCATCACATAACACCGAGCTTTAACCTCGTCGTCCCACCATTGTTTAAGCGTTACCAGCTCCTCAAGGCTGATATCGGCAGGGGCAAACTTAGGAGCAGTCTTCTCTATCGCATAGAGAAGTTTCTCCGAAGCCAATTCAAGATTGAGGTTGCGGAGCCAGTCTTGGTAGTTCAGACCGGTGAACTTGTTGCTATCCAGTATAGCAGCGAGCGGGTTTTTCATCGAAACCATTTTATATGCAGTAATACTGAGAGGAAAACGGACATACATCACTAACTATATAAGATATAAGCTAAGACATAAAACATGGTAGTTAAGTTTTATGAATTACCCTCCCACTATTTTAACGATTTCACCACCCTCTAATGAAATCGAGAAAATAGGTTTATTTAGTGGGTACACGGATCCCAATCAAGCGATCATGGACCCGAATAATATCATCCATCCATGACCCCCAAAAGGTAGTTTCCGATTGCAACCGGTGCAACCTCCATGTATTCACCTCACGTCCAGTAAGGGCCCAATAATATGACGCCGTTTACTATCACGTGTCAAGATTGACCCATCAATGTTGAGTCGTGAAGGACGGTCCCCTTAACGTCCCCAATAACATGAACCAACGTTAAAGGGAGTTCCAACCGACTCACAACAATTGTCAATGGCGTGGACAGCTTTCCGGCATACATGACCCCCTCAATAATATGAGCCGGGCCATGTATACGGGTAGCATCGACGTACACCCATTGTTGATGGAAGGTAGGGTTGATTTAAACAATTTTAAAAACCCTTTAGTTTATCGAATAAACATTTATCTTGATATAAGTTTTAAATCAAATTTAAAACGAGGGATTTTATTTTTGAAAAATTTTGGTCTCATGCATATTTAAATCTAATTTAAAACATGCAACAGGCGGATTCAACAAGTCTATATATCAACATATATAAAGTAACATTGGGATGATCAATCGCGAGAGCTATGCGGTCCGTGGTTGTCAGCCACGGACCTGGGTCCAATCCTAGGGGTAATGCAATATGCAATGCAATCCTATTACAAAGCTTTCCGGTTTTACAGGTCTTCGGTCTTCAATTTCTTGATCGTCATCGTCCACCGTCTTCGGATGTCCTCCCACTAAATCTAGTAATTTACATTTAAATCTACTATGACAAATAAGGGATATATTTATCAAGGGGCGGGAACGGGCCACAAACAGGCCCACTTTAAATGATAATCAATATATAAAAACCGAAATCAAATAAAACCAATTGCATACACCTAACACATTGGGCACGACTCTCGATCACCCCAATCATGCAATTAATCTAATTAACATGCATAATTTAAATAATCTAATTATTTATCGTAAAATCATATTCTAATTACGAAATCGTATTTTATAATAAAATCGTATTTTGTCGATAAAACAAATTTTAATCAACAAAATCATATTGTATTACAAAATCATATTTCATAATTAAAATCACATTTTACTAATTTTAATTGTATCAATATTGGGCTTAAAACAATTGTAGGCCCAAAAACTTAAAATTTCAAAATCGATCAAAACGGGCCCGATATCGCATATCGGCCCGAAAACTTCACGGGCTGCCTGGGACAGGCCCGAACCAAACCCTAGAAGAAATCAGACCAGCCGTCACGACATTTCCGGAGACCCGCCGGAGCGGCGGCCGGCGGCCGGCCGCCGCCATCGAAAAATTTTCGCACGGCGGCGCACGACGCCGCAGGCAACATCGCGCGGCCAGCGTGCCTCGCACGCAACCAGCACGCCGCAAGAGTCGCACTCCAGCAGCGTGCATCGGCCGCCCATCGTCTCGCCATAGGCCAGCAAGTGTCGACCAACAGCGCAACGTCGAGCGGCCAGCCATCGCGCAACGTCTCGGCCAGGAGCGCAACGTTCAGCCGCTTGTCGTGCGGCGGGCGCACGGCCAGTGCGCGCGCAATGGCACCATGATGCACAGCGGCGAGCCAGCAAATGCCGCGCCATGCATGGCCTCCACTCTCGCGCGACGAAGTGCACGTCCCGTCATCCTCGCGCGGCCAGTGCGCAAGTCGCGCGCACTCATGCGCGCGACAATGAGGGGCGCCGCCGCAAGTGGCGGCGGCCGGTGGTTGTGCCGGAATTTTTGGCCTTTCGATCTGAAAATTAAAGATTAGATACAATTCAGGCATAATCGTATGATCAGATCCGAAAAACACTGGCTCTGATACCACTGTTGGGGATCCGGATCCGCCCCCCGGCGAGGCAGCGCAAGAACATAGACTAAACAGCCGGGAGACGATCAATACGAAAAATTCAATAACAGTTATCGACATACACAGGGGGTTCAAGACCACTACCTTGCTGGCACTTGTGCCTGGCTCCAACTGTAGTTACAATAACGTCGGCTCTTCTCGGTAGATTGCGGTAGATATCGCCAATCCGGTCCACGACCAGAAACGAGACTCCTTTGTCCGCCTGCACTAGAAGGACTGACGAGATCAGCACGAACGGATTCTCCTCGTCGAATTGGCCGGAAACGAATTTCCGGCGACGACGGGCGACGCACGGCGGGCGGCGGCGGCTTGTGGGAGAGAGGAGGGGCGGCTAGAAATAGGTCTAGGGTTTTGGGAGTTGTGTCAAGTGTAGTTAAGTCTAGGTTTAAGCTTAATTAAATAAGCTCAAGTGTTGGATTTGGACCGGCCCAACGGGCCCGGGTCCAATGATGAACATTCAGTTCATCTCCACACCGAGACTTCATCGTAACTCCGATCGCCGATCAGATCGGACCGATCGATTCAGTTTCTAAAACTGAATGTTATGATCTGAAAAACCATTTTTCAGAACCCTAGTGCAAAATCCAATGATGAACATTCAGTTCATCTCCACACCGAGACTTCATCGTAACTCCGATCGCCGATCAGATCGGACCGATCGATTCAGTTTCTAAAACTGAATGTTATGATCTGAAAAACCATTTTTCAGAACCCTAGTGCAAAATGACCGTTTTGCCCCTAAACAGCGGTAAACCCCGGTTTGACCCCTGTTGACTTTTAGGAAGTCGCACTTCCCGAAATCCTCTTCTCGTGCTCAACACATTGAGCTGAGTATCCGTGCGGGAATCTCGAATCTAGTACTTGTGTGACCCTCAATGGTTCAGTGATACAGCTAGCCGTGGGCCCACAACCATTGTGGCTCCGGAATCACAATTCCGGACCTGACCAACGGATCATGGTAAAGCGTCTAGCAACATCGCCCCATGATCCCCTAGGTATCACTGATAGTGCTTGCAAGAACCAGTTGGTCGTGGTTAACGTACAGTAAGGTCCTTTCAATCCATATATCCCGATCAGATCAACGACCATTGGTAAATCGAGAGTCGCTATAGATCCGATAGCTATGCATACATCTTGGAGATCGAATAGTGACATCGCGAGTGTAACTAGGTAAACACATTTACCTAAAACACTTCTAGTACTCTGGCCAGAGATTTATACACTATTATCTCCTCAGATAGCATAGGATATCCACGCATGTCTGCGAGCGGTGAATCCTCGACAACGATGCATCGACTCCTACATGCATCGGGGTCTCACCCAATCCCGACGCCTTATGACCCCAAGTGAGTCGGCAAAGGGGTCAAAGTGAGACGCCTATCATGTAGAGTCTCAATGACGTTTCGAGTCGTGGGGACTAATCAGTACAACCAAGACCTCGGACTTATCCACTCGATAAATGGTAACCACTTGGAAAGTCCGAACGAGGATAGTTCGATAGATCACCTGGTCACTATCTATCTGCATGCTCAGAACATCACAATGTTCTCTACCAATGAAACATGGTACTTCGCATCGCAGATACTAGTCTCGAACTCGGGCGGCCTTATCCTCATTTTGACGGCCCAATCGACTAGGAACATGTTCAGAATACACAGCGACTATTATATGTGTTTCATGATAGCCGTCATACCCACTATCACATCTAACATACGCTTAAGTTCATTCTAGGTCTTTACTCAACGCAATTGTAAATATACACACATAATGAAAGTAAAGAACGCCATATAAAAGAATGCGAATATCATATATAAAGACTGTTTCATACAAGAGGTCTTCTACTCTAACAACTTCATCTCCCTTTTCTTGCAGGAGATCTTGAGCCTTTCACCGTCTGCAGAAAAAGCACTTCTAGCGTCAAAAACCAAATCCTTCGGCACTTCATTCATGTCAATCAAACCCTCTGTCGGTAACTCGAAATCCCATCAAACTGATCCTCTGAAATTTCAACAGACTTGTGCTGAATGGAACTGATAACTTTGTTGTCTCGCACTGAGGTGTTATGATAGAAATCCACCAAGGCTGCCTGATAAATAGTAGAAGAGCATCCCAAGAACCCACGGAGTCCAGACGACTCAAGGGCCTCGAACATTTGAACCCTTCCTTCATCTGCCATACTGAACACTGAGTCGAAGTAGACTTGAATAGCATTGTGAATCAGAGAAGCGGCCATTGCTGTAGATTGAACGAACGAAGAAACACCGAAAAGATAGATAATCTGCAACGAGAAAACACTGAAAGCAAGAGGAGCTCGAGAGTAATTTTAGCGCAAGGTAAGAGTTAGAGAAAAACAAAAAGGCGTATATAAGAGAAAGGAATATGAAACGGTATGAGTTTACAGTGTTGATGTGACGTTTCGCATGACAACACACGTGTCAATCATCCGACGACGCGTTCAGATTTTGAAAAGATTTTTAATTTTAACCACGAGGGTGAAAAAGTAAAAACGAGTGCCATTTAACAATCACGTCATAGCTGTTCATCTTTTTATTGTTCCAGCTGGGGTACTGTTAGATCTGATCATATATAAGCATCAGCTGTATATATGCGAAATTTGAATAGATTCAGATCTCACGCATTCAGCTAACTCATCATTCATTAACTCAGATCTTTTATTCCCCCTAAAGCTGAGGTTCTCCCAACGCTGATGTTTACCAAATCTGAAGGTCTCCTTGTTCCCCCTGAAAAGAAGAATCAAATCAGAATTAAACAAAAGTTGTTCAACCTGCAAAATATTAGCACAATCAAAGATTAAGGAAATTCTAAGAGACCAATAATGTTTCAAAAATACGAAAAATTAGCGTCCGGTAGAGGCTTTGCAAAGATATCAACTACTTTCTGATATGTTGACACATACTCCAGCCGAAATTCCTTCTTGAGCACGTGATCTCTTATGAAATGATGCCTGATGTCTATGTGCTTTGTTTTTGAATGCAGCACAGGATTCTCTGAGTGATTGCGATGGCACTAGTATTGTCACAGAAAATAGGAGCTTCAGAAACATCAATGCCATAGTCCTTGAGCTGGTGTTGAATCCATAAGATCTGAGCACAGCAGCTTCCAGCCGCTAAATACTCTGCTTCAGCTGTGGACGTAGCAATGGATGTTTGCTTCTTACTGAACCAGGAAATCAAACGATCTCCAAAGAATTGACATGTATCACTTGTGCTTCGCCTATCAATCTTGCAACATGCATAATCTGCATCTCTATAACGAATTAGTTGAAAACTGGAGTCTTTGGGATACCAAAGACCCATATTGGAAGTTCCTTTCAAATATTTTAAAATCCTTTTTACTGCAATGTAATGAGATTGTTTGGGCTCAGCTTGGAATCTAACACACGTACAGACAGCAAACATGATGTCTGGTCTGCTAGCAGTTAAGTATAGTAATGAGCCAATAATACCTCGATATAAAGATACCTCGATTGCAGTTCCAGCTTCGTCTTTGTCCAATTTGATTGAAGCACTCATCGAGGTCGCTGCTGCTAAACAATTGTCCATTACAAACTTCTTCAACAGTTCTTTCGTATATTTAGCTTGATTAATGAAGATTCCATTCCCAAGCTGTCTAACTTGTAAACCCAGAAATAACGTCAGCTCTCTCATCATGCTCTCAAATTTGTCCTGCATCAACTTAGAAAACTTCTCGTACAATTTGGGGTTAGTTGACCCAAAGATAATATCATCAACATATATCTGTACCAACAGGATATGATCATTCTTGACAAATTTAAATAAATTTTTATCAATAGTGCCTATAACAATAATGCTCGATAAGAAATTTTGATAGTGTGTCATACCAAGCTCTGGGTGCTTGCTTCAACCCATATAGAGCTTTATCCAGTTTATAGACGTGATCCGGATATGTAAGATTCATGAAGCCAGGAGGTTGTGCAACAACACTTCCTCGGTTAAGATGCCATTATGAAAGGCACTCTTTACATCTATTTGAAAGACTTTGAAGTCTTTATATGCAGCATATGTAAGAAACATGCGGATGACTTCTATTCTGGCTACTAGAGCGAAGGTTTCATCAAAATCTATTTCTTCTAGTTGTCTAAAAACTTGAGCTATCAATCTAGCCTTTTTTATAATCACAACACCATCCTCATTCAGCTTGTTCCTAAAGACCCATTTAGTTCCTATCACTGAATGATTAGTAGGTCGAGGAACTAACTGCCATACATTATTTCTCTTAAATTGGCTAAGTTCATCTTGCATAGCATCTATCCAGATTGGGTCTGCTAAGGCTTCTTCTATCAGCTTTGGTTCTATATGCGAAATAAATGCTAAATTGAAGTACTCATGTATTAGCTGGCTTCGTGTGCGAACATGAGAGTGTACATTACCTATGATATGCTCGGGTGGATGATTTCTATTCCATCGAAGATCTAATCCGATTGGATTTGCTCCTTGTTCTGCTTGGATGTCTGGTTGAATGGCTTCATCAGATACCACTTGATGATTTTCGTTGATAGCTTGAGTATCTGAAGCTGGTCTTGATCCCGATTGATGTGAACATTGGTCCAGATTTGGATCAAATTCCAATTGATATATTGTAGAATCAGCTTGCTCAACTTCTTGTCCAACGCTTGTTCCACTCCCCACAGGAGGAACACTGGTTGAGATCTGTTCCTGTACTAGGTCAACATTAGTCAAATCAATGGCTTCTATGTTACCTGTCAGATCTGCTTGCACGTTATCGTGTGGTGTGTCCAGAGCTAGTTGTATCTCAGTTGAATGTTGATTCTATGGCACATCCTCACATGATTCATCTTAGCCGGTTGATTCCATACGCGTGCACAGATCATGTAAGCTCACAGCTGAGTTGGAACGAAAACTGGTTTCATCGAATACCACGTGAGCTAATTCTTCAACCGTCAAGCTCCGGTTGTTAAACACTCTGCTTGCTTTGCTCACTGCTGAGTATCCAAGAAACAAACCTGCATCAGATTTTGCATCGAAAGCTGTTATATGCTTTTTGCCATTATTATGAATGAAACATCTGCATCCAAACACCCTGAAATAAGATATAGAAGTTTTCTTGGCACTCCAGATCTCATATGGGGTTACACCATGAATCTTGTTAATCATAGATCTGTATTGAGTGTAGCAGGCTGTGTTAACTGCTTCTGCCCAAATACGCGACCCAATCTCGACCTAATCACCAAAAACTCGACCCAGTTGGTGTTTATATTTTATATATTAGTTATATTAAATAACAAATATCGTATTGTTGGTGTACGGTTTCTTTTAAAGTAGCTTCTTTTAAAGTACGGTTTCTCCTCTCAGCTAACCCGTTCTGCTGAGGAGTTCTAGCTGCTGAAAGCTCATGCTTAATTCCAATGTCTTCCATATAAGAGATAGCTTATGATTTAAAAACTTAGTACCTCTATCACTCCTTATCCGATTGATAGTACAAGATTTGTCATTTTATAAACGTTTTAAAAGCTTAATCAACTGGTCAGCAGTTTGATCTTTTGATTTTAAAAACAAAACCATATAAATTTTTTAAAATCATCAACAACAACCAGGGTGTAATTTACGCCCCCTAAGCTGGTTACGGGTATTGGACCAAAAAGATCCATATGTAAAAGCTCTACGCTTCGTGAGAACGAATACCACTTTTATTTTTAAAAGTAGAACGAATTTGTTTTCCCATTTGACATGCAGAACAGATCTTGTCATTTGAAAAATTTATTTTGGGCATATCAGAAACCAATTCATGCTTACTCAATTTGGCAAGAGTTTTGAAATTCAGATGGTTCATTCTTTGATTCCACAGCCAGCTCTTGGAAGAGTCAGCTGCTAGGAAAATCTGTCGAGATCCCAGATGCTCTGACCAGTTGACAATGTAGGTATTCCCTGATCTATTTCCTACTAACACTGTCATCTCATCTGGGTTCTGAACTGTGCATGTGTGCTTTTGAAAGTTAACTGTGTAACCATTGTTACACAGCTGACTTATGCTAATCAGATTATAGCACAAACTCTCAACAACTAGAATATCATTAATTTAAAGATTACCATGGGTAAGCTTACCCTTACCCACAGTGTTACCGTGAGAATTGTCGCCAAATACAATTTTGGGTCCTTTGTGTGGCGTCAGATCGGATAACAACTCTGAGTTTCCAGTCATGAGGCGCGCACAGCCACTGTCCAGATATCATATGCTTGATTCGTCTGAAGCTCTGTACCTGTTATCCTGCAATCATGAAAATAAACTTTTGGTACCCAATTTTACTTGGGTCCAGATTGGATTACCCATTTTGGGAGCCATACTTGAATTACCTTTACACTTTTCCCAGTATGGATATCCAAAAGGGTTCGTGCAGAAATCTTACGTTATCTGTTGAGATTTGGCTTAGTATTTTGACCATTCAGATTACGTTTGGGCTGAACCTTTGCTTATACAGATTTGGCCTTTGATGAACCACGCCTTTGCTGGTTCGGAACAGACGACTTAGGAACAGCTTTTGTTTTATCCTTCTCAAGTCTGTTCGTTAGCCAGCTGGGCTTGCTGTTGTCAGGCTTAATATATCCAATACCAGTTTTGCCTTTATGGTTCAGCTGTCCCGTGGTCTGATCATCATACTTGACTGACTCATATGCATCGTGTATCACACTGGCATTGACAAAATTCATTTTCGTGAACTTGTCGTCAGCCAGATCTGACTGAGTACTGGTTTCCTCAGAGCTGCTTTCACCAAAGCTGAAGCCTAAGCAAGATTTGTCATTCAAAGGCTTCTGGGTCTCATGCAGCTTGCCTAAAAGAGAAGACTTAGTCCAGGAGCTCATCACTTGACTTAATCTCCCATTTTCAGATGAGAGCTCACAGGACTTAGTTCTCAAAATATCATTCTCGATCTTCAGCTTACTCCACTATGTTTGTGAACTGTCAGAATCCCCAAGCTGAGCAGTTCTTGGTGCAACTGAACTATTTTTCAAATATCCGTTTTCAGCTTTGATCTCCTCAAATGTCTGAGATAGCTTTCGATACTCATGGACCATTTCATTAAGTGCATTGATGAGGTCCTCTCGTGTAAATTCACTATTAAAGAAGTCAAATACCTCATCATCAGTAGTTTTGTTTGCCATCAAGCAGTGGACATATTCTTGCCTACTTTCACTGGATGAGATGCTTGATGTTGTATCAGAATCTAAGTCCGCCCAGTTTCTGTTGCTATCCCCAGCAACAAGAACTTTCCGATCATTCTTCTTGTGGGGCCTCTTCTCAGATCTGTTTCTCTTTCTTTCTGTGGATCTTTCTTTGCACCGCTCTGTGGACCTCTTGTCATCTTTCTTGGGCCTGTTACAATCTACTGCGAATCTGCTGCGAAGTGCCCTGGTCTACCTCTAAACTGATATCATCATGAAAGCCTCGGATCTGTTCTGAAATACTCTGATCTAATATCATCTGATCTGATCTGAATATGCCTCGTTCAAATCTGAACAGATCTGAGTTCCCGATCCTAATCTGATAGAACCGGATACCTCCTAATCTGATAGCTTAAAGTTCAGTTCTTTATCTTATTTTTATTATCACCAAAACTTGTAAATTTTTATCTTAACATGTTGACACGATCAATGGCATCGAAATAAGAGTTAAAATAAGCCCAGGATTTCAGGAAGGGGGGGGGGGGGTTTGAATGAACTCATTCGATTTTTTTCAAATTCGTTTAAAACTATTTTACAAACATGGGCTTATGTAACGCCTAGGAATTTTTCTACCTAAATCGAATGCCTTACTATTTTATTTATTTATCCGCATGAGTTATGCTATTTGATATATTTAATTCCGACATCGAGTTCTTTTGAGATTTTTGATTTAGATGATGCGAGGTTAGAAAGGAGTTGACGAGGACACCGAGGACTCATTTTTTTAAAAATTCATTCTCGAAGTCATGCCCCATGCCTTGAAACTTTCTATTTTTAGAAGGTGAACATTGGAGAGGAATTTCATTTTTCAAATACTTCTAAATTTTTTCAAGCCATGAGGGATTGAGAATTTCATTCTTTTAGATGATTAGCAATCTTCCTACTAAAATGACAAATTTTACACACACTTGCATCATTATTAAAAATCAAATTTTCTTACCTTATTTCAACCCCGCATTTTCGAAAATAATAGGCTAGGAGGGGAGTTCATTTCACCCAAACTTTCATTCAAAACTTCTAAGTGTGGAGGAGTAACACTTTTATCAATTTAAATAGCAACTTTGAGTATTCCTTAAAAACACAACTCTTGCCATTAATCTACCAAATTTTTCCTAAATTACCCTCACTAATCTACCTAATTATTCCTAATTTACCCTCACTAATCTACCACCCTTATACAAAACACACTTAACCCTAACCCTCCCCCCAAAACTCACGTCTCCCTCCCCCAAAACAAAAAAAAAACTCACCCCTCCCTCTCCATCCCTCTCTCATTGCCTCTCCATTTTTGTGGTGGCTTGAAGCTTCTCCCTTGGCTTGGTGTGGTGTTCCTTGTCTTCCTCAAAGCCTACATCACCTCTTGGTTGTAAGTTTTTACAAATAAAGGCAAGTACAAAGCTTCCTTGAATGCACTTTTCAAGCCTATGTATATATGTGTGATTATGGTGTGGTGTTCCTTGTCTTCCTCAAAGCCTACATCACCTCTTGGTTGTAAGTTTTTACAAATAAAGGCAAGTACAAAGCTTCCTTGAATGCACTTTTCAAGCCTATGTATATATGTGTGATTAATTATGTTATGGTGATTGGATGAATCCACTTTTATTGCATATCATGCTGTTTAATGTTATTCATTAATGTGTTTTGCAGCCTAGTTCAGATCTGGACCTTTGGTGAGGAGAGGGTAAGGCCGTTTGGTGGGTGTGAGTGAGGTTGTGTTGGGGTTGTCAAGGGTGGATCTTGAAGGGAGGAGAAGTCTAGTACGGCTTAGGTTTCGATTCAAAGGGTTAGAAGGGGTCCTAAGGGTCGTCCATGGGCTGTGTGAGGGGTAGTCGGGTGCTGGAGTCAAGGGAAGGGGCTGATTCGAAGTGGTGTCACTAGCCTCTCCCAGATTTGTTCCTGTGCGCGACCAGTAGGGTTGCGATCGTCACTGTGGTGACCTCAGATATCTTTTTTTAATTAAATTTATTCCAGAAGCTATCCATTGCGTTAGGGTTACGTGGGTCCAAGTTTGAGGTCATTTGGTTAGGAAATGAATTTTATATGATTTTTACGGTTTTGTCGCGCAGAGTGGGTCCTTTCGGGGTATTTTCGGGAATGTTGGGTTATTGAGTCCTAGGGGCTGCCAAAATTCATGAATGACTTTACCATATGTTTTAAGGATATTATGAACTGTTTTTAAGCTTTTTTAGCATTTATGAGATTTTTTAATATTTTATGAAAATTTAAGGCCTAGAAAATGATTGTTAGCATGTTTGACTATTTAAAATGCATATGCTTACTTTTAAAGTATTTACGGGCAAAATGTTTTTGAGGTTATGGAATTTGTTTAATTATTCAGGATTTGAGAAAATTATCTGAGGCAAGTATGAGGAAAAATTACTTTCTTGAATGATGGGACTTGATTGTGATTTTTCTATGACGGATATGAGGTCGGGAGACGTTTCGCTTTCCATATAAAAATGACGGATCTGGGCTTCAGATAAGTACTGAAGTGCCTTTCCAACTGACGGGTCTGGGCTCCATATGAGTACTGGAGTGCCTTTCCAACCTAGTACTAGTGTTTATTAGCTTGATCAAGCGACTTGAGGTTGAGGAACCACAGTCGAGGAACGGAATTCATGAGGAAGAATGTTTTAGAAAGTCAATTTAATTTATGCAAAGAATTTTATTTACTTTGAGCATGAAATTGTTTTTAAAATGAGGAAGAATGTTTTAGAAAGTCAATTAATTTATGCAAGAATTTTATTTACTTTGAGCATGAAATGTTTTTAAATGCATACCTTTTAAGTCAAGAAACTATTTTAAGTAGAAATATTTTAATTCATGTGCATGTATTATTTAGTATTCGTTATCTCAGTTTTGTACTTGTTGAGTCGTTAGACTCACTATGCTTGGATGGTGCAGATGAGGCTGAGATCGAGATTGAGGGGCAGGATTCCTAAGCGGACTGCAGTCGGACTTGGCACTTACCTAGTGACCTATTGTTTCCGCTTAGCATTTTCAGTCTTTTTAGCATATGTCGACTTGTTTTGAGAAAAATATATTTCCTTATGCATGAAGATTATTTTTATGACCTAGACAAATTTTAGCTAGCATGCACGTTTATTTTGTTGGTTAAAACTTTTATTATTCTTAGAAACCTTATGACAATGACTTACTATTATTTCTTCATTTATAAATTTTTTTATCATGTGGGAGTTAGTATATAATGAAAAAGAAAAAAAAATATTCCTAGTATTTTCTTTTCCGCAATTATGATCTCTTTTAAAATAAAAATAATTTAAGAGTGACTGACTAGCTCTGAGGCTCTCAGTTCAAATCTGTTTTCTCTGTTAACAAAAATGTGCGGAAATAAATGATTAAACAGTGAATAGTAAAGTAAATAACGTTGCACGTAAATAAATAGATAGAGTTCATAGTTTGTTTCTGGAAGTTCGGATATCAATATCCTACGTCTCCCCTTCTTCCTTTTCAGGAAGGTTCCATTAGAAGATTTGATGGTTACAGCTTCTGCAAACACCCAATCACTTAAGCCTCGCTTAACGTGAACTCCTAGCAATCCAAATCTACGCAGACTCCTCTGCTGATTACAAATACAAGTATTTTTAGAACTGCTTCAAATAGCAAGTTCTTTTACAGACTCTGTTTTGAATATCCAATGAATCCAACACGCACAGAGTATGTAAATTTCTGGTTTTTGAACAATAAGAATATTTTGCTAATTTAAAACCATAAGGAAATCTCGAAGATTGATTTCTGATAAGAACTGAAAGATAGTTCTTCGAGATTTGAGAACTGGGATTGATTATTGTGACGAGCGAGATATTGTAAATCGATAAAGAGATTGTAAGTTCATCGAGAGCGTTTTAAGTTTTCCAATAGCTTTTTAAACTTGAATCTCTTCAGCTATTTATACTCATCAATCATCAACGGTTATTTAATGAGCCAGTAGACACAAACCGTTTTTGAATCTCTTCATCGTACGGAGCATTAATTGCGCCATTAATGCTACAATAAGGTTTGTCTGTTTGTTGTCAGAGCTTAGTAAACTTTATACAAGAAATGGCAAAACATCGACTGAACCAACTCTGCGTTCTGCACAGTATACTCTAAGTAGCTCTGATCTTTGAACAACTTTAGTCCACTCTTACAGGCTTTATCTGATTTAATCTTGATCTTTGAAACATCTAGACCAATAGCTGATAAGATCTGAAGCTGTGATCTGAAGTCTGTTAAGCTCTGAGCTGAAATCTGCTCTAAGATGTTTTGAATATAAAAGCTTCACGATATTTCTCCTTTATGATTTGCTACCTTCTTGTCTCTCTTCAACTGTATCTTGTCAAATCTGAAATCCCTCTCTTCGAATAGTATGCTGAGATCTGAACTAGGACCAATCAGAACGATTACTAACCCAGTTCTGTTCCTTATAAATAGCTGATCTGATCTGAGCTGTTACGCTCTGATCTCATCTGTTATAGAAGCCTCTGAACTGAACTGATATCCTCTGATCAGATCTATTCTGAACCCACTAAACTGACCCGATTCGCTCTGATCTGAAATCGTCATGTAAGCCTCTGAACTGTTCTAAAGTACTCTGATCTGAAATAATCTGATCTGATCTGAATAAGATGCCTAAGAGATTTCATCCTTAGCCCGAGCACATGTAGTCCAAATCTGAACAGACCTGAGTCCCTGAAAACTTCTAATCCAAATCTGATAGAACTCGATTACTTCAAATCTGATAGCTTTATGTTCAGTTCTTTGTCTTGTTCTCGTTATCACCAAAACTTATAAATTTATATTAACAATTTTTCCCTTTTTGGTGATGACAAAACTTAGCAGCTTACGACTTAAAAGAGACAAATAAATTGGTCCAAGTCTTGCTATATATTCAATCAAAACGGCTAAGTACAAGAGTTTTCTACAAGATCTGAAAGAAGAAAAATTTCTCAAGAAAACCATCGATTGAATCCCGAACTCCTGCTTCCTCTTCCTCTATAAGATCGGCCTCTTTTCCTTGAAGGTTTTTTACAAGAACTGAAAGAAGAAAAATTGCTCAAGAAAACCATCGATTGAATCCCGAACTCCTGCTTCCTCTTCCTCTATAAGATCCACCTCTTTTCCTGGAAGGTTCGCTGCTGCTTCCTCCACCACCACTAGGTCTGCTTTGATCTTCAGGTGTTGGAACTCTACTGCTCTCTTCCATCTTTTTGTCATCACACCCTCTATTAATATAGGAAATGATTTCAGACAGTTGAGCACGAAGAGTATTGAGGCCCTCCTGTGTTTCCAAACGGAAAGTAATCAGTTCTTGCGTCAAAGCAGCCTTTTGAATATGTACTTTCTTGTGGACGTTATTGATTTCAGCTCTAAATACCATCTCCTGGTGAGAGCTAGATTGTGCAAACCCCATCTCAAGCCGTGTAATTTTCTGTGAAAGAGCAGAATTGAGTTCGTCGACACTGTCCCTAGTCTACACTTGCTCAAATTTGATCTGATCAATAGAAGCATTATTGTAACGCCCCAAAATCCATAGGACCACATTATGCATTTTATTGATCTCATGGGCCAAAATGGCAATTTTAAATGTTATGTATTTGTTGATTCATTGATTTCAGAACATAGGATGTGTTGCGGCTGATTCCAGCAGATGACTCCAAAGAGTGATGCACGAGCTGGTTTTGAATCGATTGAAAAATATTTTGTTAGAACATGCATCGTTTATTTAAGGTTTTGTGTAAATCAAAAAGGGAGAGATTGATGGATCTGTTTTGACAGATCCTGATTAAGTTTTGAATTACACAAACCTGTTATTGTGTTTCTAACAATTCCACTTGAGTGTACAGATTCCAGGATCGAAGAAGATGATGAACAGTCGAAGAATCTGTCCAGCCGATGGTTCAAGTTAAAGTTCAGCAGTTGGTTTGGTGCATTCATTTAGACGGCAGCTGGATTAGCAATGGAGACGTACAAAGTTTAATCATTTGTTCGTAATCAGGCGGAGGCCAATTCAGACCAGCAGATGTGATTATTGCTTAGAGAGCTTGAACCAGCTGGAGCGCTAACAAGAGCTGGTAGCAGCAGTGATGACGTCAGCACATATAATGGAGATAGCTGTGAGCAGCAAGGATGACGTCATCACAATCAGCAGGAATCAAAATCTATCAGCAGTTGTAGAAAGACCAGCTGGAACGAAGTGAATCAGCTGGAACGATGAGAAGACCAGCTGCAAGCGCAAGAGATAAAGCGACGTCGTAGAAGAAGATTCCAGTCGCAAGCTACTGTTCACCAGCAGTTGGTACTTGGAGATAGCAATAGCAAAACGAAGTCGTTTACATAAGTTGATACGACAGCGTTTTACCTTCGCGCTAAAGATTCATCAGATGCTCTTTGCGTTGATATCCAGCAGTCGCAAGATACCAGCAGGAAGCTACAGCATATCCAGACGAGAGCTTCAGCGTTATATTCAACTAGTCGAGGATGCTTAGAAAACGATGTCGTTTGAATAAGTTGATACGACATCGTTTGATCTACCTAGTTGTGGGAAGTCCAGTCGCAAGAATTTGAAACCAACGACTGGACAACCAGCTGCAAGCATATCGTTACCACCAGCTGGACAACCAGACGCAAGCAACAGCACATCCAGTCACAACCAGCAGGTAGCTTGTACATCCAGACGCAAGAGAGAAGCGACGTCGTAGAGGAGGAAATCCAGTCGCAAGCTACTGTTCACCAGCAGTTGGTACTTGGAGATAGCGATAGCAAAAACGATGTCGTTTACATAAGTTGATACGACATCGTTTTGCCTTCGCGCTAAAGATTCAGAAGATGCTCTTTGCATTGATAACCAGCAGTCGCAAGATAACAGCAGGCAGCTACAATATATCCAGTCGAGAGCTTCAATGAACCAGCTGTTGCTATGCAAGATGATGTACCAGTCGCAAGATTAATCCAGTCGAAGGCTACAGTGCTTTGCATATCCAATCGATAGAATTCAGCAGAAGCGCAAAGCAGTAGTAGACATGAATCAGCAGCGAAGCAGTTGACGATTTACGAGAGCTGGATGTCAACTGCTGAGCTTAATTCAAATGGCGAAAACGACAAAGAAGCCTGCAAAAGAAAGGACACAAGGACTATTCCCTGTCGGTACTTTACAAGTCACATTTGAACGGGAAGAATTTTGTGTCCAATGGGATTAATTCAAACAGAGGCTATATATGCAAAGGCAGCGCCATTGAAGAAGTGTTCGATGTAGTGAGACCAGAGAGTTGTTGTTGCACAGAAAAGAAAATAAGTAGAAGACAACAACAGAGGGAAAATAAATCTGAAGTGAAGCTGTCAACTACCATTCTTGAGAGAGCTTAATCGCAGTTGACAGTGGAACTAGAATTAGCTTGTGTAGAAGCAATTTCCCTAGTGTGTGAGAAACAGAGAGTTGAGCGTTTCATTGTATCAAATCTCACACACAGAGATTCATTCACATTGTATTAGTGAATGAATCTCAAAACGTTTCAAACAGTTCCCGTCCAAGCACGATGACGTAAAACTCATGTGTATGTAGTTAGTCACACAATTGAGGCTGGTGTGCATTTGTGGAGTCTAGGAGTTCCCACAGCTGCTGGTTGTGGGATCGGGTCTGTACACGAGTTGTAAGATCAAATCTTCTAGTGGATCCTTTCGAGGTGGAAGAAGGGGAGATGTAGGACATTGAGGTCCGAACTTCCAGAAACAAATCTGCTGAGTATTGTATTCTGTTATTCATTCCGCATACTCATTCATGTTTATTTAGCACGCATATTTCAGAACATACACAGTTAACACACAATCACAATAAGTCTCGAACAGATTTATGTTGTACATAAATCTGTTTGAGTTGTTTTAAAATATAGGATTCAGTTCTGGTATTTTCCGCATGATTTTTAAATCATACCAGATCTGTCTCCGGTGCTCTTCTAGTGAGTTTATTTTAGATGTTCAAGAACATTGAGCTATTGCAGCTCCATAGCAGCGCTCAAAATTTTTAATCGCTCATTTTAAACCAGTGGCTGCTAGTTTCCTTTGAAAAACAGGGACCAACATATTTTAAGGAGGACAAATGATTTCCTTTGAAAAAGGTTTGGTATTTTACAAATTACAATGAGAGGAAGGGAATTTTACTAAATTTTATAAGTGTGTCATGCTTGATTTCACAAGTAGCTTGCCACTAATCCCTTTCATATAAAACCTGTTTTCAAAGTAAGATCTTTATCATTTGCAAAGAAAAATCTTGAGGTGTTCTTCGAAATATTTCCAGAAGAGTTCGTGCGTTGCTTAAAGAGAAGATTTCTGCAGGAATCGGTTGCTGTTGCAAAGCTTTGTTAAAGGCAAGTAAAAGATGATCCTTTGCTACACCATTTGAAGCATATATTGATGTTTTTATGGATCTGCTTGCCTGTATGTTTAAGATATGTTTAAAGTTCATGTTTGAAAATGATTTAGACATGAAAAGGAAGGAAAGATGGGTTCGAAAATAATTTTTTTATGCTTCCAAATGTTTTTCCCGAAAGATTATGATGTTTAAAAGTACTGAGAATTCGAGTTTATTCCATAATGTTTATGAATTTTCTTCCTTTCAGTAGTTGTAATATCTGAATTTGATAACTGTGTAATCAGTAATTGCTAGTTGAATCAGTATGAAGTATGGTTTGATAGGCAACAACTGATAATATCTGAATTTGATAACTGTGTAATCAGTAATTGCTAGTTGAATCAGTATGAAGTATGGTTTGATAGGCAACAACTGATAGCATAGTTGTTGTTTTGATGTTATAATATAAAGTCAAATTTCAGCAGCTGTGTTGTTTTCATAAATTCCAGTAGATGCACTGTTCACCAGCAGCATCATTTTGTTGATTGAATTCAGTAGTTGCGTTGCTTTCGTAAAACCAGCAGATGTACTGTTCATTGCAGCTGGTATTAGTCTTGCGTCTGGTACTGTTCATTGCAGCTGGTATTAGTCTTGCGACTTGTACTATTCATTGCGTCTGGATTTCTATTCCTTGCGGCTGTTTATTGTGCCAACGACATTGTTTTATACCTATTCCTTGCGTCAGGTTTCATATGTTAGCGCTTTTCTTGCGACTGGCTGTTTAGCGCTTTCATTGCAGCTGGTTGACGAGCTAAAGACGTCGTTTTATTAAATACGTTTGCTTTAAATACAAATACCTTGCAGCTGGTTCCTATTCATTCCAGCTGGTTTCTTTTAGCGATATTTGCGAACAATAGAAATCTGTTTTGTTTCATAAGTACCGTTCTATTTTCTTACGACTCGTTCCTGTCTTGCGACTGGTTCCTATTCTTTGCGACTGGTTTCTCTTCCGACTGGTTTTATATCAATGTAACATTTCCAAAGTCGAACTCAATACTCAGTAAAGTGTTGAAAATGGAAGCGAGAGTTTTAAATGATGGAACCCGATGATTTTAAGAAAGAAAGTTTTACGAAAGGATGTTAATGGAACAAAGTTTATTTTAAGATTATGGCATAGATAGTTGACGGTCACCAAGGAGAAGGGTGAACAGTTGTCTAGATGTAGACTGCCCTTTCATATGAGCTATATGATAAAACTGATATCGGAAGTCATTTTGATCAAAGTGCAACACGGACCATGAGGAGCTTATATTCCATAAATCTAAAGAAAAGATATTGATGATGAGATCTGGGCTATTATCCCCTGTCTCCATGTTTAAAGAAAGAAATGTTTATGAAACGTTTTGTATTGATCAGATGTCAACTTGCGTGTTTAAACTTGTTATTATTCAGGTTTTACTTGCTGAGCCTTTAGGCTCACTAGCTTTAAAATGGTGCAGACCATGAGGAGCTTATATTCCATAAATCTAAAGAAAAGATATTGATGATGAGATCTGGGCTATTATCCCCTGTCTCCATGTTTAAAGAAAGAAATGTTTATGAAACGTTTTGTATTGATCAGATGTCAACTTGCGTGTTTAAACTTGTTATTATTCAGGTTTTACTTGCTGAGCCTTTAGGCTCACTAGCTTTAAAATGGTGCAGGTGCGACAACTGGAGAACGAACAGAAGGTAAAACTTGAAATCAGCTGCTGGGTGGTGTGTGTTTGTCAAAGGCCTGCTTTTCCGTGTCATAGTTGATGATTATTTTGTTTAGAATGTACTGTATTAGATCAGTGGCAACGGTTGTATATTTACATAGAATAGCAGATGTTGTAAATCGCAATTGCAATTATCAATGAAAACTGTTTCCGCAAATATCTTCAGTAGTTGGCGCGTAAATAAGTATCTGCTAGTCTTGAGTTGTCTTGTGTTCGATTTCTTTTAAGTTATAAGAAATACAGCATATAACAAATTATCCTTTAGCCTTTTTTTATTTCGAAAATTTTTATTTTCCCCAATTCTTGATTCCCGTGGGTTCGGCCGTCACAACATGGTATCAGAGCAACGTTCCTGAGATAAACACACGCACCATCAACTGGATCAAAGTTCATCGTCTGTTCTTCTAAGTTGTGAGTTTATTTTCATAGCATTGTCTTTAAATTATTTAGCATGTTCTGATATATGTATGTGGTGGATTACGGGCAATAGAATATAGATGGCAGGAAGAGGAAGAACTAGACGAAGTATTCCTTTAGAAGAAACTGATAGTGATAATAATGCTAATATCACACAACTGCTAATACTACTGGTAGAACAAAATAACAGAGGTAATGGCCAATCTTCCAGCAGCAGGGGACCTAGTAATGACGATCCCCAAGAGAATTTCAGACGACAGAAACCAAGGAATTTAGTGGTACTACTGATCCACTAGTTGCAGAGAGCTGGATTAAATCCATGGAGGTTATCTTCGAGTATCTCCAAATGTCTGATTTGGATAGACCAAGGTGTGCTATCTACATGTTGAGGGAAGATGCGATGATTTTGTGGGAAGGAGCCAAGTTGTCTGTGGATCTGCTGAATCTCACATGGGTAGGTTTCAAACAAGTATTTTATGAACAATACTTCACGGCTGGAAAGAAGTCTGAATTGAAGGGGGAATTTTTTACCCTCAAACAAGGGAGTTTAACCGTACAGGAGTATGTGCGGATGTTCGAGAGAGGGTGCTATTTTGTGCCATTGATAGGAGGTGACCTAGAAGAGAAACTGAGTCACTTCGTGGAAGGATTGAAGCCGATGTTTAAAATGAATGTTAGGCTATCTGTGCCAAGAACCTATGGAGAAGCAGTGGATAGAGCCCTTCAAATTGAAAGAGATTGAAAAGATGTTGATGAATAAAGGCAGCTGAAGCGACAAGCCTTTCAGCAAAAGGACCAGAGGCCGTTCAAGAAGCAGAGCAAGAACCATCAGAGGCCTCAAGAGCTAAAGCCTCTATTGATCCAACCTATTAGCTCTGTTCCTATTGGTAATAATAGAACAGAATGTCCTAAGTGTCATAAGAATAATCTGGGGCAATGCAGACTTGGACAAAACGTCTGCTATAAATGTGGAATGCTTGGACATATTTTGAAAAATTGTCCAAAGCTCAAGCAACTGGTGACCAGCAGAGCCTTTGTCATGATAGCTGAACAAGCTCCTCCAGACTCGACAGTAGTCACAGGTGAAATTTCGATAGTTGGATTTCCTTCTCTGGCTTTAATAGATTCAGGAGCCACACATTCATTTCTTGCTTCTGAGTTTGTTAAGAAATTGCCTATCCAGCCGGAGCAAGTAATGATAGGTTATTGTGTGTCGGTATCATCAGGAGAGAAGCTGGTATCGCACGAACTGTTTAGGAGTTTAGAACTTAAACTTCAAGGACATAAGATTACTGCTGATTTGATTGTGTTGCCGATTCCAGAATTTGATATGATTTTGGGAATAGATTGGCTAACTATGTATGGGTTAGTAATTGACTTTAAACTATGAGCAGTAGCTGTCAACCCACCAGGAAAAGAGTCATTCCAGTTTTGGCCAAACATGTTAGTAAAGTCCCTTCAATTTTATCATATTTAGTAGCGGCTGATAGACCCCAGCTGCCAGAATGTGAATGAATCTCTATGTGTGAGAATTACAGTGTACGCACAAATCTCAAAAGATACATCTCACACACTATGGAAATGCTCCTAAATGAGCTAATACAGATTCAGTAGTCGACACAATAAGCTCCTCTTTAGAATGATTGTCGACTGCTTCATCTTCCAGTGTTCTTCCCTCTGTTGTTGTCTTCTATTGATTTTTCTTTTCTGTGCAACAACAACTTCAACAGTCTTTCGACATCGAACTCACAGTCTCTCTTCTTCGATGGCGCTTCGCGCAAATATATCCTCTGTTTGAAATATGTCCATTAGATAGATTCAAATCTTTTCTGCGCTTGTCAAGGCCAAATTGTCGTCTTTCCAAATACGTGCAACGCTCCTCTGTCAATTGTACTATTTCCCAGAATAGTACAAATCTTGTTCCCTGATATAAGGAAATTGCACGACTCTATTTCAGCCATTGATTCTTTCCGTCTTGAGCGTTGATTGCTTGCAACGGCTGAATATTCTCCAACAGATTGTTCAACAGCTGTTCGCTCAGCTGTTGTTTATTTTTTGTCACAACACTTCGCGCAACAGCTGTTTCTTTGTCGACTGGATACTTTGCGCCTGGTTGCCACGCTTCGCAACTTTTGGTTTTCTTACGTCTGGATACCATGTCGACTGGATATGCAAAGCTTGCGACTGAAAGCATAGAGCTTGCGACTGCATGCATAGAGCTTGCGACTGGATGCATAGAGCTTGCGACTGGTTGAGCAGGTGAAGATATGCTTGCAGCTGGTTGTCCAGTCGTTGGTTTCAAATGCTTGCGACTGGAATTCCCACGACTGGGTAGATCAAACGATGTCGTATCAACTTATTCCAACGACATCGTTTGCTATGGATCCTAGACTGATTAAATATAACGCTGAAGCTCTCGTCTGGATGTACTGTAGCTGCCTGCTGGTAACTTGTGACTGCTGGTTATCAACGCAAAGAGCATCTGCTGAATCTTTATCTTTTCGCTCCTGCTGAATCCATTCCACTGTAGCCATCTGCTGATTCTTTAGCACGACGTCGTTTTCTTCACTGTTACGTTTGCTGTTGTCAGCTTCTTGTTCAACATTGCTCATCAGCTGTCAACAGCTTCTTGA
>KV012136.1:266390-302479 GCA_001598015.1 Dorcoceras hygrometricum | reverse complement strand
CTCTATTTTTCAGAAGATGGAATTGTTAGGTATTTGGGCAGAATCTGGGTACCTCAAGTAGATGATTTAAGAGCTGATCTTTTGAAAGAAGCTCATACAGCTCCATATTCAGTACATCCAGGAAGTAAGAAAATGTACAAGGACCTCCAGCAGTTGTATTGGTGGCCAGGAATGAAAAGGGATGTTGCTAGATTTGTAGCTGAATGTTTGACGTGTCAGCTTGTGAAGGCTGAACATCAACGACCAGCTGGATTGTTGAAACCACTGCCTATTCCAGAATGGAAGTAGGAATGTATAGCGATGGATTTTGTGACTGGATTACCAAGGACTTCTCAAGGATATAACTCCATCTGGGTTATAATTGATAGACTCACTAAGTCTGCTCATTTCTTACCAGTCAAAAAAACATATGAGATGAGCAGATACGTAGAATTATATGTTAAGGAAATAGTGAGGATACATGGAGTTCCAGTTCCTATTGTATCAGACAGAGATCCTAAATTTACATCAGCTTTTTGGAAAAGTTTGCATAAAGCTATGGGTACAAAATTGACATTCAGTACTGCGTTTCACCCCCAGACTGATGGACAATCAAAAAGGGTGATTCAGATTTTAGAATACTTGCTCAGAGCATGTATTGTGGATTTTTCAGAAAGTTGGGATTCGAAATTGCCACTGGTAGAATTTGCCTACAATAACAGTTTCCAAGCTTTGATTCAAATGGCTCCATATGAAGCTCTGTATGGCAGAAAGTGTAGAACACCACTTCATTGGGATGAAGTTGGTGAAAGAGCTGGTTTAGGACAAGATGTTTTGGAGCAAACAACGGCAGCTGTTAGAAAAATAAGAGAAAGAATGAAGGCTGCTCAAAGTCGGCAGAAAAGTTATGCAGATAATCGAAGAAGGAAACTAAATTTTGAGATGGGTGATCACGTATGTTTGAGAATAGCTTCAATGAAAGGAGTTATGCGTTTTGGAAAGAAAGGAAAGTTGAGTCCAA
This sequence comes from Dorcoceras hygrometricum, assembly GCA_001598015.1. NCBI lineage: Eukaryota > Viridiplantae > Streptophyta > Magnoliopsida > Lamiales > Gesneriaceae > Dorcoceras > Dorcoceras hygrometricum. The sequence goes on along the minus strand of KV012136.1, from coordinate 301,479 downwards.
GATATATTGGACCATATGAGATTTTGGAGAAGATAGGAACGTTAGCCTATCGATTAGCACTGCCACCACAGCTGTCAGCGGTGCACAATGTTTTCCATATATCAACTTTGAGGAAATATATTCCTAATCCTTCTCATGTGCTAAGTCATGAACCAATCCAATTAGTACCAGATTTAAGTTGTGAAATTAGACCTAGGGCTACAACTACAACACACTTGATACAACCCTAGACTCCAAGTAGCCGCCCCACTCTCTCCTCCACACCTCGCCGCCGCCGACCGCCCCTAGCGCCGCCGCCCGTCGGCCACCGCCGCTGTCGCCCGATTTTCATGTGGTCGGACTTGTTTCGATCATGTCGACGAGGAGATTCCGTTCGTGCCAAAATTCGTCAGCTCTTCTAGTGCAGACTGATGAAGGACTCGTGTTTCCGGTCGTGGACCTGCCGCCTACCTTGAAGAGCCAGATTCCCTGTGAATTTGGTTGGTGCCAGGCGCCTAGACACCAACAAGGTAGCATTCGATAAAACATCCTATAAATGTTTTATGTTTTGATTTATATGTATTGAACGTTTTTCGGGGCAAATTTTTAAACTTCCGCTGCGCCCCCGGGAAACGGGATCCGGATCCGCCATTGTAGCCAACAAAAGGTTTGGTGCTTTGCAAATCAAAATAAGATGAAGGGAATTTTACTAAACTTTATAAGTGTGTCATGCTTGATTTCACAAGTAGCTTGCCACTAATCCCTTCCATATTTAAACATGTTTTCAAAGAAAGATCTTTATCATTTTCAAAGAAAAATCTTTGGTGTTCTTCAAAATATTCTAAGAAAAGTGCGTGCGTTGCTTAAGGAGAAGATTTCTGCAGGAAACCAGTTGTTGTTACAAAGCTTCGTTTAAGGCAAGTAAAAGCTGATCCTTTGCTACACCATTTGAAGCATATATTGATGTTTTTATGGATCTGCTTGCCTGTATGTTTAAGATATGTTGAAGCTCATGTTTAAAATAATTTACGCATGATTAAGGAAAGAAAGATGGGGTTCAAAATGATGTTTTTATGCTTCTAAATGTTTTCTAGAAAGATTATGATGTTTTAAAAGTACTGAGGATTCGAGTTTATTCGCAGAATGTTTATGAATGTTCTTCCTTTCAGTAGTTGTAATATCTGAATTTGATAACTGTGTAATCGGTAATTGCTAGTTGAATCAATATGAAGTCTGGTTTGATAGGCAACACTGATAGCATAGTTGTTGTTTTGATGTTATAATATAAAGTCAAATTTCAGTAGCTGTGTTGTTTTCATAAATTCCAGTAGATGCACTGTTCACCAGCAGATGCATTTTGTTGATTGAATTCAGCAGTTGCATTGCTTTCGTAAAACCAGCAGATGTACTGTTCATTGCAGGTGGTATTAGTCTTGTGTCTGGTACTGTTCATTGCAGCTGGTATTAGTCTTGCGACTGATACTATTCATTGCGTCTGGATTTCTATTCCTTGCGGCTGTTTATTGTGCCAACGACATCGTTTTATACCTATTCCATGCGTCTGGTTTTATATGTTAGCGCTTTTCTTGCGACTGGTTGTTTAGCTCTTTCCTTGCAGCTGGTTGACGCGCTAACGACGTCGTTTTATTAAATACGTTTGCTTTAAATACAAAGACCTTGCAGCTGGTTCCTATTCATTCCAGCTGGTAGCGATATTGGCGAACAGTAGAAATCTGTTTTGTTTCATAAGTACTGTTCCATTTTCTTACGACTGGTTCCTGTCTTGCGACTGGTTCCTATTCTTTGCGACTGGTTTCTCTTCCGTCTGGTCTTATATCAATGTAACGTTTCCAAAGTCGAACTCAATACTCAGTAAAGTTTTGAAAATTGAAGCGAGTGTTTTAAATAATGGAACACGAGGATTTTAAGAAAGAAAGTTTTACGAAAGGATGTTAATGGAACAGAGTTTATTTTAAGATATGGCATAGATAGTTGACGGTCACCAAGGAGAAGGGTGAGCAGTTGTCTAGATGTCGACTGTCCTTTCATATGAGCTATATGGTAAAACTGATATCGGAAGTCATTTTGATCAAAGTACAACACGGACCATGAGGAGCTTATATGCCATAAGTCTAAAGACAAGATATTGATGATGAGATCTGGGCTATTATCCCCTGTCTCCACGTTTAAAGAAAGAAATGTTTATGAAACTTTTTGTATTGATCAGATGTCTACCTGCATGTTTAAACTTGTTATTATTCAGGTTTTACTTGCTGAGCCTTTAGGCTCACTAGCTTTTAAAATGGTGCAGGTGCGACAGCCGGAGAACGAACATAAGGTGAAACTTGAAATCAGCTGCTGGGTGGTGTGTGTTTGTCAAAGGCTTGCGTTTTCCGTGTCATAGTTGATGATTATTTTGTTTAGAATGTACTGTATTAGATCAGTGGCAACGGTTGTATATTTACATAGAATAGCATCTGTTGTAAATCGCAATTGCAATTATCAATGATAACTGTTTCCGCAAATGTTTTCAGTAGTTGGAGCGCAAATAAGTATCTGCTAGTCTTGAGTTGTCTTGTGTTCGATTTCTTTTAAGTTATAAGAAATACAGCTTATAACAAATTATCCTTTAGCCTTCTTTTATTTCGAAAATTTTTATTTACCCCAATTTTTGATTCCCATGGGTTCGGGCGTCACAATTATGCTGAGAAATTCTGTGAGGTCGGTAGGAAGAACAACAGTTGGAATCATCTGTGAAGTCTGAGGAATATCATCTGTAAAATGCATACAGGAATCACGGGAAAAAGAACTTGATGAAGTCGAACTTGAACTCTGTGAGCTTGAACTATCTGAACTAGAAGAGATGAACTGAATATCTGGCTGCACAAAGAAATCAACAAAGCCTTCAGCACTCTGACCGTGCTGAATAGCTTCAAAAATTCCTGTAGGAATTGTCTCGGAATCCAAAAGTGAATTTACGACAATTATATCTCTACAAAAATTGTATGTACCCACTGTTGAAGATGTCCAAAAAGTGAAAACTGACCTACATTTGTACATATCTCATCCCAGTGCTTCAGAACAATCATGGAATAAGGTCTTCGAGAAACCAGATCTTGGACTGGTTCAATGAACATACAAATGGGGGCAAACGTCCACGAAAGACCTCTGAGGTAGCTGCTTCCTCTATTTTGAAATACGTTGCACAGCTAACCTCGTGGGTTTCGGATCTTCACCCTCTACAACTTGCCAAGATCCGTCAACAAAGAGTAACGACCTTATCCAGCTAGTTGAAGTAACATCAGGATAAAATTGGGAATGAATCCCGTCGCTATGTACACTAGCTCCAGCTGATTGATTATCGAAATTCTATTAGCCTCTGAAAGCAAGTCTAAAACTTGAAGATCTATAGCTGAAGTGGGTGTACCAGATTAAAAATGTTTATGACTTGCCTCCACAAACTTCCTAAGAAGCATCTCTCTGTACTTGGCTATTATACACAAACGCCTCTGAACAGCTGTCTGCAGAGAATCTGTCTCAGCACATTTCAACATCTGCTCTTCCTTGGCTGCAAGATCTGATACTGACCTCAAAGCGGATAGGCGTTGAATACTGAAAGAATAAAATAATGAAATTATCTCCTCTACAACGGCTTCTCTGATCTGTACAAGAAACTCTACATCAGCAGAAATCAACTCAAGCATTTCTTTTGCTGGATTGCCCTTGATTATCTCCACAGGGCGCCTTTCCCTTGTCCATAGGGTCAATCGTACGAAGGGTGGCCTTGTGCCAATCCACTTCTCTAAATGTAATCCTGTGACCAAACTCAATCTTTGTAGACTCTTCAGTTGTGACAGATGGAAGCATCATGTCTTCAGGAATTTGGTACAGAAGGTCATCAATAGACATTGACTCCTCATCAGACATAATTGTCACAGTAAGCTTCAGAACCTTGCTCAAGGGTTCTGTGTCCTCAGAGTCAATAACCTTCTCAACTTTCTCCTCTTATTCCTTCTCCTTCTCAACTATCTCATCATCAGCTTTCTCCTTTTCATCTGTCGTCTCAGCTGTCTCCATTGCAACAGTCTCCTCAGCTGTCTCCTTCTCAACTGATTCCTCATTATCTTTCTCCTCCAGATAGGTCTCCTCATCATCTGTTTCCTCCAGCAAAATTAATTTTCTTTTTGGTGCTCGGAGTCTTGGAGCGATAGGGCTCTCAGCTGGTATAACAGAAATTGGTACAACTTCTTGTACAACTGGCACTATCGCCAAATTCTTCTCCGTGGGAGGAGCTCTCCCAACAGTTTTCCTCTTCTTCTTCGCAACTGGTTCAACAATAGGAGCTGGTCTCCTCTTAGCTGATGCCTTAACAAATTTTTCCACTACTGTCTCATCGATTACCTCATCAGCATTGGTTGACACAGATTTGTTTTTCACAACATAAGTGCCAACAATCTTGACAGTAAGGATCTTCAGAGGTGGGAAAGTCTTCGACTCTCCCAAAGTCAAATCTGGGGCTCCATGTAGTAGAACACAGATTTGAGCTGCGCACACCTTTTCTTGCTTTGATGATGGAGTCACCATGTCCTTAAGAATGTCGAACAAAAACTTGCTCCAGTTGATTTTAATACCACAGTGAATGGCTGTCATGAGCAAAAATCGTTCGTGGGTTACGGCATCAAACGAACCCTCCTTGGCCGTAACAGTCTTCGCCAACAGCCTGAATTCCACTTTTTCTCCTTTTTATTGCATGAAGTTTAATCGGTTCACCACTCGAAGAGAAAGCTTTCCTCGTTGTATTTATCAACTCCTTAGGAAACTCATTCACAGTCGTCAGCCATTCTGACGGTAACTCAACACACCCGCAAACTGCTCTTCAGAAATCTCTATAAACTTTCCCTGAACTGTTGGATCTGTTTTGACAGATCCTAATTAAGTTTTGAATTACACAAAACCTGTTGTTGTTATTCTAACAATTCTATTCTAAGTGCGCAGATTTCAGATCGAAGAAATGTTCAGCAGTTGGTTCACAATAAATGTGCAGCAGTTGGTTTGATGCGTTCATGGAATCAACAGTTGAATTAGCAATGGAGACGTCCAGAGTTGATTCAGTTGTTTGTAATCAGGCGTAGGCCAAAGTTGAACCAGCTGGAGCATAATAATCTAGCAGATGATGAAGATCAGCTGCAAGCGCTAAAGAGCAAAGTGAACCAGCTGGTACATGAGTTGTGAAGTCTGTTGAAGATTCAGTTCGAGATGATGAAGATCAGCTGGAGGCGCAAGAAAGAAAGCAATTATAAGTACTGCTGATGAATCTATCAGCAGTCGCGATTATAAGTACTGTTGATGAATCTATCAACAGTCACCATCGAAGAAGAAGAAGATTTCATTTATAAGTACTGTTGATGAATCTATCAACAGTCTCTATTCAGGACGAAGAAGAAGCATAGATGGAGCTGGAGTGAAGAGAAGTAGCAGATGATGAAGATCAGCTGAAGCGAAGTAGCAGATGATGAAGATCAGCTGGAGCGCTAAGTTTGGATGACTTCAGCAGTGACGTCATCATTCAGCAGGAGCTACAGTGATCAGCAGATGAAGATTCAGCAGATGAGAAGAGGCGCTAGTTTTGGAATGAGCTGTGATGACATCAGCCTTGATGTCATCACAATCAGCAGATGAAGAGAAGCGCAAAAGCGTGATCAGCAGATGAAGATTCAGCAGATGAGAAGAGGCGCTAGTTTTGGAATGAGCTGTGATGACATCAGCCTTGATGTCATCACAATCGCTATTTGGAGATAGCGATTGCAAAACGATGTCGTTTACATAAGTTGATACGATAGCGTTTTACTTTTGCGATAAAGATGCAGCAGGAAGACTTTGCGTGGGTGTTTCAGCAGTCGAAGCTACAGTGGATCCAGTCGCAACGCAAAGATTCCCAGACGCAATGTTTTGAGCATCCAGTCGCAAGAAGATTCAGGCGGTCGCAAGAGTGAACCAGTCGCAAGCAACAGCAGCATCCAGTCGAAGAGATTATATGAATCAGGCTGTTGCTACTCGAACCAGTCGCAACGCTACAGTGCATTCAGCAGATGCTATTTGGAGTTAGCGATAGCAAAACGATGTCGTTTACATAAGTTGATACGACAGCGTTTTGCTCTTGCGATAAAGATTCAGCAGGAAGACTTTGCGTTGTTATTTCAGCAGACGAAGCTACAGTGTCCAGTCGCAACGCAAAGATATCCAGTCGCAAGATGAACCAGTCGCAAGCAACAGCAGCATCCAGTCGAAGAGCTTATATGAATCAGCTGTTGCTACTCAACCAGTCGCAAGCTTTGCATATTCAGTCGACTTGGTTCCCAGGCGCAAGAATTAAAGAAGAAGCAAAGCGCAGCAGTCGTTGTGTCAATTCAGCAGCGAAGCAGTTGACGTATTATCAAAGTTGGATGTCAACTGCTGAGATTAATTCAAAATGGCGAAAGCGACAGAAGCCTGCAAAAGAAAAGGACGCAAGTACTTTTACTTTACAGAGGAGCGTTGCATCAAAGTGGAAAGAAGACAAGATAGCCTTCTGAAGCGCTGAAGAGTTTTGGAAGCTTTCCAACGGGAAGAATTTACAGAGGCTATATATTGGAGGCAACGCCCTTTGAAGAAGTGAGTCTGTCGACAGAGTGAGCGAGACGCTATGCGTTCGTTCAGTTGGTGCTACTACATACTGTGGTAGAATTACATTGAATATACAGTGCACCAACAGAGGGAAAAATAGAGAGATAGACGAAGCAATCAACCGCCATTAGAGAGGAGATTTTCACGAGTGTTGATTGCTAAGTCTAGATTAGCTTGTATTAGAGCACATTCCCTCGTGTGTGAGAAAAACAGAGAGTTGAGCGTTCATTGTATTAATCTCACACACCCGGATTCATTCACATCTATATGTGAATGAATCTCGAAATATGTTCACAGATCCCGTCCAAGCATGAAGACGTAAAACTCTTGTGTATGTAGTCAGTCACACAGTTGCGGCTGATGTGCAGTTATGAAGTAGTGGATCCTTCCGAGGTGGAAGAAGGGGAGATGTAGGATGTTGATATCCGAACTTCCATAAACAAATTGCTGTGTATCGTGTTCTGTTATTCATTCAGCAGTCTTTTTATTTAGCACGCATTGCACGTTTACATTCAGCACGCACGCACGCACAAATCAGCACTTGCTTACACTTAGCATTCGCATTTACAGTTCAGCTTAGCATCGCATTTCAGCAGCACACAAGCACGAATCTTGAACAGATTTATGTTGTACATAAATCTGTTTGAGTTGTTTTAAAATATAGGATTCAGTTCTGGTATTTTCCGCATGATTTTAAAATCATACCAGATCAGTTTCCGGTGCTCTCTCAATTGTGATTTTATATGTTCAAGAACAAACGAGCTATTGCAGCTCAAGAGTTAGTATCAGCAGCGAGCAAACCTTTCTTTAGAAAGGTTTTTAACAAACACGCTCTTGCTGCTGATCTTTCTTATTGATCCTAATTACATCGGACTAACATGAACAGATCTTATTACTGCATTATCTCTCACTAAGGCATTGACAAATAATTTCTCCAGATCTTGTTCATAAATAACGGTAGAACATCCTAGAAAGGCACGAACTCTAGAAGAATCTAGGGCTTTGAACAAAGTGACCATACCTTTGTCAGAAAGACTCAGAACTGAGTCGAAGTTGATCTAAATCGTGTTCTGGATGTATGAGGCGGCCATTGAAATAGATAGATTGAAGAGATAACGAAGAAGAATCCGATAATATGCAAAGAAAGCACTTGAAAGCACGAGAGTAATGTTTCGCAAGGTAAGTGTTAGAAGAAATAATAGACACATATAAAAGAGATAGGAATACGAAAAGGTACAAGTAAACAGTGTGGATGTGACGTTTCGCATGATGAAAACACACGTGTCAATCATCCGATGGCATGATTAGAATTTGAAAAGGTTTTGAAATTTAATCCGTATGATTAAAATTAAAAATCAAAGCGCCATTTTGAATTCATCACAATCGTTGATCTATTTAGTATATCTGCTAGTGTACTTTCAGATCATATCACATATAAGTATCAACTATATACACGCAAAATCTGAATAGATTCAGATCACACGTATTCAGCTGACTCAACACTTATTAACTCTGATATGTTGTTCCCCCTAAAGTTGTTCAACCTACAAATCTCGCACAGCAATAGATTAAGGCAATTCTAAGAGACTAAGATATTTAGAAAATATGAAAACTTAGCGTCTGGTAGAGGCTTTGTGAAGATATCAGCAACTTGCTGATCCATTGACACATACTCTAGCCGGACGCCCTTCTTAAGCATGTGATCTCTTATGAATGATGCCTTATGTCTATGTGCTTTTTTCTTGAATGCAGCACAGGGTTCTGAATGATGGATATCGCACTAGTATTGTCACAGAAAATAGGAGCTTCAGAAGCATCAATGCCGTAGTCTTTAACCTGGTGTTGAATCCATAAGATTTGAGCACAGCAGCTTCAGCTGCTAGATACTCTGCTTCAGCTGTTGACGTAGCAATAGATGCTTGATTCTTACTTAACCAGGAAATCAGGCGATCTCCCAAAAATTGACACGTATCACTTGTGCTTTGCCTATCAATTTGACAACGTCCGTAATATACATCACTATAACCGATTAGTTGAAAACTGGAGTCTTTGAGATACCAAAGACCCACATTGGAAGTTCCTTTAAGATATTTTAAAATTTGTTTGACTGCAATGTAATGAGATTTTATAGGCTGAGCTTGGAATCTAGCACACATACAGACAGCAAACATGATGTCTTGTCTGCTAGGAGTCAATTAAAGAAATGATCCAATAATACCGTGATACAAGGATACCTCAATTGAAGTTCCAGCTTCATCATTATCCAGTTTGATTGAAGCACTCATCTGGTTAGCTGCTGCTGTAGTATTTTTCATTCCAAACTTCTTCAGCAGTTCTTTCTTATAATTATCTTGATTGATGAATATTCCATTCTCAAGTTGTCTAACTTGTAAGTCCAGAAAGAACGTCAGCTCTCCTATCATGCTCATCTCGAATTTTTCCTGCATCAAAATAGAAAATGTTTGGCACCATTTGTGGTTAGTTGACCCAAAAATAATATCATCAAAATATATTTGTACCAAGAGAACATGATCATTCTTCACGAATTTATATAATGTCTTATCAACGATGCCTATTAAAAAGTCATGATCAATAAGGAATTTAGAAATTGTTTCAATAAGGAATTTAGAAATTGTTTCATACCAAGCTCTGGGTGCTTGTTTCAACCCGTATAGAGCTTTATCCAGTTTGTAGACGTGATCTGGATATGTATGATTGACGAAGCCAGGAGGTTGTGCAACATACACTTCCTCAGTCTAGATGGCATTTAAAAAGGCACTCTTTACATCCATTTGAAAGACTTTGAAGTATTTGTATGAATCATATGCAAGAAACATGAGGATGGCTTCTAATCTTGATACAGGAGCGAAGGTTTCATAAAAATCTATTCCTTCTAGTTTTCTAAAACCTTGAGCTACCAGTGTAGCCTTGTTTCTAATAACAATACCATCCATATTCAGTTTGTTCCTAAAGACCCATTTAATTCCTATCACTGAATGATTAGTAGGTGGATGAACTAACTTCCATACATAATTTATCTTAAATTTACTAAGTTATTCATGCATAGCATCTATGTAGTTCGAGTCTGCTAAGGATTCTTCTATCAGCTTAGGTTCTATTTGCGAAATGAATGCTGAATTGAAGTACTCATGCATAAGCTGGCCTAGTGTGCGAACAGGAGAAAGTACATTACCTATGGTTTTCTCAGGTGGATGATTTCTATTCCACCGAAGATCAGATCCGATTGGATTTGCTCCATGTTCAGCTTGGATGTCTTGCTGTATTGCTTAATTTGATACCAATTGATAAATATTGTTGATAGCCTGTGTATCCGAAGCTGGTCTGGATTCCAATTGATGGATTGTATCATATGCTTGAGCAACATCTTGTGCAATAGTTGTTCCATCATCTCCAGCAGCTAGCACACTAGTTGTGATCTGTTCCTGCACTTGGTCAACATTAGTCAAATCAATGACTTCTATGTTACCTGTCAGATCTGCTTGTGAATCATCGTGTGGTGTGGCTAGTGCTGGTTGGTTATTAGCTGAATATCTAATTTGTGCCACATCAGCACTTGAGTCATCAAAGCTGGTTGACACCAGACGTGAACACAAGTCATTTAAGCTCCCAGCTGAATTGGATCGAAAACTGGTTTCATCGAATATGACGTGGAGCTGATTCTTCAACCATCAAGCTCCGGTTGTTAAACACTCTATACACTTTGCTCACGGCTGAGTATCCAAGAAATATACCTGCAATAGATTTAACATCAAAACATGTTAGATGCTTTTTGCCATTGTTATGAATGAAACATCTTCATCCAAACATCCTGAAATAAGATATGTCAGGTTTCTTGCCACTCTAGATCTCATATGGTGTAACGCCATGATTCTTGTTAATAATTGATCTGTTCTGAGTGTAGCAAGCTGTGTTAACTACTTCAGCCCAGATTTTTTGAGAAATACTAGAATCAGCAATCATAGTTCGAGCAGATTCTTTTAAAGTAAAATTTCTCCTCTCAGCAAACCCGTTCTGCTGAGGAGTTCTAGCTGCTGAAAGCTCATGCTTTATTCCAATGTCTTCCAGATAAGAGGATAGTTTTTGATTTAAAAACTCAGTACCTCCATCACTCCTTATCCGGTTGACAGTACAAGATTTATCATTTTGTAAACATTTTTAAAGCTTTATCAGTTGTTCAGCGGTCTGATCCTTTGACTTTAAAAACACCACCCATGAAAATTTTGAAAAATCATCAACAACAACAAGGGTATATTTTGTTCCCCCTAAGTTGGTTACGGGTATAGGACCAAAAAGATCCATATGTAAAAGCTCCAAGCTTCGGGAATAACGATTACCGTTTTTATTTTTAAAAGTAGAATGAATTTGTTTTTCCAGCTGACATGCTGAACAAATCTTGTCTCTTGAAAAATGTATTTTGGGCATACCAGAAACCAAATCAAGTTTACTCAGTTTGGAAAGTGTTTTGAAATTGAGATGATTCATTCTCTGGTGTCACAGCCAGCTCTTGGAAAATTCAGCTGTTAGGCAAACCTATTCAGATCCCAGATGCTCTGACCAGTTCACTGGGTAGGTATTCCCTGATCTGTTCCTACAAATACTGTCAGACCATCTGGATTCTAAACTGTGTACGTGTGCTTTTGAAATTTAACTATGTAACCATTGTCACACAGCTGACTTACTAATAAGATTATAACACAGATTCTCAAAGAGAAGCACATCAGAGATTGAAATGTTACCATGGGTAAGCTTACCCTTACACATAGTGTTACCATGTGAGTTGTCACCAAAAACAATTTTGGCTCCTTTGTGTCGCGTCAGATCTGATAACAGCTTTGGATTTCCAGTCATGTGCCCCGCACACCCACTATCCAGATACCATTTGTTTGAGTCATCTGAAGCTGTGTACCTGTTATCCTGCAATCACAAAAATAAACTTTTGGTACCCAATTTTACTTTGATCCAGATCGGATTACCTCTTTCGGGACCCATACATGAATTACCTTAACATTTTCCCAGTATGGATGTCCACAAGGGTTCGTGCTAAAATCTTGTGTGATCTGTTGAGCCTTGGTTTTGTAATTTGACCATTCAGATCACACTTGGGCTGAAAATTTAACCATTTATCCTTCGTAGAACCACACCTTTGCTGGTTCAGAACAGGCGACTTAGGTACAGCTTTCGCCTTATCCTTCTCAAGTCTGTTCGTTAGCTAGCTGGGCTTACAGTTCTCAGGCTTGGTGTAACCAATATCGTTTTTGCCCTTATGGTTCAGCTGTCCAGTGAACTGATCATCGTACTTGACCGATTCAAAAACGTCATGTATCACACTGGCTTTGAAAAAATTCATTTTCTTGAATTTATCACCAGCCAGATCTGATTGAGTACATATTTCCTCAGGGCTGCTTTCACCAAAGCTGAAACCTAAGCCACATTTGCCATCTAATGGCTTCTGGGTTTCATGCAGCTTTCTTAAGGAAATCAATGACTTAGTCTTGGATCTCATCACATGATTTAATCTACCATTTTCAGATGAGAGCTCACAGGACTTTGCTCTAAAAGAATCATTCTCTATTTTCAGCTTACTCAACTCAGTTTGTAAACTGTCAGATTCCCCAAGATGAGCAGTGCTTGGTTCAGCTGAACTATTTTTCAAACCATTGTTTTCAGATTTAATTTTCTCGAATGTCTGAGAGAGCTTTCTGTACTCATGGACCATTTCATTAAGTGTGTTGATGAGGTCCTCTCGTGTAAATTCACTATTAGAGAAATCGAATACCTCATCATCAGTGGTCTGGTTGGCCATCAAGCAGTGGACGTCTTCTTGATCACTCTCAATTGATGAGCGGCTTGATGTTGTTTCAATTTGAGTCCGGCCATTTGCTGTTGCTTTCCTCAGCAACAAGTACCTTCCGGTCATTCTTCTTGTTGGGCCTCTTCTCAAAGCTGTTTCTACTTTTCACTGTGGACCGCTTGTCATCTTTCTTAGGATTCTTGCAATCAGCTGCAAAATGCCCTGGTCTGTCATAGTTATAACAATTTTGATCAGTAGACTTTCATATTTATGAGTACTGTTATAATTAAAAGAAGGGTTATGAGTTCTTCTCATAAATTTCCCAAACTTCTTTACCAATAGGGACATGACGTCGTTGCTAAGTTTCTCTGCTGTCTTGCTTGGTGAGATCTGTTCTGACACTGTAGCAGCAAGAGCCTTTGTGGGTTGTCAGGTTGATGGCTCAGGCTCTGATCTGGTCTGCAGCTCGAACTCATAGGCTTTAAGATTTGCAAACAGATCGTGGAGTTCCAGCTTATTCAGATCTTTGGATTATCTCATCGCCATCGTCTTTACATCCCATTCACTTCACAAAACTCTCATCATTTAAGAGACAGTTCTATGTTTGTATATTCTTTGCCAAGACTTGTCAGCTCAATCACGATAGAGCTGAATCTCTCATCAAATTCTTTCATCGTCTAACCTTCTCTCATCTTGATAGATTCATACTTCTGCTGGGCAACAGTCAGTTTGTTTTCTTTTGTTTCATCGTTTCCTTCACAGAGCTGAGTCAGCTTCTCCCAGATCTCTTTTGTCGTAGCGCAGGTCTATATCTTGCTGAACATGTTTTTGTCCAACGTCTTGTATAGAATGTCCTTTGCTACATTGTCCAGGTTGGCTTTCTTCTTATCCTCTGGTGTGTATTCCAGTCTGGTTTTCGCTATCCACTGTGGAGCACCAGCAGTAATCGCCATCTCCGTGTCGCTTTCATAATCTTCATGGGTTCATCTATTATGACAAACCACATTTCATCATCCTGAGCGGCTAGATGGGCTTGCATCCTGATCTTCCAATCATCGTACTCCTCCTTAGAACATAAGAATTTTATTGTGAGAAGTAGACATATTGAATATAAGCGCAGAAGCTCAAACTGTTTAATAACTGAGACGACAAGGCTCTGATACCAACTGATAGGATCAATGCTATCGAAATAAGAGTTAAAATAAGCCCAGGAGTTCAGAAGAGGGCGGTTGAATGAACTCCGATTTTTCTATTTCAAATCCGTTTAAAACTATTTTACAGCTTCTACAAACACCCAATCACTTAAGCCTCACTTAACGTGAACTCCTAGCAATCCAAATCTACACAGAGTCCTCTGCTGATTACAAATACAAGTATTTTTATAACTGCTTCAAATAGCAAGTTCTTTTAGACTCTGTTTTGAATATCTCAATGAATACAACACACACAAAGTATGTAAACTTATGGTTTTTGAACAATAAGAATATTTGGCTAATGTAAAACCAGAAGGAATCTCGAAGATTGATTTTTGATAAAAAATGAAAGATAGTTCTTCGAGATTTGAGAATTGGGATTGATTATTGTGACGAGCGAGATATTGTAAATCGATAGAGAGCTTGTAAGATCACCGAGAGATTTTTAAGTTTTCCGAGAGCTTTTTAAGCTTCAATCTCTTCAGCTATTAATACTCATCCATCTTCAACGGTTATTTAATGAGGCAGTAGATACAAACCATTTTTGAATCTCTTCATCGTACAGAGCATTAATTGCACCATTAATGCTGCAATAAGGTTTGTCTGTTTGTTGTCAGAGGTTAGTAAACTTTATACCAGAAATGGCAAAACATCGACTGAACCAACACTGAGTTCTGCACAGTATACTCTAAGTAGCTTTGATCTTTGACAACTTTAGTCCACTTTGTCTTACAGGATTTATCTGATTTAATCTTGATCATTGAATCATCTGGAACAATAGTTGATAAGATCTGAAGTTGTGATCTAAAACTTGTTAAGCTCTGAGCTGAAATATGCTAAGATGTTTCGAATATAAAAGCTTCACTATCTTTCTCCTTTATGATTTTCTCCCTTCTTGTCTCTCTTCAACTGTATCTTGTCAAATCTAAAATCCCTCTCTTTGAATAGTATCTGAGATCTGAACTGCTAAGAACCAATCAAAATGATTACTAACCCAGTTCAGTTCCTTATAAATAGCTGATGTGATCTGATATGTTACGCTATGATCTCATCTGTTATAGAAGCCTCTGAACTGAACTGATATCCTTTGATCTGATCTGTTCTGAACCCTATAAAATGACCGATTCGCTCTGATCTGAAATCGCCATGTAAGCCTCTGAACTGTTCTAAAACACTCTGATCTGAAATACTCCAATCTGATATGAATAAGATGCCTAAGCGATTTCTTCCTTTGCCCGATCACTTGTAGTCCAAATCTGAATGGATCAGAGTCCCTGAAAACTTCTAATAACCAATCTGATAACTCGATTACTTCAAATCTGATAGCTTTATGTTCAGTTCATTGTCTTGTTTTCGTTATCATCAAAATTTATAAATTTTATCTTATCAGTTGTGTTGACACCAGGACATCACACGCGTGTGTTTCTGCTAGGTGTACTGAGCGTGGGTTGATTTGATCCCCACCTTATTTGTGTGATGTCGCATCTGTTAGTACTCCTGATGGGGTGAGTTGTTTGTCCGGTGAGATAGTGCTGGAGTGTTTGGATATATTGAGGAGTAGGTGTTAGTGGTTTTCACTATTGTTCGATATCCCTTGACAACTTTCTGGACGAGGTTCCTTGATTTTCTTTTGGAGAACGAGATCAATTTCAGCTTTGAGTTGGTGCTGGGATCTGCACCGACTTCTGGTGTTTCATTGCTGTTGCGCACTTGATGTCTTGAGGAGCTGAGAAGCGTTAGTTGTTAGATGGAGTGTTGTCGTGACACGCGCTGAGTGGGATTTCAGCTTTGAGGCGAGCTGGATGTTTAATTCTGAGTAGCAGCTTAGAGCACTCTTGACTACTGTCCCTTGGGTGTGACAGGTTATTTGAGGAAAATTACGACGTGGTATGTCAACCATGTAGCAATATTTCATGGTGTGCCGGTGTCGACAGACTTCGACAAGGGTTTCTTGGTGTACTCCCCGATGTTGGAAGAGCTATCAGGCAGTTTTGGTGTCTCGGTTGGCCGTGAGAGCAGCTTAACACCCCATCAGATAGCCAATCTGAGCGGTACATGCAGAATTTGGAAGCATGTCTCTAGTAGTAGCGAATGGTTTTCATTAGTAGTTGACTGGATTTTCCTTGTCTTGGTAGAGTTTTCGCCCTATTTTAGCTACCAAGTGGTGTTTGGGATGACATATGTTGAAGATTTTGCACAGTATGAGGTGCAGATCGCCGTGTTGGCTAATAAAAGTTGAGGAAAATCTATGGTATTCACCCAAATTTTGTATTTTGTGAAGGGCTAAGAGGCTCTGAATCGATTCAAAGCGAGGGCTGTACGAGGTCGAGAATACACATATAAGGTGTGGATCTTTGGAGTTTCCAAACTTTTGATCGCGTGTTTCTTTCGAGTTTCTCCTTTGCATGTGTGTAGAGCTTGCGCTTTAAGGGTAGGTTAGCTCTGGGATCCCTCAGCCTGTGCGAGATTGTTTGAGCATATTGGATCTGTGGCGTGCATTTGTGGTTATCGGCTATGTTGTTGTTGATGCATGAGGAGCTTCCTGTGTTCCGGCCAAGAAATTGGGAGCCAGATCCTTCCTTTGCGCTGAAGACTGATGGAGTGAGCTGGACCAGACCCTGATCTTCTGTGACCTTCCAGTTAGAGTTTTGGTCAGAAAGGAGAAATCCTAGAGGAATAAGATCCTACCTTTGGTTTTGGTGCACTAGAGCTGGCGTGGTCGCATAGGGATTTCCTGAGCAGTGGTGACCTAGAGGTGGTAGAAGTTACCTCACCTCCTTTTGAGTTCGGAGTTGTCCCCGGTGTGCTGTTTGTGTTGTTGATTTTCAGTCTGTGCTGGTTTTGCTTTTGCAGAATGTTGCTTTTGATTTCGAGGATGTAACTCTTAAGGTGGGGAGAGTTGTGAGTACTGTAATTAGTCGAGATAACTAGCGGCCTAATCCACCAAGATTAGTGGCTAACTAATCAAGGTTATACCAGCTTAGAGAGCTATCACGTTTCATGCTAATCTGATGGTGTAAGCTGTTTCGGGTTTCATCTTGGGTTAGCATTGGCGCGAGCTGTTGAGTGGCCTGTGCTGATCTTAGGTGTTGTAGCAGATTGGAGGTTAAACTTAGAGGTAAAATGGTACGGTTCAGCTTAGCTATATTAGGTGCGAGCTGATAGGTAAGGACTGTGCTGAGCCCGTGAGATGTTACCAGCTTAGAAGTACTGTGTAGCAGGGAGCAGCAGACGTGAGCTGTTCTGGATTACGAGTTGTTCCAGATTTATGCGATGTGATCAGATAGCCTAGCGAACAGCTTTGGGCATTGTGAGATGTTTAGAGCATCCTAAGCTGATAGATAGGATGCGTGTTAATCTATTCCTCCAAGCTTAGTTGTGTGAACTGTTAGCAGTGATGCTAGCGCGATCTGATCTGTCTTGGTGCAAGCTGGTAGAGCAGCAGCTCTGAGCCGTTACCGGTTAAGTAGCAAACCGTAAGCTGGGTTCAGCTTTGGAAGTTACACAACCTTCTGGGCTGAGTATTCAGATTAGGGACGTTGTTCTATGTTGCTGGAATAAGTCAGCTTAGGCGAAAGCTGAAAGCAAGGAACAGGTTTGGCGAGAGCGCGTGAGCTGACCAGTGCGTGAACTAGTCTGCTGTTGTGAGCTGTTATTGCTGCAGTTGTTGTGAGCTATTTTGTTAGTCATATCAGGTAGGAGTTAGCCTAGCTCCTCTGAGCTGTTGGGACGAAACCTGCGTACTTGAGAGCTAAGCTGTGCGCTAGAGCTATTGAGTACACAAGATGAGCTGTGAACATGATCTATTCTCCTATGCGTTGCGCAAGCTGTTTGTAGGGCCAGATCTGGACGTAAGCTGATGGAGAAGAGCAGCTCTGGGGTAAGCTGTTGGTAAACTTCGGGTTTGTCATGGATCAGATCAGGAGAGAGTTGATCTGAGAGAAATAGTTACGAGCTGAACTACTTCGTTGTGCTTGTTTGAGCTTCTGCCGCGAGCTGTTTTGGGACAGCAGCTTAGAAGTGAACATCTCTAGAGTTTTCTATATGAACATAAGCCGAATTCAGCTTAGGGATGTTTCGGGTGCTCTGAGTTGAGGGATTAGATTACGAGAATTGTACTGTGCTGGTTGAGGAGATCAGCTTGGGCGCAAGATGATGGTGACGCACGGTTTAGACAAGAACTGTCCGTGGCTTCTAGCGTTGGACAAAAGCTGTTGGTGAGGGTCAGATTGGATGAGAGCTGAACTGTGTCAGTGATGCGCAAAAACTGGATGTAGTTATAAGATGAAGTGTACGCGAGAGCTGGACAACATACGAGAGCTGAACTGAATGTTCTGAGCTGATCTGGGGTCACTGTAGACATAATCTGCTGGGTGCGTGGTATGTGGAGAGTGAGCTGTTGGATATGAGAGCTGGATTGTATGTGCGTGCTGATCTGTACGCTGGGCTAGGAACAGTGTTGAGGGCCTCCGTGATCTGTTGTCACTGTAGCCGTGATCTGTTGAGTAGTGAGTATAAATACCCCCTCGTTGACCAACACTTTGTCATTTTTAGACCATAATTTTCCTTATCCTTCCCGAGAGATACTTTCCACAAACCCTAGACACTCTTCACCCTTCCTTATATTTTCTAGATTGCTGGAGTTTGGACGGTCAGCTTGGAGCAGGGGTACAATGGTTGGAAACCTCTCTTCAAGGACGACATTTCTGTACAAGTTTTGAGCCAAGAGAAAGCCAGACGGAGGAGATCGCAGAGAAGAGTAGTGAACTGAATGTCACGATTTTCCATCTCTGTTGAGCTTGGGTTCATATTGGAACCCCCGTGTGGTTGTAGTGAGCTCCTGGCCCTGGAGCAGTTGTTCGAGCGGTGCAGGAGGTGTGTTTTACTATCAGCCGTGAGCTTTGCTGAGGTATTAACCAAGATTTGCGTAAGGTACGAATCTGAGCTTGTAGTTACAACTTTGATGTTAAGAATGAGGACATATCGTAGCTTTGTGGGCTGTGCCCGAAGTCCTATTATGCCTGAGCTATGTTGAGACAATCTGCTGAACTCTGCTGTGTGTGTTGTTGAGCTGCAGTAACCTTTCTGTGTTGCATGATGTGCCTGAGCTGTTATGTTCTAGGCTGATATAGCCTTGACGCGTGTGCTTTGTAGCCGTGCAATTTAGTTGTGTATGCTATTGTGCATGTGGTTGTGAGCTGTATTGTCTAGATGTATATCACACGAGATAGCCTGAGCTGTGTTGTCTTGTTCTGTATGCGTGATTGTTTTTGCAGCTGTTGTGCTTATGATGTTCAGCAGTAGGTTTCATGCTATTCTTTGTTGTTGTGCTATTTATTCATGGTTATCGTATGCTGCATCTATTCTGTTAGTATGGCATACACGCATGGAATATTGTTAGGCTCCTCCCTTATTATTCATTGCTAGTTGTTCCTTGTTGTGAGCCTTCTCTGTTATCTTATGCTGACCATGTGTTGTTGACCGGTAAGTAACAGGAAGCTTGTTGTTGGGTTTATCGAGGACGATCGACTAGCTACCGTGCTCCTATTCTCCCTGTTGTTGGGTGGTTGGCCCTATGAGATGAGTGGATAGCTACCATGCTATCATGAGCTTGGGCATCAGCGGGTTGAGCTGTTCTTGCTTCTAGTACTGCGTGTTGAAACGAGTGGATAGCTACCACGCTCTCACATTCTTTGTGGCCACTACTGTTTGTACCTCCAGCCGTGGAGTTGTTCTGCGAACCTTGTACCTCCAGTTGTTGAGCTGTCCTGCGAGCCATGTACCTCCGACTGTTGAGTGTTTCTATGAGCGTTGTCTCTCCAGATGTTGAGCCATTTCTTAAGCCCCAATGATGCCTTGTACCTACCTCCATGCATTGCACGCTTTATGTTCATGCTTTATTTGTTAACTGTTGTTGATTGCTCTTTATACTGAGGTTGAACCTCGTTTGTTTTCCCTATGGACTGCTTTGACCATGTGTTGACTAATGCGGACCTTTTTCAGGTAGATTAGCTGGTCCATGAGTGAGGCAGCTGTTGCAGTCCCAGGCGTGAGTTCCCAGTTATATATATATATCCTATATCGAGTCATTTTTCCAAAGGTATGCCCTGTGTAGTTTGTGTTTTGACTTTATTGATTCGGATGCATGTATATATATTTGTTGAAATTGGCGCATTATTGAAACTAACCAGACTCTAGAATTTTTTTATTTTTTTTAAATCATGTGCGGAATAAATAAATTAAAAAGACTATGGCTCGTTCCCTTTGAACATTTTCTAAATCATCACTTTATAACATGAATAAAATCAATGCCTCGAAAACATTAAATCGTCAATGCTGTTATAAAAATCAGAGCATGAAATAGTTGCGGAAACATAACATGTAAATAAATGTCTGAAAAGTGTATCATGACGTAAATAAAGACATCGTAGCGGCCATGGGGGACTGCTGCAACGGTCGCTCAGAGATCCTCACCGCCAGTTGAGATAAAGCCCACAGGGTTATCACCTACATCATTTAAACCTAGTGAGCCTAGAGGCTCAGCATGCTCTATCTTTTAATGGTACATATACATAAAGTCACATGCAAGCACATACTTGTAATAAAATAACGTTAAAACATGCATGCATGGATGAACTTAAAACATTGCTCGTATATCTCATAACATATCATAGCATATAGCGTACATAAGGCATGACATAACGTAACATGAAAAACGTATGAGTCGTATCAGTGAATGCGAGCGGGCGTGAGACTGATCAGTGGAAATAACCAACGTACGTGGCGGTGTGGTTCACCCGATCTTATCTCGGGATCCCAAGCACCTACTATGCCACTTCACCATGTCGTGATCACATGGATCTATAGGCTCATAATCATACATTAAAACAGGGGATCCTCGGGCACGGCCCGGCTGGCTCCCATCATTAAAATTTTCCACATCATTTCAATCCCTCGTGTTTTATCTTAAAAAAGTCATGCCTGATCGTTTCATAAAATCTCATGATGCGTGCATTTCTTAAAATCATGCAATTTCAAAGCATAGCCCGTCAATATATATTTAATCATTTCCTTTAAAAAAACATTTAAGTACATAGAATACTATATATATAATTTAATATACATTCCCGGGCTTCTACATTTTTTACTTCGGTCAAGGACTGGTTCAGGATCATGGCCCCCCTAACTCTAGACTTAATTTTAAAATTGAACTTAGCATATAACTTTAAACTTTACCTTTAACATCCCTAAAAATACTCCAAAATTGAGTAATTCACAATCAATTAACCAATTTTGACCTTGAAATCAAAGATCAATTTTTTACTTTAAAATACATGACCAATTTTGACTTTAAATGAATTGACCAATTTTGACTATAAAATTCATAACCAATTTTGACTTTAAAATCAATTGACCAATTTTAACTTTAAAATCCAAATACCCTCAATTTTAAATTTAAAATCTTAAAATAAATTATTAGTTCCAAATTAATTGAAATTTTGACTAAAATATTTGACTTTAAAATATTTAACCAAAAATCCTATAATTGGACCTTCATCTTTAAATTAAAACAAGCTGTCCATATTTAAAATATTTTGACTCGATACTCGACTAACCGACCCGGTCCAACCGAACGGAACCAACCGGTCCAGTTAAACCGAACCAAGCCCATGCACACAAACCCTAGCAACTCACACACATGCCTCCATGTATGCACATGCGAACAGCCGCCACTCTTGGCTTTCGTCTAACCAGCTCCGACCGCCCTGGCCGGAGCACCACCGGTTGGACCACCCCCAGGTCCAGCCGATCCAAACTGGACCAGCCCTGGCTCGAACCATGAGCCACATGGTTCGGCCGAGGCATGCAACTAGAGACGTGCGTCGCTACGCACGGTTGCGCTACTCCTCACGATCCAGACAAGATATAGCCATGATCTATCCCTCTTCTCCACATCTTTGGACCTTCACACGACAGCCTAGCCATGGTCCATAGCCCTTGAAACATTCTCAACCGAAGCCTTCAAATATTTAATCAAAAACATGAGGAATAACAATGGCACATGCATGGATCTTCAACATGATGCATAGATCAACCTAAAACACACAATTCATGAAATTTTTCATTAAAAACAGATTACTATGGCTTAAATGGTGTGAAAAAGAGTAGATATTACATGTCTGGCTTGGAGAAATATGAGATATGCGAGTTACCGACGTAGAGGACGCGAGTTCGGGACCAAAACCACCTTGGATCACCCAAATGATGAAGAAACTGATGGGGCTGCTTTGAGAGGGGGAGGGGATGGCTAAGAGGGAGTGGAGGAGGCTAGGTTTAAAAAATAATTTGTGTTTGAAAGAATGAGGGTGACCAAATTGACCCCTAATGTTTAATTAAGAAAAGAAAAGGAATTTGACATGCTTGCCCCTCATATAATTGAAATTATAATCAAAAAATTTAACTTGGCCTTAAGAATGTCTAATTTTCGTAATTAAAGTTCCCTCAAAATTTTAAAACACATTAAACTCCCTTAACACAGCCTGTATAGTCGAAAAACGGGTTTCCCATCAAAATAATCATAAAAACCCAATTTTCGAAATTACTGCTTAAAAATAATAAATTTTTCTTTAAAATCGAAGGACTCAAAAATCTCAAATTATTTTCATCTAGATCGTCCCTAGTCTTGTCCACACGTCCGTAACTCAAACAGGCTGAAAACATGACATGCATACCATGCAACATAAAAATCAAAACCGAATCACATAAAATGGCATGTAATCATCTAAAATTATTTTCCCCTAGTCATACACTCATTTCTACGTAGTCAGGAAATTTTTAGGCGTCACAATTCTCCCCACTTATAGGAATATCGTCCCCGAAATTAAGTTTGTACCAAATAGATCAGGGTAGCGCGTCTGCATATCGGTATCAGTCTCCCAGGTAGCCTCATCCTCTGAGTGATTCTGCCACCAGACCTTGAACATCGGGATACTCCGCGCTCTCAGCCTGCGCTCATCTCGAGCCAAAATATGTACTGGACTCTCCTCAAAATATAAGTCTGGCGCCAACTGGAGCGGCTCAAAATCCAAAACGTGTGACGGATTCAGAACATACTTCAACAGCATCGAGACGTGTAAAACATTATGAACCGCTGACAAACTGGGTGGTAACGCTACTCGGTACACCATAGTACCAACCCTCTCCAAAATCTTGAATGGCCCAATAAACTCGAGCTGAGATTGCCCCTCCGGCCAAAGCGCGTCACGCCCTTCATGGGTGAGATCCTCACGAAGACATGATCCCCAACAGCTAGCTCCAGCTCTTGTCATCTCTGATCGGCATAACTCTTCTGACGACTCTGGGATTTCCTCATCCGATCCTGAATTCTAGTCACAATATCCGCTGTCTGCTGCACTAACTCCGGCCCAGTCAGCACTCTCTCTCCAACCTCATCCTAGTGAACGGGAGATCTGCATCTCCTCCCGTACAGCGCCTCATACGGAGCCATCCCAATTGATGCCTGAAAGCTGTTGTTGTACGTGAACTCTACCAGCGGCAACCACTAGTCCCACGTACCCTGGAAATCAATCACACAGGATCTCAGTAAATCCTCCAGAATCTGGATGACTCTCTTCGACTGTCCATCCGTCTGCGGGTGAAAGCCATGCTCAAAGCAAACCGAGTACCCAAGGCGGCATCTAAACTTCTCCAAAACGTAGATGTGAATCTGGTGTCTTTGTCCGACACTATAGAGACCGGTATACCATGCAGCCTGACAACCTCTCTGAGATAAAGCTATGCGTACTGCATCAGGTGAAAGTAGTCTTCACCGGCAAGAAATGCGCTGACTTGTTGAGTCTGTCCACAATCACCCATATAGCCGTGTAACCCCTGGGACTCCTGGGAAATCCAACCACAAAATCCATCATGATATGCTCCCACTTCCACTCGGGAATAGGGAGTGGCTGCAATAACCCTGTCGGTCGCTGATGCTCTGCCTTGACCTGCTGACAGGTCAAGCACTCAGATGCAAATCTCCCAATATCCTTCTTCATCCCCGGCCACCAATACAGCGTATGAAAATGTACATCTTCGTACTCCCTGTGTGGATGGTGTACGTCGATGCATGCTCCTCTGATAATATCTCAGCTCTCAGCTGCCCGATGCTTGGCACCCACATACGACCTCTGAACCAAACAATATCATCCTCAACTGTGTACACCTCGTCCCCTTGCCTCATCTCTCTGTCTCTACTGCTGTAACTGCTCATCGGAGGCCTGCCCGTCTTTGATCCGATCTCGAAGAGTCGGCTGAACTTTAGAGCGATGCTAAACTCGGTGCATAGCCTCCTGAATAAAACTATAGCCCAAACCTTTCTATCTTAGCCTGTAGTGGCCTCTCAACTGATAAACATGACACTACTACAGTCTTCCGACTCAAAGCTTCTGCTACTACATTAGCCTTACCCGAATGGTAACTAATGTCACGATCATAATCCTTCACCAACTCTAGCCATCTGCGCATGTTCAGCTCCTTCTGGGTGAAGAAGTACTTGATGCTCTTTTGGTCAGTGAATATATGACACTTCTTGCCGTACAAATAGTGTCTCCAAATATTCAAAACGAACACTACTGCTACAAGCTCCAGATTGTGCGTCTGATAGTTCTGCTCATAAATCTTCAGCTGTCTCGACGCATAAGAAATTAACCTTACCTCCCTACATCAAAACTGCACCCAAACCTCTCAGGGAAGCATCTGTGTACACTAAAAACTCCTCATGATCCACCGACATAGCTAATACTGGTGTTGAAGTGAGGGCCTCCTTCAGCTGATCAAAGCTCCTCTGGCACTCGGGACTCCACACATACTTCACATTCTACTTGGACAGGACTGTCAAGGGCACTAAAATCGAAGAGAAGCCATTGATAAACTTGTGGTAGTAACCTGCCAAACCCAAGAAACTGCGAATCACTGCTGCATTCCTCGGAATCCCCCAGTTCTGCACTGCCTCTACCTTCGATGGGTCGACTGAAATCCCATCCCTCGACACAATATGTCCCAAGAATGGCACCTGCTGTGAGGAATAGAAATTATTATTGGTGGTTAATTAGTTAATCTGATATGGGCGAGGATTAGCTAATAGAGAAGTTAAACATCGGGTTTCCAGATTTTAATGATTTAGTTTCGCTGTTGGTGATTTTCGGATTTTTAGATTTGGCGGAGAACAGATCAGATTTGAGCTATTGGTCGCTACCGGGAATGATTTAATTTGATATCGTGTACGTTTGGTTTAGCGAGAATCAGATTTGAGATGTACCTTGTGTGTTTGAGCAATTTGCCTTGAATAAGAAGTAAAACGGTGTTGTTTTGAGTATACATGATACGGTGACGTTCGGTGATATTTGAGTAGCGAAATTTGTTCGGGAGAGTGAGCAGTTGCAATCATTGGCGAAAGTCAAGTGTTGGTCAACATTACTGTGTGGACCGGTCCGGTTCGTGAGTTGGTGTACACCTGTTCGGTTTAATGATTTCAGATTTGACCAGATCTGGATGTTCGCGAGTGGATATTTTATGCGAGATCTGTCGTTTTGAGCGGGACCCTTATTCTACGTCGTTTTGATTTGTAGAGCGACGTCGTTTGATGTTGGTGCGCTAGTATAGCGTAGTGAAGTCGAATCTGTGATAGCGGAGCCAGATCTGGGTAGCACTGAGATCTGAATAACGCGCAGATCTGAGTTTGTCGGTGGTTGACTTTCACTATAGCTTTGACTTGGGGATTTAAATATACATGTCGATCAACACTTAGAGAATTGCGAACCCAATATTCTTCTTATTTTCTTCCTCGATAACCCACAATTAGTACTGTTCATTCAAACATTTCTCCGTCTATTGCCGTCGATTTATGCTGCCGTTTGGAGCAAGATTGGTGTCGCTGAGCTCGTCTTCCTTAGGGCTTTCGATTGATACCAGTTTGGAGTTTTAGATCTAAGAGTTGAAGGAGCGCGAAGTAGTGGCAGGTTCGAGCATCTTCGCGATTGTTGTCCAGTGGTTCTTCCATTCTTTAGAGTTCTCGATTTTGGGCTTGTAGGCATTTCCCGTCTGAGTTTTTGAGAAGCTGATGAGTAGCATATTTGAGCAGGCAATTGGAGCTGCATCCTGCATGATCTATCGAGGTAGAATTGAGATTTTAGGTACGAATTGAGCTAGATTTAGCAGCTTTGAATCAGCTTTGGGATATTTCTCTCGTGTTGAATTGTTGTGGTCTGTGTGTTGATTATTTGCTCTAATCTGTTGTGGTGCGTGTGAGTTGTATGCATTGAATTAAGCATGAGTCTGCTGTGTGTTCATGCATACATATTGAGCTTGATTCTCTTGTGAACTGAATTCCTTTGCGCTTTGTGATCGGCCGGCTGAGTCGCGGTGCCTGAAAGGTCCAACGTTGCAATTTTGTTGGCTGGCTGAGTCGTCGTTCCTGAATACCACTGCCCTGTGCTGGTCTGCTGAGTTGCACACGTGAAGATCACAGAAGGATGATGATATCCGCACAACTCAGTCGTTGTGCTTTGCTTACCAATGATTCTTGGTAGCCCTCATGCATTGCACATTTTAAATATTGCATGTCTGATATTACTGTTGTTTTATTGTGCTCTTCGTATTGATGTTTGAACTCGTTTTCTTTTCCCTGTTTTATGCTGCTTGGGTCTTGGTGTTGGGATCCGGATCACGCCTCCCGGTGAGGCAGCGGAAGAACAAAATTAATGCCGGGAGACGATCAATACGATGAAACATACACAATTCTATGACATTCATAAGGCGTTTTATATTGCTACCTTGCTGGCAACTCGTGCCTGGCTCCGACCGGTTTCGTAAAGAAAATGGCACTTCACGGTAGGCGGCGATAGATATCGTCAATCAGTTCCACGACCGGATGCGAGACTCCTTCGTCAGCCTGCACTAGAAGGCCTGAAGAGATCGACGCGGACGGATTCTCCTCGTCAAATTTGGCCGGAACAAATTCCGGAGAAGCGGCGGCGGCGTGCACCGGGCGGCGGCGGCGAGGCTTATGAGAGGAGGGGGGGCGCTTAATGATGCTAGGTTTAGGGTTAATTGTGTTGTGTTGTAAGTCTAGGCTTAAGTCTACCTTAAGTAGAATTAAGGATGGACTTGGACCGGCCCAACGGGCCCGGGTCCAACGGATGAACATTCAGTTCATCCCCATCACCGAGACTTCATCATAGCTCCGATCGCCGATCAGATCGGACCGATCGACTCAGTTTCCAAAACTGAATACTATGATCTGAAAAACCATTTTTCAGAACCCCAGTGCAAAATGACCGTTTTGCCCCTCAACGTCGGGAAATCACGATTTGACCCCTGTTGACTTTTAGGATGTCACACTCCCTAAAATCCTCTTCGTATGCTCAACACATTGAGCTGAGTATCCATGCGGGAATCTTGAATCTAGTACTTGTGTGACCCTCAATGGTTCAGGGATACAGCTAGCCGTGGGCCCACAACCATTGTGGCTCCGAAATCACAATTCCGGAACTGCCCAACGGATCATGGTAAGAGCGTCTAGCAACATCACCCCCATGACCCCCTAGGTATCACTGATAGTTCCTGCAAGAACCAGTTGGTCGTGGTTAGCGTACAGTACGGTCCTTTCAATCCATATATCCCGATCAGATCAACGACCATTGGTAAATCGAGAGTCGCTATAGATCCGATAGCTATGCATACATCTTGGTGATCAAATAGTGACATCACGAGTGTAACTAGGTAAACACATTTACCTAAAACACTTCTAGTACTCTGGCCAGAGATTTATACACTATTATCCCCTCAGATAGCATAGGATATCCACGCATGTCTGCGAGCGGTGAATCCTCGACAACGATGCATCGACTCCTAAATGCATCGGGGTCTCACCCATTCCCGACGCCTTATGACCCCAAATGAGTCGGAAAACGGGTCAAAGTGAGACACCTATCATGTAGAGTCTCAATGACGTTTCGAGTCGTGAGGACTAATCAGTACAACCAGGACCTCGGACTTATCCACTCGACAAATGGTAACCACTTGGAAAGTCCGAAGGAGGGTAGTTCGATAGATCACCAGGTCACTATCTATCTGCATGCTCAGAACATCACAATGTTCCCTACCAATGAAACATGGTACTTCACATCACAGATACTAGTCTCGAACTCGGGCGGCCTTATCCTCATTTTGACGGCCCAATCGACTAGGAACATGTTCAGAATACACAGTGACTATTAGATGTGTTTCATGATAGCCGTCATACCCACTATCACATCTAACATACACTTTAGTGTATTCTAGGTCTTTACTCAACGCAGTTGTAAATCATCATACACACAATGAAAGTAAAGAATGCCATATAAGTAAATGCGAATATCATATATAAAGATTGTTTCAAACAAGAGTCTATAAACCCACACGCCACAAGTTGGCTAGTTGGGCATCTACTCTAACACTTGGTTGGTCTTTGCAGGTTCTTCAGGTAACCAGGCTGGACAGAGTGGAGCTTCAGCTGGCCGATTCCCATTTTGATTTGAGTCCCAATTATATTTATGTATTGATATATTGAGCCATGGGAAGTCCTGTGCCTTTCTTTATGTTTGGGGATCTAGAGTTGATTGACAACTTATTATTTACCAGTTGTGTTGCTGATTTTTGTGTTAAACTCTTTATTTTGATTACGAACTTATTTTGATATGATAAATTAGATTAGGCACAAAACGAAAAAATTTTAGCGCATATTTTAAATGCTTCCGTGTAATTAAGTAAATGAGTATTTAATCTGTGATTAGCGCACTGGTCCTGACACCTGCTCCAGCCAAAACTCGCACTTGCTGAACTTGGAATACAATCTGTGCTCTCTCAACGTCTGCAAAACTGTGAGCAAGTGCTGTCGGTGCTCCTCCAAGCTCCTAAAATAGACCAGAATATCGTCGATGAATACTATAATGAACTTATCTAAATACTGTCTGAATACCCTGTTCATCAGATCCATGATAATCGTTGGGGCATTCGTCAGTCCGAACGGCATCACCAAGAACTCATAGTGGCCATAACGTGTCCAAAAAGCAGTCTTGGACACATCCTCTTCTCTAACCCTCAACTGATGGTAGCCAGATCTCAAATCAATCTTCGAGAAAACCGAAGCTCCCTGCAACTGGTCGAACATATCCTCAATCCTCGGGAGTGCGTACTTATTCTTCACTGTGACTCTGTTCAGCTCCCGGTAGTCAATACACAATCTCATGCTTCCATCCTTCTTCTTCACGAACAAAACTGGCGCTCCCCATGGAGAAAAGCTAGGGCAAAGGAACCCCTTGTCTAGCAACTACCTGAATCTGCTCCTTCAGCTCCTTCATCTCATTAGGAGCCAAACGATATGGTGCCTTAGAGATAGGCACAGTACCTGGCATCAGCTCGATATAAAACTCCACCTCTCGCACCGGTGGAACTCCCACTACATCATCAGGGAAGACATCTGCAAACTCCTTGACTACCTCCACCTCAGACAGTGAAGGGCCTGCTGAGCCTCCAGAAGCGGTAACACTGGCCAAGAATGCCTGACATCCGAGCTCAACAAGCTTCCTGGCCTGCATAAATGATATAAATATGGGCTTTCGCGGTCTCCTTGCTACCTCAAATAAGAAGGCCTCCTGCCCTGGTGGCCTGATAGTCACTGTCCTCCACGGAAAGTCTATCACCGCTCCAAACTCTGTCAGCCAGTCCATACCTTGGATGAGGTCGAATCCTGCCATCGGAAAAAAGACCAAATCAACTCTAATCGCATGATCCTGAAACATCTTTGTCAATCCGTGAACGACGTTGATCGTCGTCAACTCCTCTCCTGACGAAACCGTCACGGCGAGAGATACTCCCAAGCTCTCCGGAACAATAAACATCCTATGTGTGAACGCACTCGAAATAAACGAGTGGGTCGCCCTTGAGTCTTGCAAAGCGAGTGTAGTGAAACCTAGCACACGAATCTCGTCTAAAACAGAAACGTCACACAGGTACGCGTTTACGATCATAGTAAATCCCAAAAAGAAATTAGAAGCCTTAGACATTTCTAAGTTCTCTAGTCCCATCCGTCATGGTACTCAAGGCATGTTCTAGAAGTCCTATAGTTGTTACTTATATCAACTTAGCAACTAAGGCAAAGAATTTCCTAGCAGTGATCTATCTAGCGTGAAATTCTAAAATACCCAGATAGCAACATGACAAAGCATGCGAATCACAGGAATTTAAAACAGAATACCTGTGAGTAATATCGTGTCCGGGTCCATAGCCTCTGCCTGCATCACAATGACACGACCTGTGTTCTGTCTCCTCTTAGGGCAATCCCTATAAATATGCCCCGGCTCCTTACAGTGAAAGAACTTGCCAGATCCGGCCATACAAGGTCCTGAATGATGCTTACTGCAAGGACCTCCAGATCTAGGGGTGCTGGCCCCCTGCTGCTGTGGCCTCTGCTGGCCCTGCGGTCTCTTATGCTCCTGCACCTAAGGAGTTGGGCTCCATAAGACCCCTGGAATGGTCTCTTCACTGGCGGCTGCGAAGACTGGCCCCTGACGGGCTGCTGCATCTGACACTTCCTCTGGAAGTTATCCCTCATGTCCTTCCGGCCTCTCTCAGACCGATATTCCCTGTTCACTGCTTCCATATAAGTAACCACGTCCGCCATATTGACATCATGGCGGATATCTGGTCACAGTCCATCAGTAAACTGTCGCAGCTTCTCACTATCCATAGTCGCAATCGAGAGCACAAAGTGACACCACTGCTCAAACTACCTCTCATACTCTGCAACAGACTTGTCTCCCTGGCGAAGACTCATAAACTCCCGAATAAGCTGGCTCCGGGAATCAGCAGTGAAATACTTCTCAAAGAACACCTTCTTGAATTCCTCCCATGTCAGACTCTCCAGATATACACCAACCACTGCGCTCTCCCACCAGAGTGCTGCGTCTCCCTTCATCATAAAGATAGCACATCGGACCTTATCTGCGTCCGGGATACCCATGTAAGCATAGATGGTCTCCAGAGATCGGCTTCACTCCTCAGCAACAAGTGGATCAGTAGTACCTGAAAACTCCTCAGGTCCCTGCTTGCAGAACCTCTCAGCAACGCCCTCCTCATGCGACTTCCCGGGTCGCTCCGACAAACGCTCCAACAGCCTGGTAATCCCGGCTAGCATATCCACACTAGCCCTACCGTATGGTGTCAGCTGAGGTGGTGGGGGAGGAGGAGGAGACGTAGAATCATCCTGATGGGTCCTGTCATGACGGGGAGGCATTCTAGTACACCAAAACCTTATCACGTAAATGTAAGTGCATGACTAAGCGTCTAACTCTTAAAATTCTAAGGCCGAAACTCATGCAGGAATAAAACATGCAGCATACAAACATAATATGAATCATAAAACAGTAAAACTCACAGACTGGTAGTGCGACTTCCGAGATCCACGTAATAGGCTAGTACCCCACCAGAACCACCGCTCTGATACCAACTAAAACGAACCAGACTCTAGATTTTTTTAAAAATCAGGTGAATAATAAGTAAACTCAAAAGACTATGACTCGTTCCCTTTGAACATTTTCTAAATCATCACTTTATAACGTTAATAAAATCAATGCCTCGAAAACATTAAATCGTCAATGCTGTTCCAAAAATCAGAGTATGAAATAGTTGCGGAAACATAACATGTAAATAAATGTCTGAAAAGTTTATCAGGACGTAAATAAAGAGGCCATGGGGGACTGCTGCAACGGGCGCTCAGAGGTTATCACCGCCAGTTGGGATAAAGTCCACAGGGTCATCACCTGCACCATTTAAACCTAGTGAGCCTAGAGGCTCAGCATGCTCTATATTTTAAAATAACAAGGTACATACATGCAAGCACATACTTATAATAAAATAACGTGAAAACATGCATGCATGGATGATCTTAAAACCTTGATTGTACATTTCATAACATATCATAACATATAGCGTACATAAGGCATGACATAACGTAATATGAAAAACATATGAGTCGTATCAGTGAATGCGAGCGGGCATGTGACTGATCAGTCGAAATAACCAACGTACATGGCGGTGCGGTTCACCCGACCTTACCTCGGGATCCCAAGAACTTACTATGCCACTCCACGATGTCGTGATCATATGGATCCATAGGCTCATAATCATACATTAAAACAGGGGATCCCCAAGCCCGGCTACCCGGCTAGCTCTCATCATTAAACTTTGACACATCACTTCAATCCTCGGGTTTTATCTTAAAAAGGTCATGCCTGATCATTTCATAGAATCTCATGATGCGTGTATTTCTTAAAATCATGCAATTTAAAAGCTTTGCCCGTCAATATATATTTAATCATTTCCTTTAAAAAAATATTTACGTACATAGAATACTACATATACAATTAAATATATATTACCGGGCTTCTACATTTTCTACTTTGGTCAAGGACTGGTTCGGGAGCCTGGCCCTCTAACTCAAGAGTTAACATTAAAATTGAACTTAGCACATAACTTTAAAATTCACCTTTAACATCCCTAAAAATACTCCAAAATTGACTAATTCATAATCAATTGACCAATTTTGACCTTGAAATTAAAGATCAATTTTGACTTCAAAATCCATGACCAATTTTACCTTTAAAATGAATTGACCAATTTTGACTTTAAAATACATAACCAATTTTGACTTTAAAATGAATTGACCAATTTTGACTTTAAAATCCAAATTAAAATCCCAATACCCTCAATTTGAACATTAAAATATTAAAATAAAGTGAAGTCCAAATTAATTGAAATTTTGACTAAAATATTTGACTTTAAAAGATTTGACCAAAAATAAAAAAAGTGGACCTTCATCTTTAAAATTAAAATAACCGGTTCAGAATTAAAATAGCTCGGACCATATTTAAAATATTTTGACTCGATGCTCTACTAACCGACCCGATCAAACCGAACCAAACCAAATGATCCAACTGAACCGAACCAATCCCATGCACACAAACCCTAGCAACTCACACACACGCCTCCATGCATGCCCACGCGACCAGCCGCCACTCTTGGCTTTCGGCCGGCCAACTCCGGCCGCTCTGGCTCCACCGGCTGAACCACCCCCAGGTCCAGCCGGTCCCAACTGGACCAGCACTGGCTCGGACCATGAGCCACATGGTTCGGCCGAGGCAGGAAACTAGCGACGTGCGTCGCTACGAACGGCTGCGCTACTCCTCATGATCCAGCCATGATCTAGCCATAATCAATCCCTCTTATCCACATCTTGGACCCTCACACGACAGCCTAGCCACGGTCCATAGCTCTTGAACCATTCTCAACCGAAGCCTTAAAAGATTTAATCAAAAACATGAGGAATAACAATGGCACATGCATGGATCTTCAACATGATGCATAAATCAACCTAAAACAAATACAATTCATTCAGGTTTTTATTAAAAATAGATTACTATGGCTTAAATAGACTAAGTGGTAGGCTTGGACCGGCCCAACGGGCCCGGGTCCAACGGGTGAACATTCGGTTCATCCCCACCACTGTGACTTCATCGTAACTCCGATCGCCGATCAAATCAGTTTCCAAAATGAATACTATGAACTGAAAAACCATTTTTCAGAACCCCAGTGCAAAATGACCATTTTGCCCCTCAACGTCGGGAAATCTCGATTTGACCCGAGTTGACTTTTAGGAAGTCGCACTCCCAAAAATCCTCTTCTCGTGCTCAACACATTGAGCTGAGTATCCGTGCGGGAATCTCGAATCCAGTACTTGTGTGACCCTCAATGGTTCAGGGATACAGCTAGCCGTGGACCCACAACCATTGCGACTCCGGAATCACAATTCCAGACTTGTCCATCGGATCATGGTAAAGCGTCTAGCAACATCGCCCCATGATCCCCTAGGTATCACTGATAGTGCCTGCAAGAACCAGTTGGTCGTGGTTAGCGTACAGTACGGTCTTTTCGATCCATATATTCCGATCAGATCAACGACCATTGGTAAATCGAGAGTCGCTATAGATCCGATAGCTATGCATACATCTTGGAGATCGAATAGTGACATCAGGAGTGTAACTAGGTAAACACATTTACCTAAAACACTTCTAGTACTCTGGCCAGAGATTTATACACTATTATCCCCTCAGATAGCATAGGATATCCACGCATGTCTGCGAGCGGTGAATCCTCGACAACGATGCATCGACTCCTACATGTATCGGGGTCTCACCCAATCCCGACGCCTTATGACCCCAAGTGAGTCGGCAAACGGGTCAAAGTGAGACGCCTATCATGTAGAGTCTCAATGACGTTTCGAGTCGTGAGGACTAATCAGTACAACCCAGATCTCGGACTTATCCACTCGACAAATGGTAACCACTTGGAAAGTCCGAACGAGGGTAGTTCGATAGATCACCAGGTCACTATCTATCTGCATGCTCAGAACATCACAATGCTCCCAACCAATGAAACATGGTACTTCGCATCGCATATACTAGTCTCGAACTCGGGCGGCCTTATCCTCATTTTGACGGCCCAATCGACTAGGAACATGTTCAGAATACAAAGTGACTATTAGATGTGTTTCATGATAGCCGTCATACCCACTATCACATCTAACATACACTTTAGTGTATTCTAGGTCTTTACTCAACGCAATTGTTAATCATTACACACATAATGAAAGTAAAGAACGCCATATAAATAAATGCGAATATCATATATAAATATTGTCATATACAAGAGTCTATAAACCCACACGCCACAAGTTGGCTAGTTGGGCATCTACTCTAACAATCTCCCACTTGCCCTAAAGCCAACTACTCATCAGACGCAGTCTCATTGTTTCGCGATGTTTTTCAAACAAGGGTCATGGCAAGGGCTTCGTAAGTGGATCAGCAACGTTGTCCGCAGAGGCGACTCTCTCAACTGCTATGTCACCTCTAGCCACAATATCCCGGATTATGTGGTATTTCCTCAGTATGTGTTTGGATCTTTGGTGAGACCTAGTGTTGGTCCGAAAATAGGATCAAAAAGAAGATCAGCAGGCGCTGTTTTGATAAAAGCCTTTCAAAGATTTTGCGCGCTGCCGATACTCACTTGAGCTGCAATAGCTCGTTGTTCTTGAACAAATACAATAAACAGAGCACCGGAGACAGATCTGGTATGATTTAAAAATCATGCGGAAAATACCAGAACTGAATCCTATATTTTAAAACAACTCAAACAGATTTATGTACAACAAAAATCTGTTCAAGACTCGTGCTTGTGTGCTGCTGAAATGCGATGCTAAGTATAAGCAAGTGCTGATTTCTGTTTATGCGATGTGTGTGCTGAATGCTAAAGTAAATATGCAATACTGAATGAATAACAGAACACGATA
>KV012136.1:242591-261485 GCA_001598015.1 Dorcoceras hygrometricum | reverse complement strand
TCTTCTCGTGCTCAACACATTGAGCTGAGTATCCGTGCGGGAATCTCGAATCCAGTACTTGTGTGACCCTTAATGGTTCAGGGATACAGCTAGCCGTGGGCCCACAACCATTGCGGCTCCGGAATCACAATTCCGGACTTGCCCATCGGATCATGGTAAAACGTCTAGCAACATCGCCCCATGATCCCCTAGGTATCACTGATAGTGCCTGCAAGAACCAGTTGGTCGTGGTTAGCGTACAGTACGGTCCTTTCAATCCATATATCCCGATCAGATCAACGACCATTGGTAAATCGAGAGTCGCTATAGATCCGATAGCTATGCATACATCTTGGAGATCGAATAGTGACATCGCGAGTGTAACTAGGTAAACACATTTACCTAAAACACTTCTAGGACTCTGGCCAGAGATTTATACACTATTATCCCCTCAGATAGCATAGGATATCCACGCATGTCTGCGAGCGGTGAATCCTCGACAATGATGCATCGACTCCTACATGTATCGGGGTCTCACCCAATCCCGACTCCTTACGACCCCAAGTGAGTCGGCAAACGGGTCAAAGTGAGACGCCTATCATGTAGAGTCTCAATGACGTTTCGAGTTGTGAGGACTAATCAGTACAACCAAGACCTCGGACTTATCCACTCGACAAATGGTAACCACTTGGAAAGTCCGAACGAGGGTAGTTCGATAGATCACCAGGTCACTATCTATCTGCATGCTCAGAACATCACAATGCTCCCTACCAATGAAACATGGTACTTCGCATCGTAGATACTAGTCTCGAACTCGGGCGGCCTTATCCTCATTTTGACGGCCCAATCGACTAGGAACATGTTCAGAATACACAGTGACTATTAGATGTGTTTCATGATAGCCGTCATACCCACTATCACATCTAACATACACTTTAGTGTATTCTAGGTCTTTACTCAACGCAATTGTTAATCATTACACACATAATGAAAGTAAAGAACGCCATATAAATAAATGCGAATATCATATATAAAGATTGTCATATACAAGAGTCTATAAACCCACACGCCACAAGTTGGCTAGTTGGGCATCTACTCTAACAGTGCGTACCCTCCTTGATTTCTTTTGTCAGGGCAATAGAACTTTCGAACTCTATTAAATTTCTGCTGTTTGTGTTCCCAGCTATTGAGTTGTTTTACGGTGGCGTGTATCAAGCTATTGAACTTTGATTCATTTAACCGTGTCTGGTCATATCCTGTTCAGTTCAGCTGTTGTAGCCGTGGCTTGTTGTATCGTTCCGTGCGTACCGGATGCGAGGGAGAGCGTTAATACCACACTCTCACCTCCCTGCTGGGTTTAGTTAGCCGCTGTGAGCCGAGTGGTTAACTACCACAGTTCAAGAGTTGGGAAACGGCAGGTCGAGGAGATATGATGCATCTGGTATGGGTGTTCGAGTAGAGGCGAGTGAATAACTTCCATATACTCACACCCTGTGACCACATCTGTTGATGATCTCTGCCTTTGATTGTTGATCAGCCTTGCGTTGTTGAGCTCCCGTGGACTCCCTGCTTCGGTTGTAGTCCCTTCCATTGCATTCTGCGAGGCATAGTTGCGTCACGATTAGTGGAGACCCTATTAGATGAGATGCCCCACATTTGTCTCGGTGTTGGAGACTGTTGTATTTACTTCAGAGTTTTAGAATTCATGTTTAAGGTGGAGAGCGATTAGTGATCTTTGTCTTCAGTCCGTTCAGTTGGTCTATGAGATAGTGCTATTGGGTAGAGTTGGTTAAAGATTTCAGATGTGAGTTTAACGCCTGCCTGCGCGATAGAAGCTCACTACTGATGATTTGTTGGAAGGCCCATTGAGCAGTGCTAGTAGCGTTGAGTATATTGAAACGCTTCCGAGTATTTGGTAGTTTTTAACTGGTGATGCCGCCTAGCGGTAGTATTGTAGAGTTTTCTTGTTGGGTTAGAGTGCTAGTTTGGCGCGGGTAGTAAAAGCACTGTCAAATTTCCTTATCAGCCCATTTTGTCCTTGCGATAAGGCTTATGCTAGGAAACTGACAAGGGGATTTTGTGGTGATCCTGTAGCGAGATTGCATAGTTTTCTGGTGTCCGTAGTGGCTAGTAAGCACTCTAAGCTTTTGGTTCCGAGGTTGGAAAAGCTTTTGGACGTTTTTGGGTCTTGAGGGACTACGCGTTTATCGTTTTTCCCTGATCAGATGCTTAATCCAAGAGGCCATACCGAGGATTGGTCGAGTTTTCGTGTGGAAATTCGTGGGCAAGTGATGTTCGATGCAATCTTCTTTGAGATTTTTGTACGATGGGAGGTACAAATTTTTCTTAGCGACTAGAAGAATTGAAGGACTTAATGGTTTCCATCGGAGGTTGTGCAGTAGGTGGGTGACCCAAGAGATCTGGTTCTATCGAGGGCAAAGGATGAGCGTGACCTTTTGACCAGATTGTGCTTTTTAAGTGTGGAAGTTTGAACCTCAGATGTGAACCATGTACTTGTTGTAAGTTTCTCCTTCCCAGATTTTGTTGGATTTGACCTTTAAGGGTAGGTTGGCTCTTAGATTCATCAGTATGTTTGAGTGTATTGGGATAAAATGGATCTTGGGTGTGCGATTTGCGAATACCGGCTGTGTTGTTGTGGACACGTAGCGTGTTTTATGTGTCTAAGACGAGGAAATTGCGAACCAGATTCTTTTTTTGTATTGAATACTGATGGAATGAGCGGGACTAACCCTAAATTAACCTGTTTGGCCAGTGAGAATCTTAGATGGAAGCGAGAAACAGAGATAGATTGTTATCTTACCTGGGTTGCAACGCAGTGGGAATGGAAATGGGAGTAGAAGAAGGAATATTTGAGAGACATAAATTGAGATGAGTGGAGTGTGCCCTCATCCACGTTGTAACGGTCTTTCATCCTTGTGTTTTGTTTCCTTCAGATTCGAGTCTTGTTCCTACCCAGTTGGTAACTGGTTGTTCTTTTTATCGATTCTTCTTGGCAAGTGTCTTGGCCTTTGATGATAGGCATTGCTATGAGCTCCTCGTTGTGTTTGATCTTTTGGAGATGGCATAAAGGATCGAATTTTTTTTTGTTTTTGGTTCGACAGTGCCAGCCTTTGCACAGTGGGTTATGTTGAGATGAAGTTAGAGCGAATAACCACGCTGGTTTGCGAAAGCGTTGAGTCAGACTAGCTGTTTGCTCATTGTTGTTTCTCAGTGGTTGATTGCTTGTTGTTGTGCTCCTAAGATCCTGAACTCTTGATTAGTAGGCTATTGATTGGGAGTTGGAGTGCTCTTGATTGTTCGGTGTGTAGATTAACTTTTCAGTGTTGGATATGTTGAGGAGGTCTTGTTCAATTCTAGAGTTGTTCGATTTCGAGGACAAAATCTTTTAAGATGGAGAGAGATGTGAGACCCTTAATTTTATGAAGATTAATTGGTTAAATTAATCGGCTTTTAAGAATTCAGATTTGTTCGCGGACAAATCAGATTGTTCAGCTTTCTGTTGGAAGGCTTCGTTTGCATTTTTGAGTCAGACTTCGTATTTGGAACAATTCTGGAAGTTTAGTATTTTCGAGTTTCTGAGGAAGAGATCTGTTCACGCTATAGATATCTGTTGAGTGTGGCGCGGGAGTAATGCGACGCCGTATCGCGGGAGCAGATTTCGTGGGAGAAGTCTGTTTGGCATCGTCGACAGATGTCAACACGGGTCAACGTTCCTGTAGCGGGCGATCGCTGTTGCGTGAGGCAGCGGTTAGCGTTTGAATTCAGATGTATCTGTGGAAGAGGAATCTGTTGGCTGTAGCGTGCAGCTGCGAGAACTAGCGAGAAGAAGACACGTGTTGGTCAACAGCTGAGTTTACTGCTGTTTTGCAATCAGGTGTTGCTCGGGTTGAAACCAGCTGGTAATAGATGCGGTGTTGAAGACATCGAATTTGCCTAAGTGTTGGAATCAGCATTTGGAAAGATATCAGCAGTAGTAGTAGCAATCAGTTGGAGAAGCAGTTCTTCGTTAGATTTCAGTCGTTGCGTTTTGGTAGGAAGCAGCAGCAATGCTGACGTGGATTTCAGTCGTTGGTGATTAGTGCGTATCCAGCTGTTGCGAAAGACCAGCTGTTGCGAGTGATCAGCTGTTGGTTAGCGATCAGCAATGTCTAGCGAGTGACGTGTCCCTCTCTCTGAAGCGACGACGTTTTGTGAACAGGAACCAGCTGTTGGTTTTGTTAGCGTGTTTCCTAGTGGGTATCGAAACTACGTCGTTTTGTTAAGTTGGAAGACAGCGTTTTGAGTGGAGCGCTTTGTATCAGCTGCTGGTTATATTAGGAATCTACTGTTGAGAGATCTGATGCGTTGCAGCTGCTGGTTTGTTGATCAGCTGTTGATAGCAGGGTGACATGTTCCTCTGCGACGTTGTTTGGTTAAGTTGGTGCGACGCCGTTTAGCCTTAGCGTTGTTTTTGAGAATTCAGCTGTTGGTTCTATCAGCTGTTGAGTAGTGTATTTATTAGAAGACTTGGTCTTCGATTTGACATGAGATCCCATACTTAGAATATTTTCTCCGATTATCATTCTTTCGCGAACCCTAAGCACTGTTCACCATAGCTTTTCTCTGTCGATTCCCGTCATTTCCCATCTCTGTTTTGACAAGACCGGTGGCGCTGCACTCCTTGAGAGTTGCTCTTTCGATTGATACCACTTTTGGAAGCTGTGGTAGGCTGGAAGTAGGATCGCGAAGCAACACCAGTAGCCGTGCATTCGCTGTTGCAAGTAGCGCTTCGATTTATTGATAAGATCTTACCTTAGGCTTTGATTTGAGCTTCTGGTTGAGTTAGGAAGGTAGGATTATCGCTGGTTGAGTGTATCTCCCAGTTTGTGATTCTGTGTTAGCGTCCCTGAGATGTATGCGTGCGTTGCTTAGCAGGTTTTGTACTAGATGTCTCGGGACCCCGTTGTGGTGAGCGTAACAGATTCGAGTTACGAATGTGAGCTTGTAATTCAGCTTTGAGATAGGCATGGGAATGTGTTATGTGCGCTGTTTAGCTGTGCCAGATGTTTTGTGTAGAGGCAGAGCTATGTGTGTATTCTGCATGTCTATTGGCTGGGTTATCTGGTGTTACCTGTTGTAGTGTATGCTAGCTGCAGTATGCTTTATTGTTTATCTGATGAGTTGCTGTGCATGCGACTATCAGTATGCCTTTGTTGTGATTACCGGCATTCCACGTACATGCATCATGTTGGGCATGATACTACATCTGCCTAGCATATTGAGCTATTGTACCCTTTGATAGCCGTGATATGTTGCTCTGTTGGAGCTCTTCTCTAGTGACGCGGTGCTGTGTTGCATTATCACGATTGAGTGCACTGGAGGGTGCGGTGAGCCGTTCTCATAGCCCTCAGTTGCAGTGACCTGGATAGAGGTTGGCGGGTGGATGGTAGTTCCCACTAGCAATTCCGTGTGACCAGTCGGGTAGCGCCCGTACGTGTGTCGTGATGAGCCACTCTATTTTCCAATGGGTGCGATCGGGTAGCACCCGAAGCTCGGTGATGTGTCACAGTTGTTTTCTGATCGTTTGGCCTTACGATTGTTACCGATGTCCTTTGTACCACTCATGCATAGGCACGACATGATACATGCATGTTGAATCTAATTGTTGTATTATATTGCTCTTCGTACTGGAGTTTGACCCCATGTCCCTCTGGGGCTGGTTGTCTTGTTTGCCTGTTTGTTGTTCAGGTTTCTCAGGTTATTACGCTGGTCATGGAGTAGACCCAGTTGGAGATGCCCCAGAAGGTGTTTAGAGTGTCCCAGTTAGCGTATAGCATATATGTATTAGTACTGTTAGCCGGGGGATGCCCTGTGCTTTGTTGTATTCAGTTGTTGTATTTGTTGACTCATATTTGTTAGATGCTGTACTGGTGTATTATGGCTTTTAGAGTTGTGTATCTTTATTAAACTGGGATAGTTTGATGTATTGTGGTATTTTAAAATTATGTTTCTTTGTCAGGCCAAAAGCGAAAAATTTTTAGCCACTTTTTAAGTGCTTCCACTATGTTTTATGTGATTTGACTATGTGTTGTGCACGAGGCCTGACACCTGAGATCTGTTGTACCTGAAATCACCAGAACAACATTTGTACCCTTTGGTTTTACTTGGGTCCAGGTTTTATTAGAATCTTTGTGACCCACACTTGTATAATTCTAAAAATCTACCAGTGTGTGCATCCAGATATGTTTGTGATTTGTGTGTGTGTTGTTATCTGAAAGTTTGATGTACATTATATTTTACTTGATATCTGGGCTTATGATACTTGGGCTTTTACTATGTTTCCTTCGTAAAAGCGTGCGAGAGGTATCTTGGCTTTTACCACTAGATTTAGGAGTACCCCTAATCTATTCTATTCGTTTCCTTAGCCAGATATCTCATGGCTTTTCAGGAGCATTATACTCCAGCCCATAGTATCTACCTTGCCAGATCTGAGGTTTAGCTGCAATCTGTGAGTCATCAGATTTGGACTCTTCGTGCTGTCCCATGCTGGATTTCACGACGTTCATTGTTTGAAGCTTAGGCCTATCAAGCTATGGGTGAATACGCGTCTCTACCATATTGCTTTCATTGCCTCCATAGCCCAATCAATATTTATCAACAGATGGCTTCATAGCTCCTTGTAATTTTTTGTAGTGAAGAAGATGACTTGGTCCAGGAGCTTATAATTTCATCTATGTGCTAATTTTCATTTATCATCTCCTGAGACTTGCTACACAATTCCTCATTCTCAGTCATTGGCTTAATTAGAGCAGTCTGCAAATCGTCTGAGCTTACAAGCTCAGATTTTGTAGAACGACTCTATTTTTCAACTTTGACTTTCTCAAATGACTGAGAAAGCTTTTGTACTCATGGCAATGGATTTCTGATCTCTTCTTTTCTTGAATTCCGAATCAGCTCACTTGTTGTTACTCTCTTCAGCAACCATGGCTTTCTGATCTCTTCTTTTCCTGAAAGTCTTCTTATCTGGTTTGCTACACCTTTTATCTGATGATTTCTTGTCATCTTTATTTGGTTTAGTACAGTCCGTAATAAAATGACCAAACTTGCCACAATTATAACATTTAAAGTCAGAAGAAGTGCTATAATTCTTTTTGATGGAATCAAAAGAGTTGGGTTTAGAATTGTTTTTCTGTATGAATTTCCCAAACTTCTTCACGAAGAGGGACATAATATCATTGTTGAGCTCCTCAGGTGATTTACTTTGAGAGTTCTGTTTTGGAACGGTTGCTGCAAGAGCTTTCGTAGGCTGTGAGGTGGATGGCTCAGATTCAGCTTGATCTCCACCTCGAACTCATAAGCCTTTACATTAGAAAACATGTCGTGGAGCTCCAGTTTGTTGAGGTCCTTTAGCTCCCTCATCGCCATTGTTTTTACGTCCCACTCCTAGGAAGCTGTAACGCCCGAAAATCCTAATTACGTGAATTGAATGCATGACTAGGAGGAAAACCTTATGTTAATATGATTTGCATGTCATGTATGTGATTATATGATGATTTTATGCTTCACGTGTGCATGTCACTTTACGGTACGGTTTGAGACCGCTAAGCGGGGACGAGTCCGGAGACGACCAAATCGAAAATATTTTAATATTTTAGCCCTTAGACATATTTTAAAGCAAAATATTTTTATTTTATGCACAATTTCCAAAAAAATGAGATTTTATGCACGATTACCGAGGGGGACCCGTTTTTCGCCTATACGGGCCATTTTTATGACTTTTACCACACTTTTAAATTTTAGAGGCCCAATATTACGAAAATAAAGGCTTGGAGGCTGAAATTAAAATGTTAAGCCTTTTTAATTAAAGGATGGGCTAGTATGATGATGGGCTCTTATTTCTTTAAATAAAACAAGGTAGAAGGGCTTTTTAGTACATTTTTTCATACACCCTTCACCTAAACTCGAAAATTACCCAAGCCTCTCCTCTCATCAGCCAACTTCAGCCTCCATCCTCCCCAAGGTGACCGAATTCTTGCAAGTTTTGGAGTGAAACTCTAAGGTGTGGTCTTCTCCATTGTCCTCCGCTCCGGTATCACGTATTCTCGCTTCTCTATCAATAAAGGCATGTTATATTCTTTCTTTTCTCACCATATAAATCATAATATACTGTTTTTACAAAGATTATGCATGCATTTTATGTGAATTTTTCAGATCTCAATGTACATGTCCATGATCATATGTCTCTCTTCATGTGCACCTCACGGTTTTGAATTCTTTTGCATGGCTTCGGTTCATGGTCTGCTTGAGGGGTCTGGGCTCGTTGTTAATTGGTTCATGGTGGTCCTAGTAGTGGCTTTTCGTGGTTCTAAGTGGAGGTTTAAGGGTCGAACCGGTGGCTTGAAGTTTTACACCGTGCAGTGTGTGTTTACTATGTGTCGCGTGCGTCTGGTTCATAACCTTCGTGCGTCCCGTTGCGGCCATGGTTTGGGCAGAGTTTTGTGGTTTCTGTGGAGGCAAGCATTCGTTGAGTCAGTGCATTGGTGTGCAGGGCTCTTGTAATATCTGTGGTCAGTATGGGAATTTCACGAGGGTGTGTCCATCAGTTGGATCGCAGCAAGCCGACAGCCCCACCTCAGGGTCGAGGAGGATCGTCTAGGGGTCGTTCCCTTCAGTTCCGGCAGCCTAGGGTTGGAGAGACGCAATTTAGGCCGTTTCAGTTGCCTGATCCGTCACGTTTCGGACAGTCGTCTCAGCAGCATTTCTCTGGACCCCAACATGCTCAAGTGAATGCCATTACGAGGGAGCAAGCGAAGGGCTCGCCGAGCGGAGTGATTGCAGATAACTGTTCTGTCTTTTATTTTTCTGAACGAGTGTTGTTTGACACTGCCGCATCACATTCGTTTATTTCTGATTCTTTTGTGATCGAGCATGGTCTGCATACCTTTCCTTTGCGCGATTTTGTGTCTGTTTCTACTCCTGGCGGTGCTAGCCTGTTCTCCCAATAAGTTATGTTGGATGGTGTTCTGAGGTTTGGCGAGCATGTGTTAGTGGCAAATTTGATTCGTCTGATGTTGTGGGATTTCAACTGCATAGTGGGAATGGACGTGTTGTCCAGTTATAGGGCC
Organism: Dorcoceras hygrometricum; assembly: GCA_001598015.1. NCBI lineage: Eukaryota > Viridiplantae > Streptophyta > Magnoliopsida > Lamiales > Gesneriaceae > Dorcoceras > Dorcoceras hygrometricum. The sequence goes on along the minus strand of KV012136.1, from coordinate 252,381 downwards.
TCCGTGGATTGTTTCCATGGGATCGTGCCTTTTAGGCCTCAGTCCGGTGAGAAATGGAATTTTTATGGTGCCGATTCCCAGTCGAAGATTCCACTAGTCTCAGCGATGGAGATGTTCAGCTTGTTGTCGGCAGAGAACGCGGTTTTTATGATCTACGCGTTGGATGCTACTTCTTCTACGCATGTGCAGCTCAGCGACGTTCCAGTGGTGCGTCATTTTCCTGATGTGTTTCCGGAGGAGATTCTTGGTTTTCCTCCGAGGAGGGAGATTGACTTTAGCATTGAGTTGGTGCCTGGAACAGCTCCGATTTTGCGAGCACCATATCGTTTAGAGCCTGCCGAGTTGAGAGAGCTCAAGGTGCAATTGGATGATTTTCTGGAGAAATATTTTATTAGACCTATCATGTCGCCGTGGGGAGCGCCTATATTGTTTGTCAAGAATAAGGATGGCCCAATGAGAACGTGCATTGACTTCCTGTTGGCGTAGCGGCGGATCCGGATCCCGTTTCCCGGGGCGCAGTGGAAGTTTAAAATTTTTCATCGGGAATCGGTCAATACATAATAATTAAAGCACTAAAACATACATAGAATGTTTTAATGAAGGTTACCTTGCTGGCGTCTAGGCGCCTGGATCCGACCAGATTCACAGGGAAACTGGAACTTCAAGGTAGGCGGCGGTAGATCTCCTAATCCGGTCCACGACTGGAAACAGGACTCCTTCGTCAGTTTGCACTAGAAGAGCTGACGAATTTAACACGAACGGAATCTCCTCGTCGACGTGATCGGAACAAGTCCAATCACGTGAGCACCGGCGGCGGGTGGCGGCACGGCGGTCGGCGGGGGGCGCGTGGTGGTCGGCGGCCGTGGGAGAGGGAGTGAGGAGAGGGGGCGGCGGCCTTTGCTAGGGTTTTGTGAGTTCATGTGTATCATACATCAACCCTAGGCCATGCATATGTAGACTAGTGATGTGCTTGGACCGGCCCAATGGACCTGGGTCAGGCCCAGGTCCATATGAACATTCGGTTCATTTCCATCACCGTGGCTTCAACATAACTCCGATCGACGATCTGTTCAGACCGATCTACACAGTTTCAAAAGCTGAGTATTATGATGCGAAAACAATTTTTCAGACCACCTATATGAACATTCGGTTCATTTCCATAGGTAAACCCATTTACCTAAAACACATCTAGTACTCTGGTCAGAGATTTATCACACTATTATCTCTTCAGATAGCATAGGATTTCCACGCATAAAAGCGAGCGGTGAATCCTCTACAACGAAGAATCGACTCCTACATGCATCGGGACCTCACCCAATCCCGCCACCTAATGACCCCACATGAGTCGGTAAACGGGTCAAAGTGAGGCACCTATCATGTAGAGTCTCAATGACCTTTCGAGTAGTGAGGACTAATCAGTAAAACCAAAACCTCTGACTTATCCACTCGACAAATGGTAACCACTTGGAAATTCGAACGAGGGTAGTTCGATAGATCACCAGGTCACTATCCATCTGCATGCTCAGAACATCACAATGCTCCCTACCAATGAAACGTGGTACTTCACATCGCAGATTCTAGTCTCCAGCTTGGGCGGCCTTATCCTCATTTTGACGGCCCAATCGACTAGGAACGAGTTCAGAATACATAGTGACTATTAGATGTGTTTCATGATAGCCATCATATCTATCACATCTAACATACACTATGGTGCATTCTAGGTCTTTATCCAACACAATTATTAACATTATAACATAATGAAAATAAAGAATGCCATAACAGAATGCGAATTTCATAAATAAAGATCGTTATACAAAGAGTCAATAAAACCCACACGCCACAAGTTGGCTAGTTGGGCATCTACTCTAAAAATCTCCCACTTGCCCTAAAGCCAACTACTCATCAGACGCAGTCCCATTGTTTCGCGATGTTTTCAAACAACGGTCCTGGCAAGGGCTTCGTAAGTGGATCAGAAATGTTGTCTGCAGAGGCGACTCTCTCGACTGCTATGTCACCTCTAGCCACAATATCCCGGATTATGTGGTATTTCCTCAGTATATGTTTGGATCTTTGGTAAGACCTAGGCTAATTTTCTTGCGCAACGGCACCCGTGTTGTCGCAGTACACCGGGACTAGACCAACTCCATCAGGAATTATGCCCAACTCTTGGACGAAATTCCTTATCCAAACGGCCTCCTTAGCAGCAGTTGATGCTGCGATGTACTCAGCCTCAGTGGTTGAATCCGCGATGGTGTCTTGCTTTGAGCTCTTCCAAGAGACAGCACCACCATTGAGCATGAATACAAATCCAGAGGTTGACTTCGAATCATCCACGTCACATTGGAACCTACAATCAGTGTAGCCTTCCAATTTCTGTTCACCACCCCCATAGACCATGAATATATTCTTAGTACTTCGTAAGTACTTAAGAATATCTTTCACAGCCTTCCAATGCATTTGGCCGGGGTTGGCCTGGTAGCGGCTCGTGACACTCAGAGCATATGCAACATCCGGTCTAGTTGAGATCATGCCATACATAATACTACCTATTGCCGAGGCATATGGCACACGTGTCATACTCTCTATCTCCTCATCAGTCTTCGGACACATAGACTTAGATAGAGTGACCCCGTGGCACATAGGTTGGTGTCCTCTCTTGGACTCTTCCATAGAGTACCACTTAAGTATGGTATCGATGTAGGTAGCTTGGGTGAGTCCGAGCATCCTTTTCGATCTATCCCAATAGATCTGTATTCCAAGAATATAGGATGCTTCACCCATATCCTTCATCGAGAATCTACTAGACAACCATACTTTAGTTGACTGCAACATTCCTACATCATTCCCAATGAGTAGAATGTCATCAACATAAAGCACAAGAAATGTCACAGCATTCTTAACTACCTTCTTGTACACACATGGCTCCTCGGGATTCTTGATGAAACCAAATTCCTTAATTGTTTCATCGAATCTCAGGTTCTCGATGCTTGTTTGAGATTGTAGATCGATCTCTGAAGTTTGCATACTTTATGCTCACTTCCTACAGATGTGAAATGATGGTCCCAGAAATAGGATCACTAAGTAAATAGGAGTTCAGAAGGGGGGGGGGGGTTGAATGAAGTCCTTCGATTTTTGTATTTTCGAAAACTCTTTTAAAATGTTTTGCGAGCTTCTTGCTTAACTTAAGTCCGAGTTACCAAACTTAAGAATATCTCGGTTATGAGCAAGCTTTTCAGCCAACAATATTTGTGCGGAAAAAGGCCGATTGGTTTGTGAACAGTAAATAAACACAAGTAATATAATCGTGCGAAATGTAAAAGAGAGAGTTCAGGATTTGTTTCTGGAAGTTCGGACTTCAATGTCCTACGTCTCCCCTTCTTCCTCCTCGGAAGGTATCACTAGAAAACTTTGATGAGAGTAGTCCTTCTACAAACACCCGATCCCGTAACCCGCAGCTACGAGAACTCCTAGTATCTCACAACAACACTCCAAGCAGACACAGCTGCTGGTTTCAACACTTTAGTGTTTTCAAACGGCTTTTTGAGAAGCCCGTTTGATACAGACTCAATCAAATACAACAATGGATACACGTATATGAGACTGTAAAAATCTTCTGTTTTCAACAATGAAACTCGATTACAACAATGTAACCAGAAGATTGACTCAAAGGTATTTCAATGAAGATCAACTGTTAGGTTCTTCGAGTCTTTGAGCTTTTGAATATTGCAACAAGTAGATAGCTCTGGGAGTATTTTGACAGCGTTTCAGTAATAGCAGTAGCAAGTTTTTTTTTCTTCAATTCAAAAGGTCTGCTATTTATAATCTTCGTTCAACGGTCGATGAATCCAGATAAGGCAACAAATCCTTTTTGAATTCCTGACAGTAGTACGCCGTCAATCCTGCTCCAATATATGGTAAATTACGTTTCGTCAGGGATGCGAATATCATTTCCATATGTGTGCACTCCCGTTGAAACCGCCTCTGCCAATGTGTACTACTTTTCCAAAGATAGTACCAATCTCATCTCCTTAATTTCAGGCAGTATGAGTGATTCTTGTTTTGGCCATCGATCTTTTCAAATTGAGTATACGATCGAATTTGAATCAACTTTATGCTTGCGCCTGAAATCATTTCTATCGACAGATATTTCCTTGAAGAAGATGAATGAACAGTTCCTTGCTGTTGAGAGATTTGTCGCGGTAAACAAGATTCAACCATTTGCAAATTTCAGCACTGATGACGTCGTCATATCTTTCCATTCACAAATTTCAGCACTGCTGACGTCATCATATCTGTTGGGAACGTTGTAGCTGAATATGATGGTGACGTCATTATGTCTGATATTCTACTGTGGCTGACGTCATCAAATCTGTTGAAGCAAACGATGTCGTGTTGAACTAACTGTTTAAGAAAGTTGTCGATAGTAAACGTTACTTGCACTGTTTCCAAACAATACTCTAGCGAGATCTGGTGTCAACAGCGATAAATAGTACTGTTTCAAGATCTGTCGAGTAAGCTTATCAATGCATGCGGCCCTTTCTGTTGGTAGAACAATTCACTGTTCCCGTTGCTGTTGGCAGAAACCATTACGATACAATAGACAAGAGCTGTTGGCAGATATCTCCATTCTCAATACTTAATCAGTAGATTTTTGCCCCGATAACTCGAGTAACCAAATCAATCACTCCACTGTTCCAAGATCTGATTCTAATCAACTCGAAATCATAACTGTAGCTTGAACCAATCACTGTTGTCAGCAACGTTGATCATCGTGAAAAGATTATTCGAATATTATCATTTACGTCCAAATCTTTTCTTATTTTTTGTTATCACCAAAACTATAAATTTTATCCTAACAATTTCCCCCTTTTTGGTGATGACAAAACTTAGCAGCCGATTGGAAAAGATAAGCGAAGATAAATTGCACAACGACTGCTAAAAGAAAATATCATTAACTCAACGAAGTACAGGAGATTTGTACGAAAGATTCTAATCAGTATCCTCTTTTTCTTTTATAAGTTTCACTCCTGCTTTGCCTACGATCTCTCCTTTCTCTTTCTCTTTCTCTTTCCAATCTATCAGACTCCCTTCTGTCGGCTTCAATAACTCTTTCAGCAGCCTCTTCTACACTTAAAACTTGTCCAGACTCTATGATGTGTCTTCGCGCTTGTTCAACTCTTTCTTCAAAAGTTCCCGTCGTTGGTGGAAACATTTGAGTCTGTGTTCGCACAGTACTGGGGCGGCTGCTACTGCCTATTTCCCCCTTTTTGGCAGCACCACCTCTTAGGAAATCGGCGATGTCACCTACTTGGGTGGAAAGGCTGAGTATGTCTGCTGCTATCTTTGATTGAAAGTCCAAATGTTCGCTCCTGATAGCAGCAATTTGTTCATCCATTGTAATGAGCCTGGCATCTTGCTCCCGTTGCTTCTTCTTGATATCAAATAGGTCTTGAAAGATAGTGCCAACGGGTGCCATCAAGCCCTTTTTGAGATCAATGATTTGTGCTATTTGAGTATTACCTTGCCTTTCAAGAACCCGACACGCAGTCTCAAAAGACTGGCGAAGCAGGCTTTGCACTTTTAGAAGATCCCCACGAACACCCACTTTAACAGCATTGAGCTTTGATAACATTTCGCAGTTGGAGTCATGAATGCGCTGAGCAAGAGATGATCGGAGGTCTTCAAGAGCCTCGGTAAGCTTAGTAAAATCAACTGATGCGGAGGCTTGAGTGTCTGCCTGGGCATCCGTAGAATCAAAGTGCATGGAGACATCAGTAGGGGAGGAACTGGATGCATGATGTGGAGAGATGGCCGCAGGAGACTCTGGACTTTGAACAAAGTATAATCGCTCCTCCCGTTCAACACGGGAGAGGATAGCAGGGCCAATAGCCAAACGCCAATCATTCTCAAACGAATCAACCGCTGGTGAAGATGGAGAAGGATATCGATAGACTGTAGATACATCTGATGAAACCAGGTCGACCTCTTCAACATCCGTTGAAACAACATCCTGTAAATCTACCAAGTCCCTCTGGAAAACTGAATCAACAAAACTATGACAGGCCACACCCTATGCAAACATGCGGAGAAAATTTGCGGGAATACGCTCCACGCCCAAGTTATATACTGTAATATCATGGCAGATATCCTCCCTCACTGGTCGCAGACCACCAGACAAACTATATTGAACAATTTCTTCACAGACCTTGGTCCATAGCCAAATCCTGATCATCCACGGGATCGCTGTCCAATATTGTATAGGCTCAATAAAAGAGGCATGCGGAACAAAAATCTCTTGAATGGCAGGTGCTGGCATTTTCAATTTGTTCAAAAATAATGACAAGCGGCCACTGCTTCTCCAAAAATCAGGACCCTGAACAGGCGTCCACACTCCATTCACCAAAATCACAGGCCGTACCCAACAAGTATAATTTGCTATGGAATATAAATGATCAAGACGAACACCACTACTGTCAATGGAGTCAATGACAGGAATAGAAGAGTCTGGTTGCACCATTTCAATCTTGTGCTCTTGTTGCTGTGCTGTGAGATCTTCAAGAGATTGAGAGTGAGCAGCAGACAACAAATTAATAACTTGTACGGCCATATCAGTCCATGGTAGATCAGGTGCAAGATATCTCCGATAAGATTCCAAAAATGTGCGCAGGAGAATTTCTCGATATTTTGTAAGAACATACAGTTGCCTCCTTACAGCGATTGCCAGTGTGTTGGTCTCTGCCCACGCCATCATCAACTTTTCTTTCTCTTTCAGATCCTTCAATGATTCCATATCAGGCATAGTATTGAGACTGAAAGAGGCAAAGAAATCAACAACAGCTTGCATCACGCTATCACGCACTTGAACCAAAACCTCAACATCTCTGCAGATCAAAGCAACAATTTCCCTACCGGGGTTTTCTGTAATCTGTTAATCCTATACCAGTATAGCTTTTCCCTTGTCCCCAATAGAAGAGAATGCACCAAGCCTGATCAAGGTGACTTCCGCAGTAGTAATCGTCGGTTGCAACAAGTCATCGGAGATTTGTATTAGAAGATCATCAATGGGAATGGTCTCCTCAGTGACTTGCTTACGATCAACAGATATGTTCATCTCCTTTTCAACCACAGAATTAATGCTGCCCTCAACTTGTGTATCAATTGTAGTGTCAACAGGCTCGGGCTCATTGTGCCTCGCAACAAAATCATCCAGCCACCGAGCAAAGTCTTCTTCAAACAGTGCTTCATCAACACCCTGACCTTCTCGCTCTGTCGCACTCACCTCTAACTCCAAGGTTTCCTCTAATACCTTGGCTATAATGATGTCTGCTTCATCAGTACTTGCAACAGCATCAGCATCAGCATCTTTACCAATTTCCTTTGTTCCCACTGATTCATCATCAGAGCCCCTGGATAATACCAATCTCCTATTTCGAGATTTTCGTTTGAGTACATGAGAGGGGACAGCTGCTACAGCATGGGTAGGATCAACGATTTGAAGTGGCTCAACATCTGGGGCCACCTGCACAATGTCCAATTTTACTTGGGAAACTGAGGGCTTGCTCTTCCCCGTGCGCCTCTTCTTGGTAATGATAGGTGCATCAGCCTCAGTAGCTGGTCTCTTCTTTGACGCAGCAGTTTCAGCAAAGATATCTACTGGTATCTCATCAGCAGATGAGGTTTTCTTCTTCGCCTTTGGTGTCTTCATTTCCACGGCCGTCTTAGCCATCCCAGGCTCCTCACTCTCCGCACGAGCATCGATTGTGGTGTTGGTGACAATGTAGGTGTGAACTGTTTTCATAGACAGAATTTTGGCACTTGGGAATGGAACACCATCGCCCATAGTAATAGTAGGTATACCCTTCAGTAAGACACCGATTTGCGCAGCAAAGCCCTTGGCTTTCCTCTGCGACCTATCCACCATGTATTTCAAAACATTAAACAAAACTTTGCTCCAGTTTACTTTCAACCCTATAATGAATCGCAGTCATCATCTGGAATCGTTCGACGGTGACAGAATAAAAAGAGTCTGCCTTAACAGTAATAGCCTTTGCCAAGATATCATTTAACAAACGAAATTCACGTTTCATATATTTCTTTTTGCCATGAACATAAATCTGCACACCCTTCTGTGAGAAAAGGCTCCGCGCATCATACACGTTATCTTTTGGTACTTCAGAGAAGTTTGTAATACCCACCGTGGGAAAATCAAACGCCTTTGCGAACAGAGTCGGTGAGATAGAGACAAACTTGCCTGATATTACGCCTGTGATATCTTCCCCCTGTATTAATGCCGTGTCGAATAAGTGCCCTAGTTCCTTTTCATACAACACCGATTCACAGCCCAGAAATCTTCTGAGACCACTGGCCTCCAGAGCTTTAAACATGTTGAGCATCCCTTCATGGTCATGAATCATCAAAACGGACTCGAAGTTAATCTGATAAGAGTAGGTGATGAATGCGGATGCCATTGTAGAATGCAAGGAGTGTCTGAAACAAGATATTCTGCAAGAGAAAACTCGAACACACAAGAACAAGAGAATGCGAGAGCAATAGAAAGCAATGATTACGATTTCTCAGTAAGTTTGAGTAAATATTTGAAATGCCTTAAATAAAGATGGTGAATATGAACGGTTAGGAGAGAGAAAGAATGTTGATGTGACGATGGGAGTGAAGGACAACACGTGTCAATCATCCGATGGTGCGTACTATTTTTAGAAAAGATTTTGCAAATATTTTACCCGTACTGAAAAGATTAAAATAACATTGACGCGCCAAAATCTTTAAAACATCACACCTAAGCAAATCTGTTTTTAATATTTCGTGGGATGGAGAGGAATCTGTTAACAGGTAGGCATCAATTGTGTACAGGTGATATCTGTTGACAGATCTCTCCTGTTCAATTGACTTCACGCTTAACAACACAGAGACCATGTTCCCCCTACGACATACAACCCTCTATCAGTAATGCTTACGTAAGCAGATCTGTTTCCTTTGAATACGATGAGATGGAATGACGTAAGCAGTACTGTTTTCTTGATGGTTAGTATTTAAATGGTAGAGCTGATGCAAGCATCGCTGTTACCCCTGAACATGTGACTCGATGTTGACGTAAGAAACACTGTTTTCTTGGTAGAGCGACGTCCAACGGTGGCGCTTACGCAAGCAGAGCTGTTCTCCATTAATAGATGACCCACTGCTGATGTAAGCATTGCTGTTCAACCTACAACAATTGCTAGCACATAGACAAATTTATGGCAGTTCTAAGAGACCTAATATATTCCTAAAATAGGAGAACTTAGCGTCTGGCAGAGGTTTTGTGAAGATGTCAGCAACTTGTAGCTCCGTGGTGGCGCTTACGCAAGCAGAGCTGTTCTCCATTAATAGATGACCCACTGCTGATGTAAGCATTGCTGTTCAACCTACAACAATTGCTAGCACATAGACAAATTTATGGCAGTTCTAAGAGACCTAATATATTCCTAAAATAGGAGAACTTAGCGTCTGGCAGAGGTTTTGTGAAGATGTCAGCAACTTGTAGCTCCGTCGACACGTACTCCAACCGGACGTCCTTCTTTAGCACGTGGTCTCTTATAAAGTGATGCCTGATATCGATGTGCTTGGTCCGTGAGTGCAGTACAGGGTTCTGGGTGATTGCAATTGCACTTGTGTTGTCACAGAGAATAGGAGCTTCAGAAGCATCAATGCCATAATCCTTCAGTTGATGTTGAATCCAGAGGATTTGTGCGCAACAACTGCCAGCAGCAAGATATTCCGCCTCAGCAGTTGACGT
>KV012136.1:224937-235135 GCA_001598015.1 Dorcoceras hygrometricum | reverse complement strand
CCTTCTTCGAATAATGCCTCGGCTGGTTGGGAACAAAGAATTTTGGACCTGCTTTCGCTTTGTCCTTGTTCAGCTTGTTCTTATCTAGCCTGGCTTTGAATTCTCAGGCCTTTGATAGCCAACACCGACTTTGCCTTTTCCTTTACAATCCAGCTGAGAAGTATCCTGGTCATCATATCGTATCAATTCAATGCAATCATGTATCACGCCACCTTTGACAAAGCCCCTTTCATTGAACTTGTCATACACTGGCTGTGACTGAGTACTGGTCTCTCCATGGCTGATATCATAGTTGAAACCCACACCAGTTTTATCATTTAATGGTTTTTGGCTTTCATACAGCTTGAAGAGAGAACGAGTAGACTTGTTCCAGGAGCTCATTTATTTAGTTAATTTATCGACTTCAGCCTTGAGCTCGCTGGCCTCATTTCTCAACAAATCATTCTCTATCTTCAGCCTACTCAACTCAGTCTTTAAACTGTCAGTATTTTCAATCTCATTAGAACTTGATTCAGCTGAACTGTTTTTCAGACTTACGTTTTCAGCTTTGATTTCCTTGAATGTGTGAGATAGAGTCTTGTACTCATGGACCATATCATTCAGTGCTTGAACTAGATCCTCACGTGTAAATTTAGTATTAGCAAAGTCGAATACCTCGTCATCCGATGCATGATCGGCCATGAAGCAGTGAACCTCCTCCTGTTCACTATCACTTGAGGATGAGCTGCTGCTGGATGAGTCTGAGTCACTATCCGCCCAGCTTTTGGTGCTTTCCTCAGCCACCAACACCTTGCGGTCATTCCTTCGACTGGATTTCTTGTTTCTGCTGGTTTTCATTCGTCGGTCCTTTGATCTTTCCTTGAATTTTTCTTTGGATTTGTCCTTGGACCTATCAACTGCTCTTTCATCATCTTCCTCATCACGCTTGTATCTTTCCTCCTTTTTGAATCGATCGTCAGCCCTTTTGTCATCTCGCCTGTGTCGATTATCACTTTTAGGTCTATTGCACTCAGCAGCGAAATGACCTGGACGATCACAGTTATAACATATTAAATCAGAAGTAGCTTTATCAGATTTATTAAAACTATTATAAGGAGAGGAAGGGTGAAAGGATTTTCTCATGAATTTCCCAAACTTCTTTGCGAAAAGGGACATAACATCGTCGCTGAGCTGGTCAGCAGAATTGCTAGTGCTGGGTGAGCATTGTTCAACGGTTGCAGCAGCAAGAGCTTTTGTTGGTTGGGGTGTTGAAGGCGCTTCTGATCTGGTTTCGAGCTCAAACTCATAGGCCTTTAGATTCGCAAATAAATCATGGAGCTCCATCTTGTTCAGATCCTTGGACTCCCTCATGGACATCGTCTTTACGTCCCATTCTTTAGGTAAATCTCTCATCACTTTGAGGGCCAACTCCCGGTTACTGTATTCTTTGCCAAGACTATTCAGCTCGATCACCACGGCACTAAAACGCTCGTCAAACTCCGCCATTGTCTCTCCATCTTTACGTCCCATTCTTTAGGTAAATCTCTCATCACTTTGAGGGCCAACTCCCGGTTACTGTATTCTTTGCCAAGACTATTCAGCTCGATCACCACGGCACTAAAACGCTCGTCAAACTCCGCCATTGTCTCTCCATCTTTCATTTTGATGGATTCATATTTCTGCTGCACCACGGTCAGCTTGTTCTCCTTGGTCTCATCATTTCCCTCGCAGATCTGGGTCAGTTTTTCCCAGATATCTTTTGCTGTTGATCAGTTCTTGACTTTGCTAAACATATTTTTGTCTTTGTCCAGTGTCTTGAACAATATATCTTTTTCCACGTTGTCCAGATTAGCCTTTTTCTTATCTTCATTGGTGTACTCATGTCTGTCCTTTGGAAGATACTGAGGCTCGCCACTTGTTACAGCAACAGCAAGATTAGGCTTCATGATTTTCAACGGTCCTTCTGTGATGACATACCACATGTCATCATCCATGGCCACCAGATGTGCTTGCATCCTAATCTTCCAGTCCTCGTACTCTTCCCTCGAAAACAAAGGAATTTTGTTGTGTGAGATAGACATGTTCATATATAAAAAAGCACGAAACAATGACTGTTCAATAACTGAGATTGCCTGCTCTGATACCACTTGATGGTCCCAGAAATAGGATCACTAAGTAAATAGGAGTTCAGAAGTCGGGGGGGGGGGGTTGAATGAACTCCTTCGATTTTTGTATTTTCGAAAACTCTTTTAAAATGTTTTGCGAGCTTCTTGCTTAACTTAAGTCCGAGTTACCAAACTTAAGAATATCTCAGTTATGAGCAAGCTTTTCAGCCAACAATATTTGTGCGGAAAAAGGCCGATTGGTTTGTGAACAGTAAATAAACACAAGTAATATAATCGTGCGTAATGTAAAAGAGAGAGTTCAGGATTTGTTTCTGGAAGTTCAGACTTCAATGTCCTACGTCTCCCCTTCTTCCTCCTCGGAAGGTATCACTAGAAGACTTTGATGAGAGTTGTCCTTCTACAAACACCCGATCCCGTAACCCGCAGCTACGAGAACTCCTAGTATCTCACAACAAAACTCCAAGCAGACACAGCTGCTGGTTACAACACTTTAGTGTTTTCAAACGGCTTTTTGAGAAGCACGTTTGTTACAGACTCAATCAAATACAACAATGGATACACGTATATGAGACTGTAAAAATCTTCTGGTTTCAACAATGAAACTCGATTACAACAATGTAACCAGAAGATTGACTCGAAGGTATTTTAATGAAGATAAACTGTTAGGTTCTTCGAGTCTTTGAGCTTTTGAATATTGCAACAAGTAGATAGCTCTGGGAGTATTTTGACAACGTTTCAGTAATAGCAGTAGCAATTTTTTTTTGTCTTCAATTCAAAAGGTCTGCTATTCATAATCTTCGTTCAACGGTCGATGAATCCAGATAAGGCAACAAATCCTTTTTGAATTCCTGACAGTAGTACGCCGTCAATCCTGATCCACTATATGGTAAATTGCATTTCGTCAGGGATGCGAATATCATTTCCATATGTGTGCACTCCCGTTGAAACCGCCTCTGCCAATGTTTACTATTTTTCCAATGATAGTACCAATCTCGTCTCCTTAATTTCAGGAAGTATGAGTGATTCTTGTTTTGGCCATCGATCTTTTCCAATTGAGTATACGATCGAATTTGAATCAACTTTATGCTTGCGCCTGAAATCATTTCTATCGACAGATCTTTCCTTGAAGAAGATGAATTAACAGTTCCTTGTTGTTGAGAGATTTGTCGCGGTAAACAAGATTCAACCATTTGCAAATTTCAGCACTGATGACGTCGTCATATCTTTCCATTTACAAATTTCAGCACTGCTGACGTCATCATATCTGTTGGGAACGTTGTAGCTGAATATGATGGTGACATCATTATGTCTGATATTCTACTGTGGCTGACGTCATCAAATCTGTTGAAGCAAACGATGTCGTGTTGAACTAACTGTTTAAGAAAGTTGTCGATAGTAAACGTTACTTGCACTGTTTCCAAACAATACTGTAGAGAGATCTGGTGTCAACAGCGATAAATAGTAATGTTTAAAGATCTGTCGAGTAAGCTTATCAATGCATGCGGCCCTTTCTGTTGGTAGAACAATTCACTGTTCCCGTTGCTGTTGGCAGATACCATTACGATACAATAGACAAGAGCTGTTGGCAGATATCTCCATTCTCAATACTTAATCAGTAGATTTCTGCCCCGATAACTCGAGTAACCAAATCAATCACTCCACTGTTCCAAGATCTGATTCTAATCAACTCGAAATCATAACTGTAGCTTGAACCAATCACTGTTGTCAGCAACGTTGATCATCGTGAAAAGATTATTCGAATATTATCATTTACGTCTAAATCTTTTCTTATTTTTTTGTTATCACCAAAACTATAAATTTTATCCTAACATGAAACCCTCAGGCTGCGTCATATACATCTCTTCCTTAATGTTTCCATTAATGAACGCAGTTTTCACATTCATTTGCCATATCTCATAGTCGTACCATGCGGCTATGGCTAGTAGGATTATAATTGACTTGAACATTGCGACTGGTGAAAAGGTTTCATCATAGTCAACACCTTGCCTTTGAGTGTAACCTTTCGCGACCAGTCGTGCCTTGTAGGTCAGCACCTTACCATCAGGCCCAATTTTTCTCTTGTATATCCATTTACACACAATAGGAACTATTCCTTCGGGAGGATTAACAAGAGTCCAAACTTGGTTCGCATGCATTGAGTCAATCTCAGACTGCATTGCTTCAAGCCACAAATTGAATCAGCATCGGAAATTGCCTCCTTGAAAGTTCTTGGATCACATCCACAATTTGATCACTTTGATCATCTTCAAGGAGGAAACCATATCTATCAGAAGCCCTACGAATCCTTTCAGATCTCCTAGGTGCGACCATTTCTGGTATTTTTCATCATAGTCAACACCTTGCCTTTGAGTGTAACCTTTCGCGACCAGTCGTGCCTTGTAGGTCAGCACCTTACCATCAGGCCCAATTTTTCTCTTGTATATCCATTTACACACAATAGGAACTATTCCTTCGGGAGGATTAACAAGAGTCCAAACTTGGTTCGCATGCATTGAGTCAATCTCAGACTGCATTGCTTCAAGCCACAAATTAGAATCAGCATCGGAAATTGCCTCCTTGAAAGTTCTTGGATCACATCCAACAATTTGATCACTTTGATCATCTTCAAGGAGGAAACCATATCTATCAGAAGCCCTACGAATCCTTTCAGATCTCCTAGGTGCGACCATTTCTGGTATTGGCTCTTGTGGTGCTGGAGATTCACTTGGTACTTCAGATGGTTCTCGAACCTCTTCGAGTTCTACTATCTTGCCTTTTCTATCGAGTAGAAACTCCCTTCCCATAAAGGTGGCATTTCTAGAAACAAACACTTTTGTTACATTGGGATAGTAGAAGTAGTATCCAATAGAATTCTTTGGATACCCAATGAAGTAACATAAGATGGATCTATTATCCAGCTTATCTCCCACTGTCTACTTCACGTAAGCAGGACATCCCCAAATCCTCATGTATGAGTATTTGGGTGGTTTGTCCATCCATATCTCATACGGAGTTTTGTCCACTGCCTTGGTGTAGACATTGTTCAACAACATTACCGCCGTTTCGAGCGCATATCCCCAAAACAAGGTAGGAAGCTCAGTGAAGCTCATCATAGATCGAACCATGTCCATCAAGGTTCGATTACGATGCTCCGCTACATCATTGAGTTGTGGTGTGGCCGGAGGGGTCCACTGTGAGAGAATCCCATTCTCTTTAAGATAGTCTTGGAATTCAGCACTCAAGTATTCTCCACCTCGATCTGATCGAAGCGCTTTAATACTTTTCCCTAACTGATTTTATACTTCAGCCTTGAATTCTTTGAACTTTTCAAAGGATTCAGACTTGTGATTCATGAAGTACAAGTACCCATACCTAGAGTGATCATCGGTAAGGTGATGAAGTATGTGTGACCGTACATAGTACCAAAGCTAAGTGGGCCACACACATCAATATTGGATCAAATCCAATAGGCCTTGAGCACGTTTAGTCATTTTTCCTTTGAGACAAGACTCACAAGTCGGTAGGGAGTTATTGTCCGACATATCAAACATGTCAGTCCTAACCAATTTTGTGACGCCCGAACCCAACGGGGCCACGAGATTTGGGGTAAATAAAAATTTTCGAAATAAAATAAGGGTAAAAGACAATTTGTTATAAGCTGTATTTATTATAACTTAAAAGAAATCGAAACAGAAGACAACTCAAAAACAAGCAGATACTTATTTGCACGCCAACTACTGAAGACATTTGTGGAAAACAGTTTTCATTGATAATTGCAATTGCGATTTACAACACCCGAATTTCTACATGAATAAACAGCTGTTGTAATAGATTTCCAATACAGTACTTCTAAGATACAAAACAATGACTGCTACGACACGGAATACGTTGGCCATTGATAAACAAAACACCCAGCAGCTGCTATCAGCTTTCACCTCCTGTTCGCCCCTCAGCTATCATACCTGCACCATTTTAAAAGATAGTGAGCCTAAAGGCTCAGCAAGTAAAACCGGAATAATAACAATTCCATTTAACACAGGCAGACATTTGAACATACATAAACGTTTCATAAACATTTCTTTCTTAAATCTTAGAGATAGGGATAATAGCCTAGTTCTAATAATCAATATCATTTCTTTAGATTAATGGCATATAAGCTCCTCATGGTCCGTGTTGCACTTTGATCAAAATGACTTCCGATATCAGTTTTAGCATATAGCTCATATGAAAGGGCAGTCGACATCTAGACAACTGCTCACCCTTCTCCTTAGTGACCGTCAACTATTTATGCCATAATTTTAAAATAAACTTTGTTCCATTAACATCCTTTCGTAAAACTTTATTTCTTAAAATCCTCAGGTTCCATAATTTAAACTCTCGTTTCCCATTTTTAAAACTTTACTGAGTATCGAGTTCAACTTTAGGAATCATAACATTGAAAGGAGATCAGTCGCAAGGAAACCAGTCGCAAGGAAATGGAACAGTACTTATGAAAAAAAATAGATTTCTACTGTTTGCAAACATCGCTGAAAGGAACCAGCTGGAATGAACAGAAACCATCTGCAAGATCTTTTACTAAGACAACGTATTAAATGAAACGATGTCATTGAAGTAAGTGACAGATTTGATGACGTAAGACTACCTGCTGATATTTTTTATAATTTAAGGGAACGACGTCGTTAGCGCATAAACCAGTCGTAAGGAAAAACGTTAAACAACTAGTCGCAAGAAAAGCGCTAACATCTATAAAACTAGACTCAATGAACTGTATCAGTCGCAAGACTAATACCAGCTGCAATGAACAGTACTCTAGAAACAAATATTGCAACTGCTGAAATTTGACAATAAAAATGCATCTGGTGATGAACAGTGCATCTGCTGAATTTACGACAACAACGCAGCTGCTGGATTTTAACAAGGAAAAACAACTGCTAGAATAAAACTGGGTATACGTAATATCAAAACAACAACTATGAAATCAATAAAATGCATAAATGTGGTCCTATGGATTTTGGGGCGTTACAACTCTACCCTCCTTATTGAAATTTCGTCCTCGAAATTTACGTACCAAATAAATATGGGTAAAGACTTAGCATATCAGCTTCTGTTTCCCACGTTGCTTCTCACTCCGACTGGTTGGACCATTGTATCTTAACCATAGGAATGCTACGGTTTCTTAATCTTCTAATTTCTCGGAGGAGAATTCTTTCTTGTCGCTCTTCATAACTTAAATCCGGTGTTAACTGGATTGGTTCATGACTTAACAAATGCGAAGGGTTGGGAACATATTTCCTCAAAGCTGATACCTGAAAAACATTGTGTACTGCTTCCAGCTGCGGTGGCAGTGCTAAACGATAGGCTAAAGTTCCTATCTTCTCCAAAATCTCATAAGGTCCAATATACCTTGGACTAAATTTTCCTTTCTTTCCAAAACGCATAACTCCTTTCATTGGAGCTATCCTCAAAAACACATGATCTCCTATCTCAAAATTCAGTTCCCTTCTTCGATTGTCTGCATAACTTTTCTGTCGACTTTGAGCAGCCTTCATTCATTCTCTTATTTTTCTAACAGTTGTTGCTGTTTGCTCCACAACATCTAGTCCTAAACCAGCTCTTTCACCAACTTCATCCCAATGAAGTGGTGTTCTACACTTTCAGCCATAGAGAGCTTCGTATGGATCCATTTGAATTGAAGCTTGGAAACTGTTGTTGTAGGCAAATTCTACCAATGGCAATTTCGAATCCCAACTCTCTGAAAAATCCACAATACAAGCTCTGAGCAAGTCTTCTAAAATCTGAATCACCCTTTCTGATTGTCCATCAGTCTGAGGGTGAAACGCAGTACTGAATGTCAGTTTTTTACCCATAGCTTTATGCAAACTTTTCCAAAAAGCTGATGTAAATTTAGGATCTCTGTCTAATACAATGGAGATTGGAACTCCATGTAGACTCACTATTTCCTTAACATACAATTCTGCGTATCTGCTCACTTCATATGTTGTTTTAATGGGTAAGAAAAGAGCAGACTTAGTGAGTCTATCAATTATAACCCAGATGGAGTTATATCCTTGAGCAGTCCTTGGTAATCCAGTCAAAAAATCCATCGCTATGCATTCCCACTTCCATTCTGGAATAGGCAGTGGTTTCAACAATCCAGCTGGTCGCTGATGTTCAGCCTTCACCAACTGACATGTCAAACATTCAGCTACAAATCTAGCAACATCCCTTTTCATTCCTGGCCACCAATACAACTGCTGGACGTCCTTGTACATTTTCGTACTTCCTGGATGTACTGAATATGGAGCTGTATGAGCTTCTTTCAAAAGATCAGCTCTTAAATCATCTACTTGAGGTACCCAGATTCTGCCCAAATACCTAACAATTCCATCTTCTGAAAAATAGAGACTACCGCCTCTCTATTTATCTTGTTTAACCCATTTCTTCAATTGTTCATCTTGCAGCTGACCTTCTTGAATTTGGTCTAACAAATTTGATCTCATTGAGAGGTTTGCTAAGATCACATCATTACTACTGCTAGACACTATTTGAAGTCCAAATCTTTCAATTTCAGTTGCCAATGGCTTTTGAATAACCAGCTGCGACAATCCCACCGATTTTCTACTCAACGCGTCAGCTACCACGTTTGCTTTTCCTGGATGATAACTGATAGTACAATCGTAATCTTTAACCAGCTCCAACCATCGCCTCTGTCTCATATTCAATTCTTTCTGGGTAAAGAAGTATTTCAAACTCTTGTGATCTGTGAATATCTCACACTTCTCCCCATATAGGTAATGCCTCCATATCTTAAGGGCAAAGACAACAGCTGCCAGTTCTAAGTCATGCGTTGGGTAATTCTTATCGTGATCCTTCAGCTATCTAGATGCGTATGATATGACTTTACGATCCTGCATCAACACAGATCCTAGTCCAAACTTTGATGCATCGGTATAAATTACAAATTTTCCTTCATCAGTTGGCATCGTCAATACAGGTGCTTCAATCAATGCTTGCTTCAATTTGCCAAAACTATTTTGACATTCAACTGTCCGGTTATATTTCACTTGCTTTCTTGTTAACGTAGTCAAGGGAACAGCTAACTTAGAGAATCCTTGGATAAATCGCCGATAATATAAAGCTAAACCCAAGAAACTCCTTATTTCTGCAACATTCTTTGGTGCTGGCCAGTCGCGAACAGCTTTTACCTTGGCTGGGTCAACTTCTATTCCATCCTTAGAAATTATATGGCCTAAGAACGATACTTTCTCCATCCATAAGTCACATTTGCTAAATTTAGAAAACAGTTTCTTAACTTTTAAAATCTGGAGAACGATTCTTAAATGTTGAGCATGCTCCCTTCTGGTCTTGGAATACACTAAGATATCATCAATGAAAACCACTACAAACTGGTCTAGGTATGGTTGAAAGACCCTATTCATTAAATCCATAAAAGCTGATGGAGCATTTGTAAGTCCAAAGGGCATAACTAGGAATTCATAATGGCCATACCTAGTTCTAAAGGCTGTTTTATAAACATCAGATGCCTTAATCTTTAATTGTTGGTATCAAGACCTCAAGTCGATCTTAGAAAACACTACTGACCCTCTCAACTGGTCGAACAGATCTTCTATCCTGGGTAATGGATACTTATTCTTAATTGTCAATTTGTTCAACTCTCGATAATCTATACATAACCTCATACTCCCATCCTTTTTCTTAACAAATAAAACAGGGGCTCCTCAGGGGGAAGTACTTGGTGTAATAAACCCCTTCTCCAACAGATCTTGTATCTGTTCTTTCAATTCTTTGATTTCTGATGGAGCTAATCGATATGGTGTCAGGCCTCGTGCTCACAACAGATAAACACATGCGGAAGCTATCAAAAAGTGGGTAAAATTTTCGCTTTTATGTCCGACGGTTTTAAACGCATAATTTAAAATACAACAATACTTAAAATAAGTTCCCAAATCATAAAACAATCAACAATAAAGCATACATAAGTCCAACATGTATCATATTCTCCTACGGGTACAACAACAAAGCGCAGGGCAACCCCCTGGCTAACTGATACATATATATATATGCTATATGCT
>KV012136.1:196643-216414 GCA_001598015.1 Dorcoceras hygrometricum | reverse complement strand
GAAAATACAAAAGCTGGACAGCCAGTCGACCTGACGCTAAAATCAATCACAAGGCAAACCATCGACTGGTCCTCAAAACGGCGTCGCACCAACTTATCCAGACGACGTCGCATAGGATGCTCACTCCTTAATACCAGCTGCTGGTCATCCAGACGCAAAACACAAAACAACGCACAACGCTTCCCTCGTCTGGTACCAGTCGCAACGTACCAACACAACCAGTCGCAAGCACAGGAGCGCTGACCCGCGTTGACCATAGCTCTCGACTGCTCATCCAGACACAACAACTCCTCGCATAAAACCAGTCGCAGCTACAGTGCACGACCAGTCGCAATATACGAAACACCAGTCACAACATCTCAAATGACGGCGTTTCATGCCCTGCGCTACCAAAACAAGCTACGACTGTTTTCGCCACCGACCAGCTTTCGCCTCAAAACTCAAAAACACGAAAGCATCCAGAATTGTTCAACACATGAAATGGAACCCGAAAATGCAACTCAAAACAGAGATCTAACCCACAAAATCTCATGATCAACCGATTAATTCAAACAATTAATCCTTAATACAAAATCAGGTCTCACATATGGTGGTCTAGATACTGGAGCAGCTCCGGGAATTAGATCAATTGAAAACTCTAACTCCCTGTCCGGTGGTAATCCCTGGATATCTTCTGGAAAAATTCAGGAAACTCATTTACTATCTCCACGTCTGGCAGTTGGGGTCTATCAGCTGCTACTAAGGATGATAATATTGAAGGGAATTTACTAACATGTTTGGCCAAAAACTGTAATGACTCTTTTCCTGGTGGGTTAACAGCTACTGCTCGTAGTTTAAAGTCAATCACTACCCCATACTTAGTTAGCCAATCTATTCCCAAAATGATATCAAATTCTGGCATTGGTAACACAATCAAATCAGCAGTAATCTTATGTCCTTGATGTTTAAGTTCTAAACTCCTAAACAGT
Organism: Dorcoceras hygrometricum; assembly: GCA_001598015.1. Taxonomy (NCBI): domain Eukaryota; kingdom Viridiplantae; phylum Streptophyta; class Magnoliopsida; order Lamiales; family Gesneriaceae; genus Dorcoceras; species Dorcoceras hygrometricum. The sequence goes on along the minus strand of KV012136.1, from coordinate 215,446 downwards.
TCGTGCGATACCAGCTTCTCCCCTGATGGTACCGACATACAATAACCTACCATTACTTGCTCCGGCTGGATAGGCAATTTCTTAACAAATTCAGTAGCAATAAATGAATGCGTAGCTCCTGAATCTATCAAAACCAGAGAAGGAAATCCAGCTATTGAAATTTCACCTGTGACTACCGTCGAGTCTGGAGGAGCTTGTTCAGTTGTCATGACAATGGCTCTGCTGGTCACCAGTTTCTTGAGTTTTGGACAATTTTTCAAAATATGTCCAGGCATTCACATTTATAGCAGACGTTTTGTCCAAGTATGCATTGCCCCAGGTGATTCTTGTGGCACTTAGGACATTCTGTTCTATTATTACCAGCGGGAACAGAACTAATAGGTTGAATCTGTAGAGGCTTTTGCTCCTGAGGCCTCTGCTGGTTCTTATTTTGTTTCTCGAATGGCCTCTGATCCTTCTGCTGAAAGGCTTGTCTCTTCTGCTGCCTTTCCTCGTCAAAATCCTTCCAATCCCTTTCAATTTGCTGGGCTCTATCCACTGCTTCTCTGTAGGTCCTTGGCACAGATAGCCTAACATTCATTTTGAACATAGGCTTCAATCCTTCCATGAAATGATTTAATTTCTCTTCTGGATCTCTCCAATCAATGGCACAAAGTAGCACCATCTCTCAAACATACGTGCATATTCTTGCATAGTTGAAATTCCTTGTTTAATGGTCAAGAAATCCCTCTTCAATTCAGAACTTTTACCAGCTGGGAAGTATTGTTCAAAGAATACTTGCTTGAAATATGGCCAAGTTAAGTTCAGCAGATCCACAGACAATTTGGCTCCTTCCCACCAAATCATCGCATCTTCCCTTAACATATAGATAGCGCACCTAGGCCTATCTAACTCAGGCGTCTGGAGGTACTCAAAAATAACCTCCATGGATTTGATCCAGCTCTCAGCGATTAGTGGATCAGTAGTACCACTAAATTCCTTAGGCTTTTGTCGCCTAAACTTCTTCTGGGGATCATAATTACTTGGTCCCCTGCTGCTGGAAGATTGGCCATTGCCTCTATTATTTTGCTCTACCAGCAATCGCAACAATTGAGTGATACTAGTATTATTATCACTATCAGTTTCTTCTAAAGGAATACTTCGTCTAGTTCTACCTCTTCATGCCATTCTATTTTCTATAGCCCGTAATCCACCAGATACATATATCAGAACATGCTAAATAATTTAAAAACATTGCTCTGAAAATAAACTCACAACTTATAGGAACAGTCGATGAACTCTGATTCAGCTGATGGTGCGTGGGTTTATCTCAGGAACATTGCTCTGATACCATGTTGTGACGCCCGAACCCAACGGGGCCACGAGATTTGGGGTAAATAAAAATTTTCGAAATAAAATAATGGCTAAAAGACAATTTGTTATAAGCTGTATTTCTTATAACTTAAAAGAAATCGAAACACAAGAAAACTAAAAAACTAGCAGATACTTATTTGCGTGCCAACTATTGAAGACATTTGCGGAAAACAGTTTTCATTGATAATTGCAATTGCGATTTACAACACCCGAATTTCTATATGAATAAACAGTTGTTGTAATTGATTTCCAATACAGTACTTCTAAGATACAAAACAATGACTGCTACGACACGAAATACATTGGCCATTGATAAACACAACACCTAGCAGCTGCTATCAGCTTTCACCTCATGTTCGCCCCTCAGCTGTCATACCTGCACCATTATAAAAGCTAGTGAGCCTAAAGGCTCAGCAAGTAAAACCCGAATAATAACAATTCCATTTAACGCAGGCAGACATTTGAACATACATAAACGTTTCATAAACATTTCTTTCTTAAATCTTAGAGACAGGGGATAATAGCCCAGTTCTTATAATCAATATCTTTTCTTTAGATTAATGGCATATAAGCTCCTCATGGTTTGTTTCACTTTGATCAAAATTACTATCGATATCAGCTTTTTAGCATATAGCTCATATGAAAGGGCAGTCGACATCTAGACAACTGCTCACCCTTCTCCTTGGTGACCATCAACTATCTATGCCATAATCTTAAAATAAACTTTGTTGCATTAACATCCTTTCGTAAAACTTTCTTTCTTAAAATCCTCGGGTTCCATCATTTAAACTCTCTCTTCCCATTTTTAAAACTTTACTGAGTATCGAGTTCAACTTTAGGAATCATAACATTGAAATGAGATCAGTCGCAAGGAAACCAGTCGCAAGGAAATGGAACAGTACTTATGAAATAAAACAGATTTATACTGTTCGCAAACATCGTAGAAAGGAACCAGCTGGAATGAACAGAAACCAGCTGCAAGATCTTTTACTAAGACAACGTATTAAATGAAACGATGTCGTTGAAGTAAGTGACATATTTGATGACATAAGACTACCTGCTGATATTTTTTATAATTTAAGGGAACGACGTCGTTAGCGCATCAACCAGTCGTAAGGAAAAACGTTAAACAACCAGTCGCAAGAAAAGCGCTAACATCTATAAAACTAGACGCAATGAACAGTATCAATCGCAAGACTAATACCAGCTGCAATGAACAGTACTCTAGAAACAAATATTGCAACTGCTGAAATTTGACTATAAAAATGAATCTGCTGATGAACAGTGCATCTGCTGAATTTACGAAAACAACACAGCTGCTGGATTTTAACAAAGAAAAACAAGTGCTAGAATAAAACTGGGTATACGTAATATCAAAACAACAACTATGCTATCAGCCGTTGCCTATCAAACCAACTTCATAATGATTTGACTAGCAGCTACCGATTACACCGTTATCAAATTCTGATATTACAACTACTAAATTGAAGAACATTCATAAACATTCTGGGAGTAAACTCGATTCCTCAGTACTTTTAAAACATCTTAAACTTTCTGAAAAACGTTTTGGAAGCATCATAAAAATCTAAACATCATTTTCGAACCCATCTTCTTTCCTTTTTAACATGTATAAAAATCATTTTAAACATAATCTTCAACATATTTTAAACATGCAGGCAAGCAGATCCATAAAAACAACAATATATGCTTCAAATGGTGTAGCAAAGGATCAGCTTTTACTTTCCTTTAACAAATCTTTGCGACAGCAACCGATTCCTGCAGAATTCTTCTCCTTAAACAACGCACGAACTTCTCTGGATATATTTTGAAGAACACCTCAAGATTTTTCTTTGCAAAATGATAAAGATCTTACTTTGAAAACAGATTTTTATATGAAAGGGATTAGTGGCAAGCTACTTGTGAAATCAAGCATGACACACTCATAAAATTTAGCAAAATTCCCTTCATATCATTTTAATTTGTAAAAACACCAAAAATTTTTCAAAAGAAATCATTTGGCCCTTAAAATATTTTTCAATCGATTTAAAACCAGCTCGTGCATTGCTCTTTGGAGTCATCTGCTAGTACCAGCGCAGCGCATCTTACGTTCTAAAATCAATAAATCAGCAAATACATAACATTTAAAATTGCCAATTTGGCCATGAAATCAATAAAATGCATAAATGTGGTCCTATGGATTTTGGGGCGTTACAAATTTGTTCATCATACTTAGGGAAATATGACCTAGCCTAGCGTGCCAAAGTTGTGTTGGGTTCAAGCTATCGTTTTCCTTTTAACTGTTGTTGTATGTGTTTCCACATCGCGAGTTGGAACTGCTTTTAATTTTAAGGTGTATAGATCGTTTTCGCGTTCCCCAATTCCAATCAAACATTCACTCTTGTATATATTGCAAATCGAATTAGCTAAATGACAAGAATATCCATCACTATCAAGCATAGAAACACAAATAATGTTCTTTATTAACTCGGGAACAAATAAAACATCTTTCAATAACAACTTAAAATTCGACGATAGAAATAAATAAGCATCTCCTATAGCTACTGCAGCAACCCTTGCTCCATTGCCCAGCCTCAAGTGGGGCTCACCCTCTCTAAGACGTCGGCTTCTTGTCATTACCTGCAAATCATTGCAGATATGAGATCCACATCCGGTATCAAGTACCCAAGAAGTCGAATTATGAGACATATTTATTTCGATGTAGAACATACTTTTTGCAGTTCGCAATTTCTCGAGGTACTCCTTGAAGTTCCTCCTCCAATGCCGTGGCTTGTGGCAGTGGTGGCAAACATCCTCAGACTTGTTTGGCTTGGAAGCCTTTGCCTTTGGCTTCTTGGTGTGTTTTTCCTCCTTTGCAGGGGCAGAACGTTTCTTACCCTTGCGTTTGGGCCCCTTCTTCGCTGAGGAAGAAGAGCCCAAAAGGAGGACGGGCTTGTCCTTCTTTATGGTCCCCTCGAACACTACAAGCATGTTCACCACCTCTTCAAGTGTGGCTTCCAGCTTGTTCATGTTAAAGTTGACCACAAAGGGGTCGAAAGCAGCAGGGAGTGAGAGGAGAAGCAAATCCACAGAAAGCTCATGTGGAAGTGTGATGTCAAGGCCCACCAGCTTTTCAATGAGCCCAATCATGCGAACCCCATGCTCGTGGACCTAAGTCCCATCGCGCATGCGGCTCGTCATGAGCTCCTTGACAGTGGTGAACCTCTCAGTTCGCGAGTTCTCCCCATACAACTCTTTAAGATGAGGGTGTATGTCAACAGCATACACCGTCTTCTCAAAGCGCCGCTGCATTTCGTTTGACATCGATGCCATCATATAGCATCGAGTCTTAAGCTCGTCATCCCACCATTTGTTAAGCTTTTTCAGCTCCTCAGGGCTGATGTCGGTAGGGGCTTCCTTCGGAGGGCTCTTGTCTAACGTGTAGAGGAGCTTCTCTGAAGCCAATACAATATTGAGGTTTTGAAGCCAGTCTTGGTAGTTCAGACCAGTGAACTTGTTGCTATCCAGTATAGCAGCAAGTGGATTTTTCATCGAAGACATTATATAAGCAGTTTATACTGAAAAGAAAAACAGACATGCATTACTAACTATATATGAAAAACGCTAAGACATAAAACAATGTCATTAAGTTTTATGAATTACCCTCCCACTATTTTAACGATTTCACCACCCTCTAATGAAATCGAGAAAGCAAGTTTTCTTAGTGGGTACACAGAGTCCAATCAAGCGATCATGGTCCCGAATAATATCAGCCAACCATGACCCTCAAAAGGTAGAGCTCAATTGCAACCGGTGCAACCTCCATGTATTTACCTCACGTCTAGTAAGGGTCCAATAATATGACGCCGATTACTATCACGTGTCAAGATGACCCATCAATGTCGAGTTGTGAAGGACGGTCCCCAATAATATGAGCAAACGTTAAAGGGAGTTCCAACCAACTCACAACGAGTGTCAATGACGTGTACAGCTTTCCGGCATACATAACCCCCTCAATAATATGAGCTGGGCCATGTATACGGGTAGCATCGACGTACACTCATTGTTGATGGAAGGTAGGAAAATTTAAACAAATTAAAATTTCCTTAGTTTATCGAATAAATATTTTTAATCTTGATATAAATTTTAAATCATATTTAAAATGAGGGATTTTAATTTTGAAATTTGGTCTCATTAATTTTAAATCACAATTTAAAATGCGGATTCAACAAACATATATCGCATATATAAAATTTGAGATGATCGATAGCAAGAGCTATGCGGTCCGTGGTTGCCAATCACGGACCTAGGTCCAGTCGTAGGTGAAATGCAGTATGCAATGCAATTCTATTCCATTTGCTTCTAGTTTTACAAATCTTTGGTCTTCAATATCTTGGATCATCATCTCCACCATCTTCAAAAGTCCTCCCACTAAATCTAATATTTACATTTAAGTATCCATGACACATTGGGATACAATTTCAAATGGGTGGGAACGGGCCACAAACAGACCCACTTTGAAATATGATATGAACAATATTACAACCAAAATTCGCAAAACCTGACATACACCTAACACATTGGGCACGGCTCTCGATCATCCCAAACATACAATCAATTCAAATAATTGACATAAATTAAATAATCAAATCAAATTTGATAATTTCCAACAAAATAATATTTTAATTATAAAATCATATTTTATAAATAAAATCATATTTTTTCAATTTTAATTGCATCATATTGGGCTTAAAACAATTTTAGGACCAAAATCTCAAAACTTTCAAAAATTAATTTGGTCCGACCAAAATGGCCCAATATCAAATATTGGCCCGAAAACTTCTCGGGCTGCCCGGGACAGGCCCGAAACAAAACCTAGAAGACAAATCAGCCATCTCAACCTCGCCTTGGGTTCGCCGGACGGCGGAAAAATCTAGAAGACAAATCAGCCATCTCAACCCCGCCTCGGGTTCGCCGGACGGCGGCGGCCGCCGCCTGCACAGCATGCGGCAGTGTGCCGCACGTTGCACGCACCCTTGCACGCAACGGTTGTGCACGGGGGCGGCCAACTTCACGCACACCTCACGCAGGTGGGCGGCAGGTGCTGCGTGCCACCGTGCGCGACAATCACGCACGGTGGCCGGCCATCGGCACTGTAGCTTCACGCGGCTATAGTGCCGCCGTGCGCACGCTACAGTGCTTTTTTTTTATTTCCGAAAATTTGTGATTTGATGCAATAAGGCACAAATTATGTATTGATAGATCCGAGCCTTGGCTCTGATACCACTGTTGGCGCAACGGCGTATCCGGATCCCGCTTCCCGGGGCGTAGCGGAAGTTTAACATTTAGCACCGGGAATCGGTCAATACATAATAATTAAAGCACTAAAACATACATAGAATGTTTTAATGAAGATTACCTTGCTGGCGTCTAGGAGCCTGGCTCTGACCAGATTCACAGGGAAACTGGCACTTCAAGGTAGGCGGCGGTAGATCTCCTAATCCAGTCCACGACTGGAAACAAGACTCCTTCATCAGTCTGCACTAGAAGAGCTGACGAATTTGACACGAATGGAATCTCCTCGTCGACGAGATCGAAACAAGTCCAATCACGTGAGCACCGGCGGCGGGCGACGGCACGGCGGACGGCGGGCGGCGCGTGGTGGTCGGTGGCCGTGGGAGAGGGAGTGAGGAGAGGGGGAGGCGGCCTTTGCTAGGGTTTTGTGAGTTCATGTGTGTCATACATCAACCCTAGGCCATGCATATGTAGACTAGTGATGGGCTTGGACCGGCCCAATGGACCTGGGTCAGGCCCAGGTCCATATGAACATTCGGTTCATTTCCATCATCGTGGCTTCATCATAACTCCGATCTACGATCTGATCGGACCAATATACACAGTTTCAAAAACTGAGTATTATGATGCGAAAACAATTTTTCAGACCACCTAGTCCAAAATTGCAGTTTAGCACTTCAACTTTGGGAAATCGTCATTTGACCCCTGTTGACTTTTAAGAAGTCGCTCTCCCTAAATTCCTCCTCCTATGCTCAACACATCGAGCTCAGTTTCCGTGCGGGAATCATGAAGCCAGTACTTGTGTGACCCTCAATGATTCAGGGATATAGCTAGCCGTGGGCCGACAACAATTGCGACTCCGAAATCACAATTTCGGACCGACCCATCGGAACATAGTAAAGCGCCTAGCAACATCACCCCATGATCCCCTAGGTATCACTGATAGTGCCTGCAAGAACCAGTTTGTCGTGGTTAGCGTACAGTACGGTCCTTTCAACACATATATCCCGATCAGATCAACGACCATTGGTACATCGAGAGTCGCTAGATATCCAATAACTATGCATACATCTTGGAGATCAAATAGTGACATCGCGTGTGTTACTAGGTAAACCCATTTACCTAAAACACATCTAGTACTCTGGACAGAGATTTATCACACTATTATCTCCTCAGATAGCATAGGATATCAACGCATAAAAGCGAGCGGTGAATCCTCGACAACGAAGCATCGACTCCTACATGCATCGGGACCTCACCCAATCCCGCCACCTAATGACCCCACATGAGTCGGTAAACGGGTCAAAGTGAGGCACCTATCACGTAGAGTCTCAATGGTGTTTCGAGTAGTGAGGAATAATCAGTACAACCAAGACCTCGGACTTATCCACTCGACAAATGGTAACTATTTGGAAAGTCCGAACGAGGGTAGTTCGATAGATCACCAGGTCATTATCCATCTGCATGCTCAGAACATCACAATGCTCCCTACCAATGAAACATGGTACTTCACATCGCAGATGCTAGTCTCCAACTCGGGCGGCCTTATCCTCATTTTGACGGCCCAATCGACTAGGAACGATTTCAGAATACACATTGACTATTAGATGTGTTTCATGATAGCCGTCATATCCACTATCACATCTAACATACACTATGGTGCATTCTAGGTCTTTATCCAACACAATTGTTAACATTATAACATAATGAAAATAAAGAATGCAATAAAAGAATGTGAATTTCATAAATAAAGATCGTTATACAAAGAGTCAATAAAACCCACACGCCACAAGTTGGCTAGTTGGGCATCTACTCTAACACTTCCGTCAGCAGAACAAAGTTACTGTGAAGAATAAGTACCCGTTGCCGAGGATCGACGATTTGTTTGACCAGTTGCAGGGTTCTGCTGTATATTCGAAGATCGATCTACGTTCAGAGTACCATCAGTTGAGAGTTAGAGATCAAGATGTCGCGAAGACTGCTTTTCGTACTAGGTACGGGCATTTTGAGTTTCTGGTAATGCTTTTTGGATTGACTAATGCTCCTGCAGTCTTCATGGACTTGATGAACCGAGTCTTCCGTGAGTTTATAGATCAGTTTGTGATTGTGTTCATCGACGATATCTTGGTGTATTATAAGACTCCTTTGGAGCATATGGAGCATTTGAGAGTTGTTCTTCAGACGTTGAGAGACTCGCAGCTGTATGCCAAGTTCTCTAAGTGCGAGTTCTGGTTGGATCGCGTTGTGTTTTTGGGTCATGTGATTTCGACGGATGGCATTTCTGTGGATCCCAATAAAGTAGATGCTGTTTTGAACTGTGAGCGACCTAGGAATGTGTCTGAGGTTCGTAGTTTCTTGGGTTTATGGCTGGCTATCGTCATTTTATAGAGCATTTCTTGAGTATAGCTAGGCCGTGACTTAGTTGACTCAGAAGGACAAGCGGTTCGTTTGGACTGAGCAATGCGAGAATGCTTTTAAATTGCTCAAGGAGAAGTTGACTAATGCGCCTGTGTTGGCTTTGCCATCTGGTTCAGGTTGCTTTGTTGTGTGTTCTGATGCTTCACTCAATGGATTGGGTTGTGTGTTGATGCAGCATGGACGAGTCATTGCATATGCCTCTCGACAGTTGAAACTGCACAAGACTCGTTATCCACTTCATGATTTGGAGCTAGCAGCTGTGGTTTTTGCTTTGAAGATTTGGCGCCACTATCTATATGGCGAGCAGTTTGTGGTGTATTCGGACCACAATAGTTTGCAGTATTTGTTTTCGCAACCTGACTTGAATATGAGACAGCGTAGGTGGATGGAGCTGTTGAAGGATTTTGATTATGAGATCAAGTACCAGCCTGGGAAAGTTAATGTAGTGGCTGATGCGTTGAGCAGAAAGGCTCAAGGAGATATTCTTGCGTCATTGTATGTTTCTAAAGATCGTGATCATCTTAGCACTACAGGTTGGAGGTTTTATCCGGCTGAGGATTATGTGGTGGTTTCTTCTTTCCGAGTTGAGCCACAGATCATTTCGAGCATTAGAGCGGCTCAAAGGACAGATACTTCCATCCATGAATTGAAGTTGAAGGTCAGGGCTGGTAAACTTGAGGACTATTCTGTTTCGTCCGATGGTTGTTTGCGTTTCTGTTGTATGTTGGTTGTGCCCAACTTGATAGATCTTCGGGAGGAGATTCATAGAGAAGCGCACTGCAGTAGACATAGTGTTCATCCTGGTGCACGGAAGATGTACCATGCGTTGAAGCCGCACTTCTGGTGGGCTGGTTTGAAGAGCGACGTGGCTTGTTTTGTTGCTCGTTGCTTGAACTGTCAGCAGGTTAAGGTTGAAAGGATGAGACCTGGTGGTCTGTTGCAGAGTTTGGAAGTGCCCCAATGGAATTGGGAGCACATAACGATGGATTTTGTGACGCATTTGCCTCGTTCCAGCAGAGGTTGTGATGCGATTTGGGTTGTTATTGACAGATTGTCCAAGTCTGCACACATCATTCCCTATGGTATGAAGTTTTGCGAAACTGTACGTGGATTTTGTGGTTAGATTGCACGGTGTGCCTGTTTCAATCGTTTCGGACCGAGATCCGAGGTTTACTTCTAGGTTTTGGAAGAGTTTTCAAGCAGCTTTGGGTACTAGATTGGCTATGAGTACAACGTATCACCCCCACTCAGATGGCCAATCTGAGCGAACTATCCAGACGTTGGAGGATATGTTAAGAGCTGTTGTGATGGATTTTGGTGGTAGCTGGCAAGACGCGTTGTCTTTAGTTGAGTTTTCTTACAATAACATCTACCAAGTGACGATTGTTATGGTGCCGTTCGAGGCTTTGTATGGCAGAAAGTGCAGATCGCCAGTATGTTGGGAAGAAGTGGGGGAGAAGCAGCATTCTTCCCCAGAGTTTGTGCAGCAGATTAATGATCATGTGGATCTGATTCGACAGCGGATGAAAGCTGCCCAGGAACGCCAAGCCAGTTATGCAAATAGGAGGCGTCGACCTCTAGAGTTTCAAGTTGGTGATCTCGTTTTCCTTAAAGTTTCTCATTTTCGCAGTGTCATGCGCTTTGGACACTAGGGAAAGTTAGCCCCTCGTTATGTTGGTCCGTATGAAATTTTTGAGAGGATTGGCCCTTTGGCGTAACGGCTGTTGTTACCACCAGATTTATCTTCTCTATATGATGTCTTTCATGTTTCCATGTTAGGAAGTACGAGCCAGATCCGTCTCATGTGTTGAGAACTGACGAGGTTGAGCTAGATCAGACGTTGAGTTTTGTTGAGTATCGCTTGCGAATTATGGATCGTAAAGAGAAACAGATGAGGAATAAAACCATTCCTTTGGTGATGGTACAATGGAGAAAACATGTTATGGAAGAAGCTACGTGGGAGTTGGAAGAGAAGATGCAACGTGAGTGGACGCATCTGTTTGCGTGAGTGTTGCATCAGATTTCAGTAATTGTTTGCTCGGTTATCTTGAAATCTTGGTTGTGAGTCCAGTTGTTGCTCGAGTTTGATTTCGAGGACGAAATCGTGTTTTATTGGGGGAGAGATGTGAGACCTGTGTTTTCACAATCGGGTGTTGGTCGGGTTTGGACCAGCCGTTAGTCGATGTGTTTGGCGTAGACATCGAATTTGCCTAAGTGTTGGAATCAGCAGTTGATATTTCAGTCGTTGCGTTTTGATAAGCAGCAGCAATGCTGACGAGGATTTCAATCGTTGGTGTATTATCGCCTATCCAGCTGTTGCGAGTTATCAGCTGTTGGTATGTTAGTTGCGATGATCAGTAGAGAGCGCTAAGGGACTGAAGCGACAACTTTTTGTGAGCAGGAACCAGTTGTTGGTTTTGTTAGCGTGCTTTGTAGCAGTTAGCGAAACTACGTTGTTTGGATTAGTTAGCACGACAGTGTTTTGAGTGAAGTGCTTTGTACCAGCTGTTGGTTATGATGGACATCAGTTGTTGGGAGATCTCATGCGTTGTGACTGCTGGTTTGTGAATTAGCTGTTGGTAGCAAGGTGATGTGTTCCTCTGCGACGTCGTCTGGTTAAGTTGGTGCGACTCCGTTTAGCTTTAGCGTTGTTCGAAAGATTTAAACTGCTGGTTGTTATATTAGCGATAGGCAAAAGCTGATGCGAGATTCCTGCTGGTGGGGAATATTAATTGTGACGACCGATTTTGTCGGTGGATCTAGTCATGTTTCTATCTGCTGATTGAGTAGTGTACTTAAGAGAAGACTTGGTCTTTGATTGTTTAATAGATCCCATACTTAGAAATATTTCCCGATAGCAAATCTTGTCGCGAACCCTAGTTACTCTTCACAGTAACCTTATCAGTCCTAATTTCCGGTGGTAGACAACTCCGACGAGAGTGAGAGTGGTAGCGTTGGACTCCTCTTGCTAAGACAATTCGTTCTATACCTCTTTAGAAGGATTTGGAAGAGCTGTAAGAGGATCACAGGATCGCTAAGACACCTCCCTTGTGTAGTTTGCTAGCGTAAACGTTCCCTGTCGTGCCAATAGTTTCGTTGGGGTAAGTAAAGATGCCACCTTTAAGCTTTGTTAGAGCTTTCCGTTGAGTTAGGAAGGTAGATAAGCGCTGGTGGAGTTGTAACTCCCAGCTGCTGTTATTTTACGTTTCAGCTTTTGAGCAGTGGCTTGTGTTGATATAGAAGGTGACAGATCTGTGTTGCTCGGATTTCATTGTAGCAGCCGTGTGTGGTAATTATAGCTCAGAAGCTGGTGAGGTACGGATGTTGAGCTAGTATTACGACTGTATTTGGCATGGATATTAGGTTTGATTGATGTGTGTGCATTGCTTGTAGTTTTATATGCTGTTTAGCTGTTGCATTTCATACGCATGATCATTCTCATTTCAGTTGTTGTATCCGTGCTTTGTTGTTGCTCTGTGTTCTTACCAGGATGCGAGGGCGAGTGGCAATACCGCACTCTCATCTCCCTGCTGGTCTGTTAGCCCTCCTGCGCCGAGTGGTTGACTACCACAGTTCATGGGTTGGGCAACAGCAGGTTGAGTAGTTGATGCATCTGGTATTCAAGTGTGGTGTAAAGATGAGCGGGTAATTCCCGTGTGCTTGTACACACACCAGCGGCCACTAACCTTTCTTCGCAGAATCTGTTGTCAGTTGTTGAATTCTTTGGCTCCCTTCCTTGGTTGTAGCCTTCGGCTATTGCATTGTTCCTCATGCATAGCATTAGCATTATATCTTTTTGCTATTTCATTGTTGTTTTATAGCTGCTTTCCGTACTGGGTTTAACCCCGAGGTCCCTCTGGGGCTGTTGTATTTGTTTGCCTGTTTATTGTTCAGGTTTTCCAGGTTTCGCAGCTGGTCAAGGTTATGATCCAGCCGGTGGTGCCCAGGAGGTGGTTAGAGTGTCCCAGTTATATATATAGTATTTGTATACACTTGTATCACTTCGTGTGATGCTTAGTCTTATATAGTTGGCAGACCACCTGTACTTGTGTTGTATTCAGTCGTTGGGCATTTGTTGTACTTGAATATTTTTGTTGTTGTGGATTTATAAAATGGGATTATTTTGAGTATCTTGTATTTTAAATTATGTCAGTCAGGCCAAAAGCAAAAATTTTAACCACTTTTTAGTAGCTTCCGTTTGTGGTTGCGTGGTTTACTCTGATGTGAGCACGAGACTGACAGAGATGAGGAGCACGGTATTGCCGCTCGTCCTCAATAAAAGCATCCTGGTACACACGGGTTAGAACAACAACAAACGGCTAACAGATGTGAGCTCAACAGGAAACATGCGTGTATGCCAATGCAACATCTTACAATAATCAGCACAGAGACTAGCAGTAAGCAACAACAGTACGATAGCTTACATTGCACAACGTACCAGAAAACATACACATATATCCAAGCTTATCGCAAAGATGAAATACAAGCTCAAATCCGTACCTTAGCTCTGTGCTACAATTACCACAACGAGACTCTCGAACAACTCAGATCTAAAACCTGATTAGCCAACAACTACAACAACTCAGGGACAGTAAGCACAGAACTACGGACTGGGAGCCACCAGCTCAACCCAGCTCTATCCTACCTCTGAAACACAACAGATTGCTCTAAACTAAGCGCAAGGTAGGATCTTATACTTACTCGAAAGCACTTCCTGAGCAGAAGAACCAATCGATCGGAATGCGAACGATAGGAAACTGCATCTTCTTCGCGTTCTTCTTCTAGCTAACCAAAGCCTTCAAAAGTGGTAATGGAAGAGTATTGGCAAGGGGAACTCAACGCTACCAATCTTGCTCCAATTGGAGTTGTATACCGCTGGCAATCGGAAGAAATAGTCTACGGTGAGAAGTAATGGTTTCGTTACAGTAGAGGATATGTTTACGGGGAAAGATATTTCTAAGTGTTGGAAAGTAATGGCGTACGTTTGGTCAAAGTCCTATATTTATATAACTTAAGTCTCCCCAGATCTGGTAGAACAATAGCCACCGACAATCAGGGCTCACAGCTGATACCATCTCAGATCTGAACACTGTACCAGATCTGACTCTACGCTATACCAGATCTGACTACCACCAAACGACGTCGCACAAGAGTCCCACTCAGATCTGACCAGCTCATTGGTCTCTCTCGCTCCCACGTCTTCCAGATGTTCTCCACAACAACACACACCAGATCTGGTTTCTCAAAACGGCGTTGCACCACAATCCAGAACAGATCACACACACTGTCCAGATTTAACTTTGGTCGACTCACACGTGCCATCCAACTAGCGCTTACACGGGTAATCTTAAACGTCGTCGCATCGCAACCTAGATCCGGATGACTAGATCTCATAATACACTCGACCAGCGTCTATTAGTAACCCGAAACGACGTCGCACTACCTTCCGGTCTGGAAAACCCGGAACCGATCTATACCAAAATACAAACCGAACCGGTTTACGTAGCGCTACCAGATTTCTCTCTTCAAAGCTGGCTTCTCCAAATGACGTCGCTTCATCACCCGCTTCGAATAATCAACTTAGAGTACCCAAAATGGCTTGCAACACAATTCTTAAGCATCCAACCAGCCATATCTGACCGTTCTACAAAAACTATCCCAAATCTGAATCCATGCACAAACCAGCGTACGTTCACTAAGCATACCATCTCAAAGTTGGCCCGTCCAGATCATCTCACGCCTGATCTAGTCTATGTTAAACTCGATTAATTAAATTAATCACTCCACTAATCTTTTGGGTCTCACATTTCTCCCCCACTAAAACAAGATTTCGTCCTCGAAATCAAGAAACAAACCCAGAATTGAACAAAACCTCAGTATCACAACACCAAAACCAAAAATACGCAAAATATACTATCCACATCAGTTAACCAACGCTGGCAAATCACACTATGCACAGAACCACCAGCAGCACTCTAACATGCACCAAGAGGTAACTAACCAAGAGTTCTAGATAACTGGAAAGCAACAGCAAGCAATCTAGATAATGGAGTTAATGCAATATCTACTCAAACGAATGAGGCCACTCACGATACATCATCTCCTCTAACTCCCAAGTAGCTTCTTCCCCACCATGCTTGCGCCATTGGACCATCACCAAAGGAATGGTCTTGTTCCTGAGCTGTTTCTCCTTCATGTCCAGAATCTGCAAGGGATATTCAACATAACTCAGTGTTCGATCCAGCTCCACCTCATCAGTTTATAGCACATGTGAAGGATCCGTTTCATACTTCCTCAACAAAGACCCGTGAAACACATCGTGTAAAGAGGACAGCTCGGGTGGCAACAACAAAGATAAGCCGAAGGACCGATCCTTTCCACAATTTCATAAGGTCCAACATAACGAGGAGCTAACTTTCCCTTGTATCCAAATCTCATAACACTTCTGAAAGGAGAAACTTTCAAGAACACTCAATCACCAACCTGAAATTCTAAAGGCCTATGCCTAGGTTGACATAACTAACTTGGAGATCTTGTGCAGCCTTCATACGCTGTAGAATTAGATCAACATGAGCTCTCATATGCCGCACAAATTCAGTAGAATGTAGCTGCTTCTCCCCCACTTGTTCCCAACAAATTGGTAACCTGCAATTCCTAACGTACAAAGCTCGAACGGTGCCATTACAATAGTTACTTGGTAGCTGTTATTGTAAGGAAATTCTACCAGCAATAACAAATCCTGCCAGCTACCATTGAAGTCCATAACAACAGCTCGCAACATATCCTCCAAGGTCTGTATCGTCCTCTCAGATTGGCCATCGGTTTTGGGATGATAGGCTGTACTCATTGCCAGTCTGGTGCCTAAAGCTGCTTGTAAAATCTTCCAAAATCTAGAAGTAAACCTCGGATCTCGGTCTGAAACTATGGACACAGGCACTCCATGCAATCGAACTACAAAATCGATGTACAATTTCGTCATTTTCTTCAAATAAAGTGTCATATTGTAGGGAATAAAGTGGGATGACTTCAAAAGTCTATCAATTACTGTAACGCCTAAAATTTCCTGAATACGTAGAAATGAGTGCATGAATAGGGGGAAAATATTTTTAGATGATTACATGCGCATTATATGATTTATTTATGATTTTATGCTGCATGGTATGCATGTGTTATTTTTCAGCCTGCTTGAGCTACGGAGGTGTGTACGAGATTAGGGTCGATCGGAAAGAAGATAATTGAGATTTTTTTAAGTTATGAGATTTTAAGAATGAATTTATTTTATTCTATGCAAATATTTTTGGAAATTTGGATTTTTATAATTATTTTGGAGGGGAGCCTGTTTTTCGCCTATACGGGCTGGTATTTGAGTTTTAAGGCACTTTAAAATTTTAGGAGGCCTATATTTCGAAACTTTATGATTATTAAAGCCCATGTATGAGTTTGAAACACTTTTTTTATTTAATTAGTGGGCAAGCTTGTAATTGTTTTTATTAAAGCCATAGGGGTCATTTTAGGCACCTTAATTACTTCTTAAACACAAATTTAAACACACCCTAGACTCCATCTATTGTACCATCCGTCTTCCTCCTCCCTTAGCACACAAAGATTCGAAATTATACAGCCATTGAAGGAGCTTGGTGATCAAATTTCAGCGGCGCCTCGATCTCGCACCTACAACGTCCGTACCTCGCAGATCAACGTTTTCTTCAACCCAGACATGTGATATCAATAAATTTTCTCACCATTTAAACTGTATTAGACTGATTTTTATGAAAATTCATGTGAATTACATGTGTATTATTCAGATCTACCTTCCATGGTCTCGGTTCATGCATTGTCCTATGACACCTGTCACGGTTTTGAATTTTCTTGCATCGCCACGGTCGTGGAATGATTTAGGGGTTATGGCTTGACCTTAGGGAGGTTCATGGTGGTCCTAGGGGTGGCTAGTAGTGGTTCAAAGTATGGGATTATTGGTCGAACTGATGGCTGGTTGAAGAACACCGTGCACTGTGTGCCGATGCGCCGCGCGGTGCGTCTATTTCCCATGAGTCGTGCGCCCTCGTGCGACCATGGTTGGGGACAAGGTCGGTCAGATTAGGACCGGATGGACCTGGGGGTGGTCCTGACGGTGGGTCTCCGGACAGTGGTGGCCGAAACAGGGAGATCGAATGGAATGTCGGCGGCGTGCCGCGGCGATGCATGGAGCAGTGTGCGTTTTTCGATTTAGGGCTTGTAGTGGATTTGGTTCGGTTCAATTGAACCGGCTGGTCAGGTTGGACCGGATCGATTCTTCGAGTCCCGAGTCAAATATTTTAAAATGGGGTCAAGTTATTTTAATTATACACATGTTATTTTTATTAAAGTGTCGAAGGTCCAATTTTAAAGAAAATAGCCAGAAGGTCCAAATTGAGTCAAACTTTTTAAATAATTTTAGTTATGTTTAATTTTAAATTTTTGGTCAAAATTAGGGCTTTAGAGATTTTAATTTGGTCAAAATCGATTTTTTGGGTTTTAATTAGGTCAAAATCGATTTTTGGGATTTAATTCGGTCAAAATCGGTCTTTTGGTCAAAATTGATTTTAAAGGTCAAAATCGATTTTAATAAGCCCCAATTAATTTTTAGAAGTCAAAATTGATTTTAATTAGTTCCTTTTGTCTTGATTTTTAAGAAATCAAAATTTAAAGAAAATAGGAAAAAATGAGAAAAGCGGTGAACATTCGTTTCATCGGCTGTTTTTAGAGCGAAGTTTGGTCTAGAAGTAGCGAGACAGGCCCCGGAATCAATCCTTGACCGAAGTATAAAATTATAGAAGCCCGTAAATGCATAATTAATCATATATGTAGTATGTGTTGAGGTGCAATAATTGCCTGTTGGTCCGTTTGAAATTAGGATCAATAAGAAATATCAGCAGCAGCAGCGCGTTAGAAATGCTTTTAAGAGATTTTGCTGGCTGCTGATACAAACTTTGGAGCTGCAATAGCTCGTTTGTTCTTGAACAGATAGAATCATTTGAAAAGAGCACCGGAAACCGATCTGGTATGATTTAAAAATCATGCGGAAAATACCAGAACTGAATCCTTAATATTTTAAAACAACTCAAACAGATTTATGTACAAACATAAATCTGTTCGAGATTCGTGCTTGTGTGCTGCTGATAGGAGATGCTAAAACAAAGCAAGTGCTAAGTGCTGAAATGTTGTGCGTGCTAAATAAGAGCAAATGCTGAATGAATAACAGAACACGATACACAGCAATTTGTTTATGGAAGTTCGGATATCAACATCCTACATCTTCCCTTCTTCCACTTCGGAAGGATCCACTACTTCATAACTGCACATCAGCCGCAACTGTGTGACTAACTACATACACAAGAGTTTTACGTCATCATGCTTGGACGGGATCTGTGAACATATTTCGAGATTCATTCACAAACATATGTGAATGAATCCGGGTGTGTGAGATTGATACAATGAACGCTCAACTCTCTGTTTTTCTCACACACGAGGGAATTGCTCTAACAAGCTAATTCTAGCTACACTGTCAACTGCAATGAAACTCTCTCTCGAATGATTAGTTGACAGCTTCACTTCAGATTATTTTCCCTCTGTTGGTGCACTGTGTAATCAATGAATATTTCCCACAGTATTGTAGTTGCACCAACTGAATCTCTCAACTGGACAACGACCAACACTTCTTCAATGGGCGTTGCCTCGAATATATAGCCTCTGTTTGAAAT
>KV012136.1:175378-193390 GCA_001598015.1 Dorcoceras hygrometricum | reverse complement strand
CCGGAAATTCGTTTCCGGCCAACTCGATGAGGAGAATCCGTTCGTGCAGAATTTGTCAGTGCTTCTAGTGCAGGCTGACGAAGGAGTCTCGGTTCTGGTCATGGACCGGATTGGCGATATCTACCGCAGTCTACCGAGAAGAGCCGACTTTATTGTAACTACGGTTGGAGCCAGGCACAAGTGCCAGCAAGGTAATCGTCTAAAACATCCTATGAATGTCGTAGTTTGTTTTTGAATTTTTCGTATTGATCGTCTCCCGGCTTTTATTCTATGTTCTTCCGCTGCCTCGCCAGGGGGCGGATCCGGATCACCAACAGGTACCACAATTGAAGCAAGTCAGCTTCTTCCTGATTTCAAAAATCCCAGCAGATACCTCCTGCGAACTCAAATCTGTCATAGGGCTTCACATATCAGCTTAATTCAAGCATAAATCAGAACCTGTACACTCTAATACCTACGGCCAGAACTATACTAGAGTTCTAAACAATTCTATGCAGGTATTAGCTACTAGACAAAGCTCAATTCAACGAGAATTGCTCACCCCGAAGCTTAAACTGTTGAGGTGCAATAATTTTCCCTGCTAGGTAGAGCGATCGAAACGTGGCGCTTGTGTTGCTATACGGTTTAAAAGATTGGAGTTGCACCGTTACCACCAGCTATAGCTTTTGGTAAAGCGGCAAGCGCTCGGTCCTACAATTGGTATCAGAGCCAAGGTCACGGGTTCGATTCCCATTGATTGCAAGGAGTGCAATTATTGGGAGGGGGGTTGTTGAGGTGCAATAATTGCCCCTGTTAGGTAGAGCGATCGAAACGTTGCGCTTGTGTTGCTATACGGTTTAAAAGATTGGAGTTGCACCGTTACCACCAGCTATAGCTTTTGGTAAAGCGGCAAGCGCTCGGTCCTATAATTGGTATCAGAGCCAAGGTCACGGGTTCGATTCCCATTGATTGCTAAGGAGTGCAATTATTGGGAGGGGATTGTTGAGATGCAATAATTGCCCCTGTTAGGTAGAGCGATCGAAACGTGGCGCTTGTGTTGCTATACGGTTTAAAAGATTGGAGTTGCACCGTTACCACCAGCTATAGCTTTTGGTAAAGCGGCAAGCGCTCGGTCTTACAGTATGTTATGTACGTAAAGGTTTTAAAGAAAAGAATTAATTATCCATTAACGGGCTAAGGTTGTAAATTACATGATTTTAAGAAAATTCACACATCATGAGATTTTATGAAATGATCAGGCATGTCCTTTTTAAGTTAAAAATCAGAGGAATGTAAGTGATGTCGCAAGTTTACGATGGGAGTTAACCGGGTAGCCGGGCTTGGGGATCCCCTGTTTTTAGGAATGATTTCAGGATTCAGGACCTACGGATCTCGAGGTAAGGTCGGGTGAAGTGGCAGTTTTCAAGAGGTGTGACATATAGGGATCCCTAGGTAAGGTCGGGTGAACCACACTGCCACGTACATTGGTTATTACGACTGATCAGTCACACTTTGCTCACATCCACTGATATGACTCTTATGCTTTCTTTCAGATTACGATATGCCATGCCTTATATGATATATGATACGATTACATGATGAAATGTTTTAAGATCATTCACGCATCCATATCTTTTACGTTATTTTAATTTACAGTATGTGCTTGCATGCGCTTTTATTAGTATATACTTTGTTATGCATTACGATAGAGCATGCTGAGCCTCTAGGCTCACTAGGTTTAAATGGTGCAGGTGATGATCCTGTTGATTAGCTTATTCCGACTGGCGGTGATGACCTCTGAGTGCCGGTTGCAACAGTACCCCGTGACCGCCTTTATGATTCAGTCTGTTATGTTACAGTTTTAGATACTGATTTTTAAACATGTTGGCTTTCATTATTCTTTTTACTAGATGATTTTATGATGTTGGATGTTTGACGTATTTTAAATATTCCTTTATTTAAGCTAATAGTATTTTGAGAAAATGATTTATAAAATTGTTTTAGAAGGGAACGAGAAATATTTAAAGTTTATGCTTCCGCAAATGTTGTAAAAACAAAATTCTAGAGTCTGGTTCGTTTCAGTTGGTATCAGAGCGGTGGTTCTAGTGGGGTACTTGCCTGCTGCGTGGAGCTCAGAAGTCGCACTACCAGTCTGTGAGTTTTTATTATTTTATTATTTATGTTTATTTTAGTATGCTGCATGTTTTAGCCTTGCATGATTCTTGGCCTTAGAATTTTTTTAAAGAATAGACGCTTAGTCATGCACTTAGATTTACGTTATAAGGTTTTGGTGTATCAGAACAATGCCTCCCCATCGTGATAGGATGCAGCAGGATGACGCTACACCTCCTCCTCCCCCACCACCTCAGTTGACCCCGTATGAGCGAGCTAGTGTGGACGTGCTCGCTAGGATTATTAGGCTTTTGGAGCGCCAGTCAGAGCGACCAGGGAAGTCGCATGAAGAAGACGTCGCATAGAGGTTCCGCAAGCAGGGACCGAAGGAGTTTGCAGGTACCATCGATCCACTGGTTGCTGAGGAGTGGATTCGATCCATGGAGACTATCTAAGACTACATGAGTCTAGCGGACGCCGACAGGGTCCGTTGTGCTATTTTCATGCTGAAGGGAGACGCTGCTCTTTGGTGGAAGGGCGCGGTAGTTGGACTGTATCTGGATAGCCTATCTTGGTGCGAGTTCAAGAAAGTCTTTTATGAGAAGTATTTTCCTGTAGATGCCCGAAGCCAGCTGATTCGGGAGTTTTTGAGCCTTCTTCAGGGAGACAAGTTTGTTGCGGAGTATGTTCGGCACTTTGAGCGGGGATGCCCCTTTGTACACGCGATTGCTACCGTGGAGAGTGAGAAGCTGAGGCAGTTTACTGATGGACTGCGACCTGACATCCGCCACGATGTAAACATGGAGGACGTGGGGACCTATATGGCAGCAGTGAACAGGGATTACCGGTCCGAGAGGGGATGGAAGGATATGAGGGAGGCTATCAGAGGAAGAGACAGATGCAGCAGCCCGCCAGGGGCTAGTCTTCGCATCCTCCAGCGAAGAGACCTTTTTAGGGGCTTTCTAAGGGACCATCTCAGCAGGGCCAGCAGCAGCAGCAGAGGCCACAGGGCCAGCAGAGGCCACAACAGCAGGGGGCCAGCGCCCCTAGACCTGGGGAGTTTCCAGCGTGCAAGAAGTGCAACAAGCGGCATCCAGGACCTTGCATGGTGGGGACTGACAAGTGCTATCACTGCAAGGAGCCAGTGCATATCTCTTGGAACTGCCCTAAGAAGTGTCAGTCCATTGGTCGCGTGTTCGTGATGCAGGCTGAGTCAGCGGATCCAGACACGAATTTGCTTACAGGTATTCCATTTTAGATTTCCGTACCTTGTTGTGTACTATCTTAGTGTTTTGGGAATTGCATGCTAGATAGAGCACTGCTAGGAAACTTTTGCCTTAGTTGCTAAGTGAACATAGGTGGGAACTATAAGACTCCTAGGACTTTCTTTGAGGACTTTGACGGATAGGACTAGCAAACCTAGAATGGTTTTAGGTGTCTAATCTACTTTTGGACTTTTAGTATGACCGTAAATGCATACCTGTGTGACGTTATGTTTCAGGCAAGATTCGTGTGCATTGGGTCACTACACTCGCTTTGATAGACTCAGGGGCGACCCACTCTTTTATTTCGAGTGCATTCACACAGAGGATGGGCATTATTCCGGAGAGCATGGGGGTAGCTCTCGTCGTGACGGTTCCGTTAGGAGAGGAGTTGATGACGACCAGCGTCATGCAGGGTCTGACGATGACATTTCAGGATAACACAGTTAGAGCAGATTTGGTCGTTTTACCGATGACAGGATTCGACCTCATCCTAGGCATGGATTGGCTGTCAGAGTTCGGAGCAATGATTGATTTTCTGAGGCGGACAGTTTATATCAGACCTCCAGGGCAGGATGCTTTCTTATTTGAGGCAGTTAGGAGGCCGCGGAAGCCCAGATTTATATCTTCTCTTCAGGCCAGGAAGCTAGTTGAGCATGGGTGTCAGGCCTTCTTGTCCAGCGTTACCGCTTCTGAAGATTCAGCAAGCCCTTTACTAGCTGATGTGGAGGTAGTCAGAGACTATGAAGATGCCTTCCCTGATGATGTAGTGGGAGTTACACCGGAGCTAGAGGTGTAGTTTTCTATCGAGTTGATGCCAGGGATAGTGCCTATCTCTAAGGCACCTTATCGATTGGCTCCTACCGTGATGAAGGAGCTTAAGGAGCAGATACAGGAGTTGCTTGATAAGGGGTTCATTCGCCCTAGCTTTTCTCCATGGGGAGCTCCCGTGTTATTTGTGAATAAGAAGGATGGGGGCATGAGGTTGTGAATTGACTACCGGGAGCTGAACAGAGTCACCGTGAAGAATAAGTATCCACACCCGAGGATTGAGGATTTATTCGATCAGTTGCAGGGAGCTTCAGTGTTCTCGAAGATTGATCTGAGATCTGGCTATCATCAGCTGAGAGTTAGAGAGGAGGACGTGTCCAATACTACTTTTAGGACACGTTACGACCACTATGAGTTTTTGGTGATGCCGTTTGGCTTAACGAATGCCCCAGCGATTTTCATGGATCTGATGAACAGGGTATTCCGGCAATATCTAGAACAGTTCGTCATTGTGTTCATCGACGACATTCTGATTTATTCAAGGAGCTTTGAGGAGCATAGGCAGTACTTGCAGATGGTTTTGCAGACTTTTAGGAAGCATAGATTGTATGCCAAGTTCAGCAAGTGCGAGTTTTGGTTAGATCAGGTGGCTTTCTTAGGGCATATTGTGTCGAGATATGGGATTTCTGTGGACCCATCGAAGGTGGAGGCAGTGCAGAACTGGGGGATTACGAAGAATGCAGCGGAGATCCGTAGTTTCTTGGGCTTGGCAGGTTATTATCGCAAATTTATCAAGGGCATCTCTTCTATTTCAGTGTCCTTGACAGCCTTGACCAAAATGAATGCGAAGTATGTGTGGAGCCCCGAGTGCCAGGGGAGTTTTGATCAGCTGAAGGAGGACCTTACTTCAGCACCAGTATTAGCCATGCCACTGGACCACGAGGAGTTTTTGGTTTACAAAGATGCTTCCTTGAGAGGTTTGGGTGCAGTTCTGATGCAAGGTGGTAAGGTTATTGCTTATGCGTTGAGGCAGCTGAAGAGTTATGAGAAGAACTATCCGACGCATGATTTGGAGCTTGCTGCAGTGGTGTTTGTGCTGAATATTTGGAGGCATTATTTGTACGGCGAGAAGTGTCAGATATTCACCGACCACAAGAGCCTCAAGTACTTCTTCACCCAGAAGGAGCTGAACATGAGGCAGCGTAGATGGTTAGAGTTGGTGAAGGATTACGATCGTGACATTAGCTACCATCCGGGTAAGGCTAATGTAGTGGCTGACGCTTTGAGCCGGAAGACTGTAGTGGTGGCTTGTTTGGTAGTTGAGAGGCCACTACAGACTGAGATAGAGAGGTTTGGTATAGAGCTTTTTTCAGGAGGCTGTGCACCGAGTTTGGCAGCGCTCACTATTCAGCCGACTCTTCGAGAGAGGATCAGAGAGGGGAAGGCCTCCGATGAGCAGTTACAGCAGTGGAGGCAGCGTGATGAGGACAGAGAACGAGGTCTGTATACTGTTGAGGATGGGATAGTCCGTTTCAGAGTCCGGATGTGGGTGCCGAGCACTGGTCAGTTGAGAGCCAAAATCTTATCTGAGGCTCATTCATCGACGTACTCCATCCACCCAGGGAGTACGAAGATGTACCGAGATTTACAGACTTTGTATTGGTGGCCAGGGATGAAGAAAGACATTGGAAGATTTTTGTCTGAGTGCTTGACCCGTCAGCAGGTTAAGGCAGAGCATCAGCGTCCAGCATGGTTGTTGCAGCCACTTTCCTTTCCTGAGTGGAAGTGGGAGCATATCAGGATTGATTTTGTATTTGGTTTGCTCAGGAGTCCTAGAGGGTTCCCGGTTATATGGGTGATTGTGGACAGACTCACCAAGTCAGCGCACTTATTACCGATGAAGACTACTTTCACCCTGACGCAGTACCCAGAGCTTTATATCCGAGAGGTGATCAGACTGCATGGCATACCAGTCTCGATAGTGTCGGACAGAGACACCAGATTCATGTCTGCATTCTGGAGGAGCTTACATGCCGCCTTGGGAACGATATTGTCGTTCAGTACAGATTTGGGAAGATCTTATTTGGGTATGAACTCTTGTGTGTCTATTTCTGGATTGAGGAGTATGTCGGGAATGGAGGTCTGGAAGACATCAGATTTGAGGTGTGCTGCTTGGAGAAGGTAAGTAATTAGGATTCCCACGTGATTTCTAGCGAGAATCAGATTTGAGATGCTCTAGAGACTCTGAGCTGAGGGAACATATTTGAGTAGAGGAATCTAGAGTTGGAGGTAATGCGACGTCGTATCGTGTTACCAGATTTGACATTGTTTGAGTGAAATCTGTTTAGTGGGAGCGATCAGATGTGCGCGTCTATTTTGGGAAGTCAAGTGATGGTCAACGGTACTGTGTGGACCGGTCCGATTCGTGAGTTGGTGTAGATCGATGCGGTTTAATGATTTTGATTTGACCAATCTGGATGAGCGAGTGAGCCTTTGTCGCGAGATCTGTTTGTTTGTAGCAGGACTCCAACGCGATGTCGTTTGAAGATCATGCGCGAGAATAGCATAACAGAGTTAGATCTGAGTTAGCGCTAAGATTTGAGAAGGCGCCCAGATCTGAGCTAGCATCCAGATTTGAGTGATTTATTTTCACTGTAGCTTATTACTTTTCGTTTGAACCTTATTTCTTGAGATTGCCGTCGATTACGCCGCCATTTGGAGCAAGATTGGTGGTGCTGAGCTCGTATTATTTAGGGCTTTCGATTGATACAAGTTTGGAGCTTTAGATCGATGTGTTGAGGGAGTGCGAAGTAGTTGCAGAGTTCGATATCTTCGTGAATTCTGGAAATTATTCCTTCTGTTCTTTAGAGATTTTGAATTTGAGCTTGTAGGCATCTTCTGTTGAGTTCTGGAAGAGCTAGTAGAGCAGCTGATTTAAGAAAGCTGTTGGAGCTATGTTTTGCATGATCTGTCGAGGTAGAAAACTGAGATTTGAGTTACGGATTTGAGATTATTTAAACAGCTTTAACATAAGCATGATAATATTTCCAGCGTGATCTGAATGTTAAGACTAAGTATTTACGTGAACATAATTGCTTGACTGTGATTTGATTATCTGTTCTGTTTACGTATGATTTATGTATGTTAGTGAATTGATATTGACTGTCATTCACACATACATATTGAGCCAGAATATTATTGATGCTCGAACTGAGCTAGCGTTGTGATCGGTCGGCTGAGTTGTCGCGCCTGAAAGGTCCAATGCTATTATCAAGGTGGTGGCCGACTGAGGCGCGGCTGAAGACCACTGAGCTGTGATGGTCGACTATGTCGCTCCTGAAGATCATGGATAGATTATTTCCATCGGCTTATTGGCTGTGCGTGGTGTTGAGGATCCTATGATTTTCCATCTGAGTTGTTGGCCTTGATTACCGATTGTTCTTTGATACCATCATGCAAATCATGACTTGAAATATTGCATGTTTTATGAATTTTTGTTTTATGAGTGCTCTTAGTACTGAGGTTTGACCTTGTTTCTCTTCCCTATTTTTGGGCTGCTTTGGTCTGTGTTGGCCTTGCAGGATTTCAGGTAACCCAGCTGGACAGAGTGGAGCGTCAGCTGGTAGATCCCCGTTTTGAGTCCTAGTTATATTTATACTATGTATTGAATCATGGGATACCCTGCGTGAATAATGTATTTGGGGATCTGTATTGGATACATACTTATTTGTGTTTTGATGATTGTTGGATTTTTGAGCTAAAATCCTATTTTAGTATGCTTGTATTTTGAAGAGATGATTTTCTGTTCAGGCCCAAAACGAAAGTTTTAAGCCCTATTTTAATGCTTCCGCAATTTTTGTGATTAATTGAGAAATAAATCTATAATTAGCGCACCGGACCTGACAATTTGGTATCAGAGCTTAAACTGGGACAAGCTCGATTCTTCTTCATCACACTCGAGTCTAGTCACAAAGTTTGAGCTTTATATTTTGACTGACTCTGTGATTTGTGTGATTTTGTATCTAACTCTGTAATTTATCTGCTGGTTTTTCTTACCTCTGAGTTTTGGTAGATTCCACCGAGGAGAGGTAGGAGTAGAATCGCTAGGCAGACTAGTGAGGAGTCTAGCGATCCTGGGAGTGATGAGGATGTTGAGCAGCAGAGTATACCTTTGCGTCATCGTGCTAGATAGACAGAGGTAGAATATGTGACTAGACATATTGGCGAGATGGAGCTAGTTCTTGCTAGAGGATGAATCCCCCGACGTTTACTGGTGTCGAGGGTGGTTCGATGGCTGAAGGCTGGTTAGAGCATATGGAAGAGTTATTTGATGTGGTGGAGTACTCTCAAGAGAGGAGATTGAAGTTGGCCGTTTTGCAGTTTAGGGAGAATGCTCAATGATGGTGGAAGTGTACTTCCCGAGGGATGAGAGAGAGTGGGGATTTGATTTCTTGGAAGATCTTCTGTGCAGCCTTTCGACAGGAGTATACCCCTGAGTCCTACTACAATAATCGAGAGCGAGAGTTCGACAATCTGAAGCAAGGGAACTTGAGGGCAGCTGATTATGATAGAAAATTTTCGTCGCTTCTATCGTATGTTCCCCACATTTCTAACCAGGAGAGGACGAATAGGAACACGTTTCTGAGAGGTTTGAGGCCTGAATTGTTCCGTATGGTGTTGGCTGGTTCTCCTGTGACGTATGCTGAGGTAGTGGATAGAGCCGTGGACATTGATGAGAATCTGTTGGAAGCGCAGAATCAGGTTCAGCTGACAGCTGGACGCACATTTCAGCCTGCACCCGAAGCCATGCCATCGTTTCAACCTCCTCAGACTTCACAGCAGTTGAATCACCAGAGGTTCAAGCCTCGAGGAAAGCAGTTTAAGAGACGATCGAATTCAAGTTTCTCTGGTTCTGTTAGCTCTGGTGGTAGTGGCTCCAGAGATGTATCGTTTGGTCAGTGCGGAGGTAGGCATATGAGTTCGCAGTGCTGTGGAGTTCAAGGTCTTTGCCATAATTGTGGGAAGCCTGGACATTTCGCTGACCGCAACCTTTTGCTCAGTCCCAGCGATCATGATTCCAACCACGTGAACCGTCTAGGTTAGGAGAATCTTCTAGACCTCAGTTTCCAGGACCGCATCAAGCTCAGGTGAATGCCTTGACGTGAGAGCAAGCTGATGATATGCATGAAGGAGTTATTGCAGGTACTTGTGCTATCTTTGATTTTCCTGCATGAGTTTTGTTTGATATAGGAGTATCACACTCCTTCATATCTGAGTTTTTTTGTGCATGAGTCTGGGTTGAGTGTTACCCCACTATGTGATGTTGTGTCTGTATCTACTCCTGCTATTGTGTCGATGATGTCCCGTGAAGTGGTTTTTGATTGTGTGACTAGATTTGATGAGAATGTGTTGGTGACTAACCTGATTGCCTCGGAGATTAGAGATTTTGACTGCATCTTAGGTATGGATGTGTTGTCTGCTTATAGAGCGACTGTAGACTTTTTCCATGGTGTAGTGAGATTTAGACCTCCATTCGGAGAGAAGTGGAATTTCTACGGTGCTGATTCACGAGCAAAGATTTCACCGGTGTCAGCCATGGAGATGTTCAGTCTTTTGTCGCTAGAGAATTCAGGGTTTATGATTTATTCCCTCGATGTTTCCCGAGAATCACGGATAGAGTTGAGTGATGTCCCGATTGGTCGAGAGTTTCCTGATGTGTTTCCAGATGAGATTCCTGGATTCCCTCCAAGACGAGAAATCGATTTCAGCATAGAGTTTATGCCAGGTACAGCCCCAATTTCGAGAGCCCCTTAGAGTTGAAGGAGCTCAAGGATCAGTTGCGTGATCTTTTGGAGAAAGGATTTATTAGGCCGAGTATGTCGGCTTGGGGAGCTCCGATTCTCTTTGTGAAGAAGAAGGATGGATCTATGAGGATGTGTGTTGATTTTCGGCAGCTGAATAAAGAGACAATCAAGAACAAGTATCCTTTGCCGAGGATTGATGAATTGTTTGATCAGTTGCAAGGATGGGCAGTGTACTCTAAGATTGATGTGCGATCTGGTTATCATCAGTTGCGGATTAGAGACGCTGATGTGGCGAAGACGGCTTTCAGGACTAGATACAGGCATTATTAGTTTCTGGTGATGCCTTTTGCATTTACGAATGCTCCTGCTGTCTTCATGGATTTGATGAATCGCGTCTTTAGTGAGTACATCGATCATTTTGTGATTGTCTTAATAGATGACATCTTGGTGTATTCGAAGAATTTCAGAGAGCATAAAGAACATTTGAGATTGGTGTTGCAGAAACTGAGAGACTCACAGCTGTACGCGAAATTCAGTAAGTGTGAATTTTGGTTGAATAGAGTAATATTTTTGGGTCATGTAATTTCTGCACAAGGTATTTTTGTGGATCCGAGTAAGGTTGAAGCATTTCTTAACTGGGAGCGACCTAGGAATGTTTCTGAGATACATAGTTTCTTGGGTTTGATTGGCTACTATAGACGTTTCATCGAGAAGTTTTCTTCGATAGCCATGCCGATGATGCAGTTGACCCAAAAGGATAGGAGTTTTCTATGGACAGATGAATGTGAGTCAAGTTTCCAGTTGCTTAAGAAGAAGTCGACTACTACCCCTGTATTGACTTTGACTTCAGGTTCTAGAGGTTTTGTTGTTTGTTATGATGCTTCTCTGAATGCTTTGGGCTGTGTATTGAACAGAACGGGCGAGTGATAGCTTATGTGTCTCGACAATTGAAGCCCCATGAGACAAGATACCCCGTTCATGATTTAGAGTTGGCCGCCATTGTTTTGCACTAAAGATTTGGCGTCATTACCTGTATGGTGAGCAGTTCGTGGTGTATACAGACCACAAGAGTTTGAAGTATATCTTCACTCAGTTAGATCTGAATATGAGGCAACGTAGTTGGATGGAGTTTCTCAAAGATTTTGACTGTGAGATTCAGTATCAGCCTGGGCGGACGAACTTAGTGACAGATGCTTTGAGTAGGAAAGCCCAGCCTGCGATGTTGACATCGATGAGTATATCCAAAGTCCATGACGATTTTGCGACTTCTGGATGGCGTTTTTCGACAGAGGATCGGTATTTTGTGGTTTCTTCTTGTCAGGTTGAACCATAGGTGATTTCAGACATTAGAGCAGCGCAGATAACTGACCCGTATATTTATGAGTTGAAGATTAAGGCCCATAATGGTCACTGAGAGGATCTTACCGTTGTTTCTGATGGATTTCTGAGATTCCGAGGAAGATTGCTTGTTCCGAATTTGATTGATATGAAGGAAACCATCTTGAATGAGGCCAATTGTAGTCGTTACAGTGTGCATCCGGGCGAGAAGAAGATGTATCATGCCTTGAAGTATCACTACTGGTGGGAAGGTATGAGGATTGATATTTTTGGATTTGTAGCTCGATATTTGAATTTCCAACAGGTCAAGGCCGAGAGAACGAGACCTGGTGGATTGCTACAGAGTTTAGAAGTGCCTCAATGATAGGATCAATTAGGATCGAAAATAGGTCTAGTAGTTCAGAAGAGTGGGGGAGGGGGGTTGAATGAACTTCTTGAATTTTTATTTTTCGAAACCTTACAAACGATTTTACAATCCTTCGCTAAACTCAGATCTGAGTTACCAGATCTGAGGCTCTCAGTTTAAAGCTGTTCGCTCGGTTAAAAATAAATAGTGTCGAAATAAACCGATTGAGCAGTGAACAATTAATAGAAATAAATACGATGCAAATAAAGTAAAAGTGCAGGGATCAAGAGTTTGTTTATGAAAGTTCGGATATCAAATCCTACTTCTCCCCTTCTTCCTTTGTAGGAAGGTTCCACTAGAAGATTTGATGTACACAGCCTCTGAATACACCCGATCACTGAGCCTCGCTCCAAGTGAACTCCTAGCAACTTCTACTACACGCATATAACACTGCTGAGTTACAAACAATCGTAATTTTTGAACTGCTTCGAGAAGCACGTTCGTTACAGACACAATCTGAATAATACAATGAATACGATATTTTGAGTACTCTAGATCTTCTGGTTTCTATGACAAAGAAACTCGATTTACAATTGTAAACCGACAGAGAGCAAAAGAGTGTTCTTCGAGATTTCAAAGCTGGGACTTAGATTATTTTAAACACTTCAACATTCATAGAAATTTTAGAGCGTAAGAGTATGCGAGATAAATCGACCGAGAGCTTCTTCATTTGAAATCTTCAAATATTTATACTCTTCAACTTCAACGGTCAATAAAAGTAGCCAGTAGATTCAACCCCTTTGCATATCTTCATCGTATCTACATTAATGCTATGCAAAAGGTAATCTGCGCTTGTCATGGCTTAATTTATTTATATACCAAAGCGGTGAACATCGTATCAATCACTCTGCGTATTGTGCGACTTTATCCAAAATAGCTCTGATCTTGTTTCATTAATTCAAGATGTCTAACCGGCTTTTTTACGGTTAAATCATGACCGTTGATTTTTCTCAAATAATCAACTGATAATATCTAAGGACATCCGAAGCTTACATGTTTTAGTACTGAAGTCTGAAGACTTCTCTCTTTCCCTTTTCGAAATTTCCATTTGTGAATATCCGTCACATCTGAAAATATCCCCCTTTGTACTTTACAAAAGTGATGCTCTCTGTCAGATCTGAAATCTTTTAATCTTTACGAATATATCCTCCTTTTTGTACAATCGTGAATCTGCTAGATCTGAATATTCGTTATTGAGAAATAACATCTGAAACACTCTGAATCTGTTCATATCTGATTCTGTTCTCATCTGATATGTTCGGATCTGATATATACTTTCCGAACAACCGAATCTGTTGCCATAGCCTCTGAATCAAATCTGATACCTTCAAATCTGAAATCCTGACCCGATAATTGAAATACTTGACCCGAATACCCAAATCTAATATACTCTGAAACTGAATACTTCGAATCTGGGTTGTTCTTATCTGGTTTGCTCGGTCTGATCTGAATCTGAGTACTGTTCCCAATTATCTCGGATCTGAATGCTTCTCCCGATAACTGGGATCTGAATACTTATGTCGATAACATGATTTCCAGATCTGAAATACTTAAATTCTCTTCTGTGAATACTCAAAATCGAGATCTTATTCTTACTTTCAGTTCTCAACCTTGTTTTCTTTATCACCAAAACTTATTAAATTTTATCTCAATAACTTCCCCCATTTTGGTATGACAAAACTTAGCAGTCTACGACTTAAAAGATAAGAAAGATATGCTCGAATTCGTGCTATGTCTATATATATTCAAAACTACTAAGTGCAAGAGATTTGTACAAATAACTGAAAAACTATTAAAAAAGAAAATTTCCAGATCTATCCAATAATCAGCTCCCTCCAATCCAATATCTTCAGTCTCTTTGTCTAGCACAACTTTGCGAACCACCACTTCCTCTTTTTCTTGGAGGCTCACTTCTGCTACAACCACCACCACTAGGTCTACTCTTATCGTCCGGAGGCGACTGCTGACCGAGGCTGCTACCACTTTCCACCTTTTTGTCATCATGGACTCTATTGATATAGGCTATGATTTCAGCAAGGTGATCGCCAAGGGTACTATAATATTCCTGAGACTCCTCACGGAACGCAAGCAAAGCCGTTTTCTGGCCTTGCACCTCCTTTCGAATATCATCCAAATATGTCGTTAATATGACATTATGAGCTCGAACCTCTCTCTTAAACTCGAGAATTTCAAGCTATAAGGCAGCTTTTTGAATCTGTACTTCATGTGGACAATTTTAATAAGACCTCGAAGGAATTGGTCTTGCTGAGTATGAGCTTCTGCAAAAGCTTTCTCAAGATTATCGATCTTTGATAAGAGTTGGTTCTTGAGATCGCCAATGCTGTCCTTAGTCCGCAACTTCTTAATGGAAAGCTGATTAACAGAAGCCCTGAGCTGTGCAAATGATTCGGTGAAATCTGTCGCAGGAATAGCAGTAGTAGGCAGTAAGATCTGGTCATCAGCTGTCTCGTCACCCAGAGGAATGTCATTGGTAGTGAAGTGCACAGGAGAATCAGCAGAAGTACTCGGACTTGGAGAATTCAAAACTGTATCTGGATTGCGCTGAGAAAAACTATCAGATTCTATAGGATATGGATTTTGATCTATTTCTATCTGTACAATTGGATCTGCAGTAACTGAATGTAGATGGCGCTGAGAAAAACTATCAGATTCTGTAGGATCTGGATTTTCAGAAGAAACCGAGGGTTCCGATCTTAGAGAGGGGGAGCGGTATGGTCGAACCATCAGAACTGGAAGAGAGAGTCTGTACCTCTGGCTGTACAACATAATTATAAAAGAAATCAACGAAACTGTCTGTATCTACACCATGATGAAATATACCACGAAATCCGGATGGGACCTCCTTTATATCTAAAATGGGACCGATTATGTCTCTACAACGATTAACTGTACCAACGGGTTGCAAATATCTAAATAATGAAAAATGTACGACTGTCACACAAACTTCAGTCCAATGGTCGCGAATAAGTCTTGAAAAAGGTGATCTGGAGTCTAGATCTTGGACTTGTTCAACAAAAGTGTTGCGCCACAAAATCCATAGGACCGCAAATTCTAATCCTTATAATTCGAGGACCTATTTATAATTTCAGATTTCAGCATTATCTATTTATTCAAGAAGCTGATTTCTATTTTCAGATTTCACACAGTGCATGAGGCCTGTTGGACGTCTCCTCGAGTGCAAGATGAGCAGTTTTCAGATCTCTCAAAAATATAATGGCCGGGATGGGAGAATGTTTAATTTTCAGATCTGTGTAGTGCATTTACAAATCAAAATAGTGACATGGGATTTTAAGTAAAATTTTGAGATGTGAGCATGGTTCACCATGCCTAATCAAGTGTTTCTCCCTGTTACAAATCAGCCTCCCATGCCGATGGTCCTTGTGAACTATAAGTTCATTTCCTTGCAAGAAAATACTCATTTTGCATAAAAAATTAGTAAGCTCATCTAAGTGCTCGAGAAGACTCTCTGTGAGACCTGCTGCATTTCGTGATTTCTTCTTATTGAGGCAAGTAAATCTGATTCTTGCTATGCCATGAAAGTATATGTATTGATCTCTTTCGTTTTCGTGATTCCTTGCCTAAGTTATGTTTAACATCAGCCTTTGTTGATATTCTCTTGATATTGAAGTGTATGTTCAATACTCGGGTTCACAGATGGTTTCTGTTTGAAACTAAACAAGTGTGTTTTATGAATTGATGATGTAGATATTGATTTTAACCCACTGAGCATTTCAGATTCCAGTCCATCGTTAAAGTTCGAGATTCTTCTTCTGGTGATTGGTAACATTTGGATTTGACGCTATGTAATCGGATGTTGTTATTCGAATCAGTATAAAGTATGGTTTGATAGACAACAACTGGTAGTGTAGCGATCATTTTGATGTTTACAACACTATCCATGACTGAATTTCATCTTTAAGATAGTAGTTTCCATTTCAGCTGATTGTCAGCTAGGTACTGTTCTTTCGTGTTCAGCTGTAGTATTGATTCACATTCAGTTGTTGCATTGTTCGTCGTCAGCTGTTGCGTTGTTTTCATCAGCTATTGGTTTTCAAATGTTGCATTGTTCATCGTCAGCTGTTGCGTTGTTTTCATCAGCTGTTGGTTTCAGATGTTGCATTGTTCATCGTCAGTTGTTGCGTTGTTTTCATCAGCGGTTGCATCATTTCGTCGTCAGCTGTTGAACTAGTTTTATTCAGAAGTTGTTTTGTTCAACGTCTGAAAGTCCTTGTTTAAGTTGCGTTGACATCTGAGTTTACCAACCAAAGTCTGATTTGTTTCTTCCCAACGTCTGTTTTTCTATTCAGCTGTATGCTCAGTGATGAAAATGTTTTATGGAAAAATGAGTTTAAAATAAAGAGAACCCCGATGTTAAGATCTGATTTTACCCAGATAATGTTTAAAGGAAGAAATTGTTCAGATTTTAAGATTTATGGCAAAGATAACATCCGGTCCATATTGAAAGGGTGAGCAGCAGATGAGCGGGTCAGTTGCCCCTTCATATTGGGTGAGATTTGACCATATAGTAATTGATATCAGTAGTCAATCGATCGAGTCAACGGGACCTATTGGGAGAGCTTCTGAGCCATAAGTGTAACGAAATAATGATGGTGGGATCTGAATTTTTTCCCACAGTAATGTATATGATGAGATCTTATGTTTTAATGCCTTTGTTTAAACTATGACGTCTTATGTATTGCGCCTGCATATATGGTGTTTTGTTACTCCCAGTTTTGCCTGCTGAGCCCCTAGGCTCACTAGCTTTCTTGGTGCAGGTGAGTCCGCGCCGGAGCAGATGGGTGGTGGAGTGTGAACCAGTAGCGGCGTGTGAGTGTTTATCGAAGGCCTGCGTTTCCGCAATGTTTATTTTGTAGTTGCTGTTTTGTTGTCTTTGATGTAAGTCAAATCTGTATTGAGATCTGTTACAACAAAGATGAATTCAAATAGAGTTCAGTATTTGTAATATCGCGACTTCGTATTTTGTACTTCGAAATTGTAATGAAATCTGATTTTATTTTCTTGGCGCCAATGGTTATTAATTCGAATTTGTTTATTGAGCAAGGAAATACAGCTTGTTCCATTTATCATTTCAGACCTCTATTTTCTCTTTTATTTCGTTTTCTTTGATTCCGTGACCTCCATGGGCATTGGGCGTCACAACATGGTATCAGAGCATGGTCTAGAGATAAACACACGCACTCCTCGCTGGAACAGATTTCATCCACCGTCTCTTCGGGGCAGTGAGTTTTCTTTTATGTTTTAGAGCATGTATATTTTGATTCTTACATGTTCTGATGTTCATATATGGTGGATTATGGGCTATAGATTAAGATGTCTGGCCGAGGAAGAGGGAGGAGGAATGCCCCTGAAGATGACCCAGTCCCGATAGCAACACTAGTATTTCCTAACTTCTAAGGTTGCTGGTAGAACTGCAGGGTAGAGGCAATGGTCAATCCTCCGGTAGTAGAGGATCCAGCAATGATGACCCTCAAGAACGATTTCGAAGACAGAAGCCGAGAGAGTTTAGCGTCACAACAGATCCGTTTATCGCAGAAAGATGGATTAAATCAATGGAGGTGATATTTGAGTATCTCCAGACGCCCGACTTAGAAAGATCCAGATGTGCGATTTATATGTTGAGAGATGATGCAATGCTCTGGTGGGAAGGAGCAAAGCTTACAGTAGATGTGACGAATCTCCTCTAGGAAGAATTTAAGCAGGTGTTTTTCTAACAATACTTCACAGAGGATAAGAGATCCGAACTGAAGAGAGATTTTTTAATGATCAAGCAAGGGGACATGTCAGTCCAGGAGTATGTTCGAAAGTTTGAACGAGGATGTTATTTTGTACCATTGATTGGAGCTGATCTTAGGGAGAAATTGCGACATTTTGTAGATGGATTGAAACCAGCGTTCAGGCATGATGTGAGGCTGGTAGAGCCAAAGGATTATCGCAGTGCGGTGGACAAGGCTCTGAGAGCTGATCAAGATTCGAAAGCAGTTGTGGAGGAGCGACAGCTGAAGAGGCAGGCCTTTCAACAGAAATACCAGCGACACCCAAGAAGCCATATAAGAATCAGCAGCGGTCGCAAGAACAGAAGCCTCAGGAGCAGAAACCTTTGGTTGTGCAACCCATTAGCGCGGTTTCAGCAGTTGGCAACAGACATCAATGCCCCAAGTGCCAGAAGAACCACCTTGGTCCTTGTATAAAGGGACAGAATGTTTGTTACAGATGTGGATTGCCAGGGCATGTTATTAAGGACTGCCCGAAGTCAAAACAGATGGTGACCAGCAGAGCTTACGTCATGACGACTGAACAA
>KV012136.1:161543-174808 GCA_001598015.1 Dorcoceras hygrometricum | reverse complement strand
GAGGGCGAGCGGCAATACCGCACTCTCATCTTCCTGCTGGGATCGTAGCCACCATGCGCCGAGTGGTTAACTACCACAGTTCATGGGTGAGGCAACAACCGGTTGAGTTGTTTGATGCATCTGGTAAGTGGGTGTAGTGTCATGGCGAGTGGCTCATTACCACACTGTGAACACACCCCGTGGCCACTGTATGTTGTTGATGATTCTTGGAGCTATGTTTGAGTTCCTTAGCTCCCTCGAGGGTCGAGCTTTCCGTTTTTATCCGGCGTCTCATGCATAGCATCTGCATTTTATCTTATGCATTCTTTTAGCTTTATCTGTTGCTCTCCGTACTGGGGTTTGACCCCATGTCCCTCTGGGGCTTGGTTTGTTTCTTTGTTATGTTGTTTTCAGGAAACCCAGGTTCTACAGCTGGTCGTGGTTTTAACCCAGCTGGTGGTGCCCCAGGAGGTGGCTAGCGTGTCCCAGTTGCATATAGCATAATTATACATATGTATCGGTTAGCCAGGGGGATGTCCTGTCCTTTATTGTTGTACCCGTAGGGGAGTTTGATACATGTTGTGAATTATGTATGCTTTATTGTTGGTTGATTTATGAATTGGGAAACTTATTTTAAGTATCGTTGTATTTGAAATTATATGTTTAAAATCGTCGGGCCTAAAAGCGAAAATTTTACCCACTTTTTGATAGCTTCCGCATGTGTGGTCTGTTTAAAGCACGAGTCCTGACATTTTTGGTATCAGAGCTTAAACTGGGATAAGCTCAATTCCTTTGATCACACTTGAGTCTAGGCACAGTGTTGCGTGTTGCATGTGCTTGACTTATGTGACTACGTGCTGCATAATTTGTGTTATATGCTTTCTATGCTGTATCTGTTCTGTTTTTTCTTATCCTGTTGAGTGTTTTAGATGCCGCCTAGACGTCGTGGTAGAGGTAGGGGGCAGTTCCAGGAATCAGGAGGACAGAACGAGGATCAGTATAGTGCTCCTAGTCATACTCTTGAGAGTAGTGGAGAAGAGGAGGCTGAGGCTCCGCCGGCTCCGGTAGAGAGAATGGATGTGGTTATAGCTCGGTTTCAGAGGATGAATCCTCCTGTATTCAATGGCGATGAGTCGAGTGAGGATGCGGATTCATGGCTCCATACTGTCATACATCTTTTTTGATCGGGCTCAATATGACGACGATCTCCGGTTGAGGTTAGTGACCTTGTTGTTGAGGAAGGCCGTAGAGCGTTGGTGGCGAGGTGCGTCTAGTACCTTACTGGAGACTGGTGTTGGTATCACTTGGGACAGTTTCTACCAGGTCTTCAGGCAGGAGTATGTCCCCGACTCGTATGTGGCTGCCCGTGAGCGGGCGTTTGAGTTTTTGGAGCAGGGTTCGTTGACTGTGCGCGAGTATGCTCGCAAGTTTTCTGCATTGTTGTCTTATGTTCCGCATGTTGCTGGCCGGGAGAGGGCCAAGAGTACCAGGTTTGTGGAGGGCTTGAATGGAGAACTGTACCAGAGCGTTTTGACAAGCAAGCCCAAGTCGTATGCTGAGGCCGTGGATACTGCTATCCACATTGAGGAGGGCATGAGGAGCCGTAGTGCATGCAGAGCGCAGGTGGCGCAGGCGGTGCAGTGTGTTAGACCCACTGGTCAGGGAGCTCAGTCGTCTCAGAGTTCTCAGTCCGTGCATTTTCCTCAGCAGCAGCAGCAGGTAGCTCAGCAGTCTGACCGTCAGAGGTTTGACCCCACGGTCAGCAATTCAAGAAGAAGTCTTGTTCAGGGTCTTCTGGTTCAGGCAGCTCGAGTAGCAGCGGCTCTCGGGTGGAGTGTTGTGGCTTTTGCGGTGGAAAGCATCCTTCCACGCAGTTTGTTGGTGTGCAGGGTTCCTGCAACTTTTGTGGTCAGTACGGGCATTTTGCGAGAGTGTGTCCGTCAGCTGGATCACAGCAGACCGCGGCCCAGCCTCAGGGTCGTGGGGGTCAGTCTAGGGGCCGTTCGCAGCAGTTTCAGAAGCCCCGTTTTGGTGAGACTCTGTTTAGGCCGTTTCAGCAGCCTGGCCCTTCGCGTTTTGGGCAGTCGTCTCAGCCTTTCTTTCCTGGACCCCAGCATGCTCAGGTTAACACCTTCACGAGGGAGCAGGCCGAGGAGACATCGAGTCGGGTGATTGGAGGTACATGTTTTGTTTTTGACTTTCCTGCTCGTGTGTTGTTTGACACCGGTGCATTGCATTCGTTTATTTCTGATTCGTTTGTTGTTGAGCATGGTTTGTGTACCGTCCCTTTGCGCGATGCTGTTTTTGTTTCTACCCCCGGTGGTGTGAGCCTGTTCTCGCAAGAGATTTTGTTGGATGGTGTGTTGCGGTTTGGTGAGCATGCCTTGTTAGCGAATTTGATCCGTTTGATGCTTTGGGATTTCGATTGTATAGTTGGGATGGATGTGCTTTCCAACTATAGGGCCTCCGTGGATTGCTTCAATGGGATTGTGCGCTTTAGGCCTTTGTCTGGCGAGAAGTGGGACTTCTACGACCAGGACTCGAGATCGAAGATTCCGTTGGTCTCCGCGATGGAGATGTTTAGCTTGTTGTCCTTGGGAAATGTTGGCTTTATGATTTACGCTTTGGATGCGTCTTCTTCTTCTAGTGTTCAGCTTAGTGACGTTCCCGTGGTGCGACACTTCACCGACGTGTTTCCGGAGGAGATTCCTGGTTTCCTCCGAGGCGGGAGATAGACTTCAGCATAGAGTTGGTGCCTGGCACAACTCCAATTTCTCGTGCCCCGTATCGTCTAGCGCCTGCTGAGTTGAGAGAACTCAAGGTACAGTTAGATGATTTGTTGGAGAAGGGTTTCATTCGCCCTAGTATGTCACCGTGGGGAGCGCCCATTTTGTTTGTGAAGAAGAAGGATGGCTCAATGCGGATGTGCATTGATTTTCGTCAGTTGAATAAAGCCACTGTGAAGAATAAGTACCCGTTACCGAGAATCGATGATCTGTTTGATCAGTTGCAAGGTTCTGCGGTGTATTCTAAGATTGATCTTCGTTCCGGGTACTATCAGCTCATAGTGAGGGAACAAGATGTCACGAAGACTGCGTTTCGTACGAGGTACGAACATTTTGAGTTTTTGGTGATGCCGTTTGGGTTGACCAACGCGCCTGCAGTCTTCATGGATCTGATGAACCGAGTCTTCCGAGAGTTCATAGATCAGTTTGTGATTGTTTATATAGACGACATCCTGGTGTACTCAAAGACTCCGAAGGAGCACAAGGAGCACTTGGAGATGGTTCTTCATAGGTTGAGAGAGCAGCAGTTGTATGCGAAGTTTTCCAAGTGCGAGTTTTGGTTAGATCGCGTTGTATTTCTGGGCCATGTCATTTCAGCGGATGGCATTTCTGTGGATCCCAGTAAAGTGGATGCCGTTTTGACCTGGGAGAAACCGTGAAATGTGTTTGAGATTCGCAGTTTCTTATGTCTGGCTGGCTATTATCGTCGTTTTATTGAAGGGTTTTCTTCTATAGCAAAGCCGATGATCCAATTGACCCAGAAGGATAAACGGTTTGTTTGGACTGAGCAGTGTGAGAATGCTTTTCAACTGCTTAAGGAAACGTTAACTACTGCGCCCGTGTTGGCTTTGACGTCCGGATCAGGTGGTTTTGTTGTTTGTTCTGACGCTTCGCTAAATGGATTGGGATGTGTGTTGATGCATAATGGTAGAGTCATTGCGTATGCCTCGCGGTAGTTGAAACCGCACGAGACTCGTTACCCAGTTCATGGTTTGGAGTTAGCAGCGGTGGTCTTTGCGTTAAAGATCTGGCGTCACTACCTGCATGGCGAGCAGTTTGTGGTGTACTCCGACCACAAGAGTTTACAGTATTTGTTTTCACAGTCTGACTTGAATATGAGACAGCGTCGGTGGATGGAGCTGCTTAAGGATTTTGACTGTGAGATTTAATACCAGCCTGGGAAGTCGAACGTAGTGGCTGATGCTTTGAGCAGGAAGGCTAGTGAGATGCTTGCGTCGTTGTACATCTCTAAGGATCAAGAGCATCTTAACACTACGGGTTGGAGGTTTTACCCGGCTGAGGATTGTGTGATGGTTTCTTCGTTCCAAGTGGAACCGCAGA
This sequence comes from Dorcoceras hygrometricum, assembly GCA_001598015.1. Lineage (NCBI taxonomy): Eukaryota > Viridiplantae > Streptophyta > Magnoliopsida > Lamiales > Gesneriaceae > Dorcoceras > Dorcoceras hygrometricum. The sequence continues at coordinate 170,702 of KV012136.1, read as the reverse complement.
TTGTTTCTAGCATTCGAGCAGCTCAGAGGACCGATCCGTCTATCCACGAATTGAAGTTGAAAGTCAGGGCTGGCAAACTAGAGGACTATTCTATCTCGTCCGATGGTTGTTTGTGTTTCCGGGGCAGGTTGGTTGTGCCTAATTTTAATGATTTGAAGGAGGAGATCCTTCGAGAAGCGCACTGTAGCAGACATAGTGTTCATCCTGGTGCACGGAAGATGTACCATGCTTTGAAGCCGCACTTTTGGTGGGCTGGCCTGAAGAGCGATGTTGCTGGTTTTGTCGCTCGTTGTTTGAATTGCCAGATGGTAAAGGCTGAAAGGATGAGACCTGGTGGTCTGTTGCAGAGTTTAGAGGTGCCCCAATGGAATTGGGAGCACATTGCGATGGATTTCGTAACGAATTTGCCTCGTTCCAGCCGAGGATGCGATGCTGTTTGGGTAGTTGTAGACCGTTTGTCTAAGTCTGCACACTTCATTCCTTATGGGATGACCTTCTCGTTGAAGAAGATGGCGAAACTGTACGTTGATTTTGTTGTTAGATTGCACGGTGTACCTGTTTCAATCGTGTCTGACCGAGTTCCGAGGTTTACTTCCAGGTTTTGGAAGAGTTTGCAGACGGCTTTGGGCACTAGATTGGCTATGAGTACCGCGTATCATCCCCAGACAGATGGCCAATCTGAGCGAACTATCCAGACGTTAGAGGATATGTTGCGTGCTGTTGTGTTGGATTTCGGAGGTAGTTGGAAAGACGGGTTGTCTTTGGTTGAGTTTTCGTATAATAACAGCTACCAAGTGACGATTGGCATGGAGCCTTTCGAGGCTTTGTATGGCCGCAAGTGATGATCGCCAGTGTGTTGGGAAGAAGTGGGGGAGAAGCAGCTATCTGCCCCTGACTTTGTGCAGCAAATGAAAGATCACGTGGATCTTATTAGACATCGGATGAAAGCTGCCCAGGATCTCCAAGCCAGTTATGCGAATAAGAGGCGTCGACCTCTTGAGTTTCAGGTTGGTGATCGTGTATTTCTCAAGGTTTCTCCGTTTCGTAGTGTGATGCGCTTTGGACGCAAGGGAAAGTTAGCCCCTCGTTACGTTGGTCCGTATGAGATTGTCGAGAGGATTGGCCCTTTGGCGTATCGTCTGTTGTTGCCGTCCGAGTTATCTTCTCTGCATGACGTCTTTCACGTTTCCATGTTGAGGAAGTATGAGCCAGATCCGTCTCATGTACTTGGAACTGACGAGGTAGAGCTAGATCAGTCGTTGAGCTATCAGGAATACCCTTTGCAGATCTTTGGCAGAAAAGAGAAACAGTTGAGGAATAAGAACATTCCATTGGTGATGGTGCAGTGGAGCAAGCTTGGTAGGGAAGAAGCTACTTGGGAGCTGGAAGAAAAGATGTATCGTGAATGGCCCCATCTGTTTGGGTAGATATTTCATTAACTCCAGTAGCTAGATTGCTTGCTGTTGTTTTCTAGTTATCTTGAACTCTTGGATAGTTGGGTTGTGCGATTGTTGTCTCCATATTTGTAGTTGTTCTGTGAGTCCTGGTATAGTAGGACATCTTTTATAACGTGTAACCAGTTTTAGTGTTCTGGTGATATTCTGTAATGTTGAGATTTGGATCGTTTTTGGAGTTTGTTGTTTGATTTTGAGGATGAAATCCCTTTTTAGTGGGGGAGAAATGTGAGATCTGAATCGCTAATTATTTATTTGGAAAATTAATCGGGCGTTGGATTAGATTTGAAGAAGAGCTAGTTGGTTTGTGCGTGAAATAGCTCTGATCTGGTTCGTAGAACGGTCAAATCTGGTTGGTTGAACGCTCAAGAATCGTGTCGCGAGTTATTCTGGGAGCGCGAAGTTGAATATTTGGAGTTATAGTGGAGCGAAGTATTTCTGGGAGAAACCAGAATGAGGGTGAAATCTGGTAGTACTGAATAGACCGGTCGATTCGTGGTTTTAGTCTGAGTATCGGCCGATCGTTTGGATGTTGCGACTGATTGTCCAGCTGCGAGATATTTGTTCGTTACTGTTGCTTGCTGCTGGTATTTCACGAGAGCTAGCGACTGGATGACGTCAGTGGAGCGACGTCGTTTGAGTTAGTTGCAACGCTGCGTTTTGAGGTTGCGACTGGTACCAGCAGAGAGAAGTGTTGTGTGTTATATCTTGCGACTGGATGACCAGCTGCTGGTATAGCATCCTATGCGACGTCGTTTGAGTAAGTTGGTGCGACGCCGTTTTGAGAACCAGCTGTTAAGTTGCTTTGCGATTTGTTGTAGCGTTGTTGGAGAAATCAGCAGTTGGTTCCTTGCGTCTGCTGTTTGTAGTGTTCCTGCTGGCTTGTTAGTACCTGCTGATTTTGTCGGTGGATTGTTTTTAAGATTTCAGCAGTTGTGGGAATTATTTAAGGAAGACTTGTTCTTCGAATTTGTGATATCAGTTTCCATACTTAGAAATTTCCAGCCTTTCGTTCTTTGTTCTTCGAACCCTAGAGCACTGTTCACCGTGAGCTATTCCCGTGAATTCCCGGCGTTTCCGGTGGTTGTTTTGCTCGTGCGAGGTAGAGTTGGACTCCTCTCGAGAAGATCTTCCATTTCGTACCAGTTTTAGAAGCTGTAATTGGCTAGTTGAGGAACGTGAAGTTGCTGCCGTTCGAGTGTTGCGTCGACCGGGTAGAACTACATTCTGGTTTTCGGTGAGACCTTGTTCCTAGCCATAGTTTTAAGCTTTCTGTATAATTGTTGAGGTATATTGAGCAGCTGGTTGAGTGTGACTCCCAGCCGTGAGCTGGATTAGCAACCCGTTAGATTTATGTTGTGTATGCCGTGTGTTTATCAGGCTTTTACCAGAGTATTCGGATTTCCTTGTGGTAACCAGCGTGTGCTAATTATAGCCCAGAAGTATAAGGTACGGATTTGAGCTTGATTTAGCTTGGGATTGGCGTGAGATATTATGCGTGGCTGCTGGGATGTTTCGGTGAACTTATCTGTGTATTTCTTGCTGAGCATTGGTGTTTATGCTAGCTGTTTCTTGTGAATTGCATACACGCATTCGTTCACGCATATTTCAGGTCCCTTGTGTATCGTATTTTGCAGCCTTGTATCTTGTATTGCTGTTGTTGAGTTCTTACCAGGATGTGAGGGCGAGTGGCAATACTGCACTCTCATCTCCCTGCTGGGATTGTTAGCCACCATGCGCCGAGTGGTTAACTACCATAGTTCATGGGCGAGGCAACAGCAGGTCGAGTGGTTTGATGCATCTTGTAATTGGGTGTAGTGTCATGGCGAGTGGCTCACTACCACACTGTGAACACACCCCGTGGCCACTGTATGTTGTTGATGATTCTAGGAGCTATGTTTGAGTTCCTTAGCTCCCTCGAGGGTCGAGCTTTCCGTTGTTATCCGGCGTCTCATGCATAGCATCTGCATTTTATCTTATGCATTCTTTTAGCTTTATCTGTTGCTCTCCGTACTGGGGTTTGACCCCATGTACCTCTGGGGCTTGGTTTGTTTCTTTGTTATGTTGTTTTCAGGAAACCCAGGTTCTACAGCTGGTCTTGGTTTTAACCCAGCTGGTGGTGCCCCATGAGGTGGCTAGCGTGTCCCAGTTGCATATAGCATACTTATACATATGTATCGGTTAGCCAGGGGGATGCCCTGTGCTTTATTGTTGTACCCGTAGGGGAGTTTGATACATGTTGTGAATTATTTATGCTTTATTGTTGGTTGATTTATGAATTGGGAAACTTATTTTAAGTATCTTTGTATTTGAAATTATATGTTTAAAACCGTCGGGCCTAAAAGCGAAAATTTTACCCACTTTGTGATAGCTTCCGCATGTGTGGTCTGTTTAGAGCACGAGGCCTGACAACCATGGTCCTTGTAGAAAGGGACAGAATGTTTGTTACAGATGTGGATTGCCAGGGCATGTTATTAAGGACTGTCCGAAGTCAAAACAGATGGTGGCCAGCAAAGCTTACGTCATGACGACTAAACAAGCCAATCCAGATTCCACAGTGGTTACGGGTAAGATCTTTATTGCTGGTTTGCCCTCATCAGCCTTAATAGATTCAGGTGCGACGCATTCATTTATAGCAGCAGAGTTTGCTAAGAAGTTACCTGTTAGACCCGACCAGGTGAGTATGGTATTTTGCATAACGGTGCCCTCTGGGGAAGATCTGGTATCTCATGATTTGTTTCGCGACTTAGAACTTAGGCTTCAAGGGCATTTGGTCACTGCTGATTTAATTGTTTTACCTATGCCTGAGTTTGATCTAATTCTAGGGATGGATTGGTTAACCAGATATGGTGTAGTAATATATTTCAAACTTAGAATTGTGGTAGTGAAACCCCCAGGAGGGACTGGTTCCTTTCGAGACCAATCAGAACTGTAAGATTCCTCGCATTATTTCATCTTTTAAAGCTCAGAGTTGTTTGAGGAAAGGGGGAGTAGGATTTTTGATAAGCCTATCATCCTTAGCAGCTTTTATCAAGCGTCAACTTTAAGACGTGGAGATAGTAAACGAATTTCCCGAGGTTTTTCCAGAAGACATATGAGGACTGTCACCTGATAGGGAACTGGAATTTGCAATTGATTTAGTGCCAGGAGCAGCACCAGTTTCCCGACAACCTTATCGTCTTGCTCCATCAGAAATGAAAGAACTAAAGGAGCAAATACAAGAGCTATTGGATAAGGGCTTTATACGACCAAGTACATCACCATGGGGAGCCCCTGTTTTGTTCCTTAAGAAGAAGGACGGGAGTCTAAGGCTGTGTATAGACTATAGAGAGTTGAATAAGCTAACAATTAAGAATAAATATCCCTTGCCTAGAATTGAGGATCTCTTTGATCAGTTGAAGGGATCGGTAGTTTTCTCTAAGATTGATTTGAGGTCTGGTTATCACCAATTGAAGATAAAACCAGCAGACATCTACAAAACAGCCTTTAGAACACGTTACGGCCACTAAGAATTTTTTGTAATGCCTTTTGGACTTACTAACGCCCCTTCAGCCTTTATGGATTTGATGAACAGAGTTTTCCATCCCTTTTTGGATCAATTTGTAGTGGTGTTCATCGACGATATTTTAGTATACTCCAAGAATATATTGGAGCACGTGAACCATCTGAGAACAGTGCTTCAGATTTTGAAAGACAAGAATTTGTTCGCCAAGTTTAGCAAGTGTGATTTTTGGTTGGAGAAGGTATCTTTTCTAGGGCATATTATATCCAAAGATGGATTGGAAGTAGACCCGGCGAAGGTGGAAGCCATTCGCGATTGGCCGGTACCGACATCTGTTACAGAGGTAAGGAGTTTTCTGGGGTTAGATGGTTATTACAGGCGCTATATTAAGGGATTTTCGAAGATATCTGTTCCCTTAACTATGCTAACTAGAAAGCTGAGCAAGTTTGAATGGACCCCAGAATGTCAAGTCAGCTTTAAGAAATTTAAACAGGCGTTGATTGAAGCTCCTGTGCTAACTATGCCGTCTGATCAGGGAAAATTTGTTATTTACACAGATGCGTCCAAGTTGGGATTAGGCGCTGTGTTGATGAAGAATCGTAGAGTGATTTCCTACGCTTCTCGACAGCTGAAGAACCACGAGAAGAATTATCCCACTCACGACTTGGAGCTGGCAGCAGTTGTGTTTGCCTTAATGATCTGGAGGCATTATTTGTATGGGGAGAAATGTGAGATATTCACCGATCACAAAAGTTTGAAATACTTTTTCACCCAAAAAAAATTAAACATGAGGCAGAGGAGATGGCTGGAGCTGGTGAAAGATTACGACTGTACAATCAGCTACCACCCAAGGAAAGCCAATGTTGTAGCTTATGCTCTAAGTAGAAAATCCGTGGGTTTAGCCCAGCTGTCTGTCCAAAGGTCTTTGGCGTATGAAGTGGAGAAGTCTGATATAGAAATAGTGCCCTGCGGTAGTGCTATAGTTTTGGCAAATATCTCTGTGAGGTCAAATCTGTTAGACCAGATCCGTGAAGGACAGTTAATAGATGAGCAGCTCCAGAAATGGGTGAATCAGGATAAAGAAAGAGGCAGCAACCTCTATTTTTCAGAAGAAGGAATAATCAGATTTCAAGGAAGAATTTGGGTGCCTCAAGCAGGAACCTTGCGATCAGATGTGATGATGGAGGCCCATACAGCTCCATACTCTGCTCATCCCGGAACCACTAAGATGTATATAGATCTTCAGAAGTTATATTGGTGGCCAGGAAAGAAAAGAGACGTCGCTAAATTTGTCTCTGAATGCTTAACGTGTCAAATGGTGAAAGCTGAACACCAGCGACCAGCAGGAATCATTAAACCGTTGCCCATTCCAGAGTGGAAGTGGGAAGGTATAGCCACCGATTTTGTGACTGGATTTCCTAGGACTACCCAAGGTTATAATTCTATTTGGGTTATTATAGATAGACTTACGAAATCTGCTCACTTTTTGCCAGTGAATACGACTTACGACGTGAGTAGATACGCAGAATTATATATAAAAGAGATCATCAGACTTCACGGTTCCTGTATCGATTGTATCTGATAGGGATTCCAAGTCCACGTCTTCATTTTGGAGAAGTCTGCATCGAGCTTTGGGAACGAAGTTAACATTTGCACAACCTTTCATCCCCAAATCGATGGACAGTCAGAAAGAGTGATCCAGATTTTAGACGACTTACTCAGAGCATTCATTATAGATTTCTCAGAAAGTTGGGATTTGAAATTGCCATTGGTGGAATTTGCGTATAACAACAGTTTTCAAGCCTCCATCTAGATGGCTCCATATGAAGCTCTATATGGACGTAAATGTAGAACGCCTCTTCATTGGGATGAGGTAGGAGAGAGAGATGGTCTAGGACCAGACCTGGTAGAACAAACAGTGAGCGTTGTTAGAAAAATAAAGGAAAGAATGAAAGCTGCTCAAAGCAGACAAAAGAGTTATGCAGACAATATACGAAGGGAGCTAAGTTTTGACGTTGGTGATCACGTCTTCTTGAAAGTAGCTCCAATGAAGGGAGTGGCGCATTTTGGAAAGAAGGGAAAACTGAGTCCCAAATATATAGGTCCCTATGAGATTCTGGACAAAGTAGGAACATTGGCCTATCGATTAGCACTGCCGCCGCATCTATCTTCAGTGCATAATGTATTCTATGTATCAGCTTTGAGGAAGTACGTTCCCCACCCATCGCACATATTGAATGCTGAACAAATTCAATTAGCACCAGATTTGTGTTATGAAGAGAGACCTGAGAATATCCTTCTTAAGGAGATTAGAAAGCTAAGGAACCGTAGCATCCCAATGGTTAAAGTTCGGTGGTCGAATCAAACCGAACGAGAAGCTACGTGGGAAACGGAAGCTGATATGCATAGTCGTTATCCAGAATTGTTCGGTAAGTAAATTTCGAGGACGAAATTTTTATAAGGTGGGTAGAGTTGTAGCGCCCCAAAATCCATAGGACCGCAAATTCAAATCCTTATAATTCGAGGACCTATTTCTAATTTCAGATTTCAGCATTATCTATTTATTCAAGAATCTGATTTCTATTTTCAGATTTCACGCGGTGCATGAGGCCTGTTGGACGTCTTCTCAAGTGCAAGATGAGCAGTTTTCAGATCTCTCAAAAATATAATGGCCGGGATGGAAGAATGGATAATTTTCAGATTTGTGTAGTGCATTTATAAATCAAAATAGTGACAGGGGATTTAAAGTAAAATTTTGAGATGTAAGCATGGTTCACCATGCCTACTCAAGTGTTTCTCCCTGTTACAAATTAGACTCCCATACCGATGGTCCTTGTGAACTATAAGTTCATTTCCTTGCAAGAAAATACTCATTTTGCATAAAACAAATTAGGAAGCTCATCGAAGTGCTCGAGAAGACTCTCTGTGAGACATGCTGCATTTCGTGATTTCTTCTTATTGAGGCAAGTAAATCTGATTCTTGCTACGCCATGAAAGCTACGTATTGTTCTCTTTCGTTTTCGTGATTCCTTGACTAAGTTATGTTTAACATAAGCCTTTGTTCATATTCTGTTGATATTGAAGTGTATGTTCGATACTCGGGTTCACAGATGGTTTCTGTTTGAAACTAAACAAGTGCATTTTATGAAGTTGATGTTGTAGATATTGATTTTAACCCACTGAGCATTTCAGATTCCAGTCCATTGTAAAAGTTCAAAATTCTTCTTATGGTGATTGGTAACATTTGGATTTGACGCTATGTAATCGGATGTTGTTAGTCAAATCAGTATAAAATCTGGTTTGATATACAACAGCTGGTAGTGTAGCGATCGTTTTGATGTTTACAACACTATCCACGGCTGAATTTCATCTATAAGATAGTAGTTTCCATTTCAGGTTATTGTCAGCTAGGTACTGTTCATTCGTGTTCAGCTGTAGTATTGATTCACATTCAACTGTTGCATTGTTCATCGTCAGCTGTTGCGTTGTTTTCATCAGCTGTTGGTTTTCAGATGTTGCATTGTTCATCGTCAGCTGTTGCGTTGTTTTCATCAGCTGTTGGTTTTCAGATGTTGCATTGTTCATCGTAACCTGTTACGTTGTTTTAATCAGCTGTTGCATCATTTCGTCGTCAGCTGTTGCACTAGTTGTATTCAGCAGTTGTTTTGTTCAACGTATGAAAGTCCTTGTTTAAGTTGCGTTGACATCTGAGTTGACCAACCAAAGTCTGATTTGTTTCTTCCCAACGTCTGTTTTTCTATTCAGCTGTATGCTCAGTGAAGAAAATGTTTTATGGAAAAATGAGTTTAAAATAAACAGAACCTCGATGTTAAGATCTTATTTTACGCAGATAATGTTTAAAGGAAGAAATTGTTCAGATTTTAAGATTTATGGCAAAGAGAATATCCGGTCCATATTGGAAGGGAGAGCAGCAGACGAGTGTTAGAGTAGATGCCCAACTAGCCAACTTGTGGCGTGTGGGTTTATAGACTCTTGTATATGACAATCTTTATATATGATATTCGCATTTATTTATATGGCATTCTTTACTTTCATTGTGTTTATGATGATTAACAATTGCGTTGAGTAAAGACCTAGAATGCACTAAAGTGTATGTTAGATGTGATAGTGGGTATGACGACTATCATGAAACACATCTAATAGTCACTGTGTATTCTGAATTAGTTCCTAGTCGATTGGGCC
>KV012136.1:144373-156513 GCA_001598015.1 Dorcoceras hygrometricum | reverse complement strand
TTGGATCTGATCCAAGAACTTTCAAGGAGGCAATTTCCGATGCTGATTCTAATTTGTGGCTTTAAGCAATGCATTCTGAGTTTGACTCAATGCATGCTAACCAGGTTTGGACTCTCGTTGACCCTCCCGAAGGAATCGTTCCTATTGGGTGTAAATGGGTATACAAGAGGAAACTTGGGCCTGATGGGAAGGTAATTACCTTCAAGGCACGACTGGTCGCGAAAGGTTACTCTCATAGGCAAGGTGTTGACTATGATGAAACCTTCTCGCCAGTCGCAATGTTCAAGTCAATTAGAATCTTATTACACATAGCCGCATGGTACGACTATGAGATATGGCAAATGGATGTGAAAACTGCGTTCCTTAATGGAAACATTAAGGAAGAGATCTATATGACGCAGCCTGAGGGTTTCACATCTGTTGGAAGCGAGCATAAGGTATGCAAGCTTCAGAGATCGATCTACGGTCTCAAACAAGCATCGCGAAGTTGGAACCTGAGATTCGATGAAACAATTAAGAAATTTGGTTTTATCAAGAATCCAGAGGAGCCATGCGTATACAAGAAGGTAGTTAAAAGCGCTGTGAAATTATGAAGGACATGGGTGAAGCATCCTATATTCTTGGAATACAGATCTATCGGGATAGATCTAAACGGATGCTCGGACTCACCCAAGCTACCTACATCGATACCATACTTAAGAGGTTCTCTATGGAAGAGTCCAAGAGAGGACACCTACCTATGTGCCACGGGGTCACTGTATCTAAGTCTATGTGTCCAAAGACTGATTTGGAGATAGAGAGTGTGGCACGTGTGCCATATGCCTCGGCAATAGGTAGTGTTATGTATGGCATGATCTCCACTAGACCGGATGTCGCATATGCTCTGAGCGTCACGAGCCGCTACCAGGCCAACCCCAGCCAATTGCCTTGGAAGGCCGTGAAGGATATTCTTAAGTACTTGCGAAGGACTAAGAATATGTTCATGGTCTATGGGGGTGGTGAACTGAAACTGGAAGGCTACACTGATTCTAGATTCCAGTGTGACGTGGATGATTTGAAATCAACCTCTGGATTTGTATTCATGCTCAATGGTGGTGCTGTCTCTTGGAAGAGTTCCAAGCAAGACACCATCGCGGATTCAACCACTGAGGCTGAGTACATCGCAGCATTAGTTGCTGCTAAGGAGGCGGTTTGGATAAGGAATTCCGTCCAAGAGTTGGGCGTCATTCCTAATGGAGTTGGTCCAGTCCCGGAGTACTGCGACAACACGGGTGCCGTTGCGCAAGAAAAGGAGCCTAGGTCTCACCAAAGATCCAAACACATACTGAGGAAATAACACATAATCCGGGATATTGTGGCTAGAGGTGACAAAGCAGTTGAGAGAGTCGCCTCTGCAGACAACGTTGCTGATCCACTTACGAAGCCCTTGCCTGGACCGTTTAATAGTCGCTGTGTATTCTGAACATGTTCCTAGTCGATTGGGCCGTCAAAATGAGGATAAGGCCTCCCGAGTTCGAGACTAGTATCTGCGATGCGAAGTACCATGTTTCATTGGTAGGGAACATTGTGATGTTCTAAGCATGCAGATAGATAGTGACCTGGTGATCTATCGAACTATCATCCTTCGGACTTTCCAAGTGGTTACCATTTGTCGAGTGGATAAGTCCGAGGTCTTGGTTGTACAGATTAGTCCTCACGACTCGAAACGTCATTGAGACTCTACATGATAGGCGTCTTACTTTGACCCGTTTGCCGACTCATTTGGGGTCATAAGGCGTCGGGATTGGGTGAGACCCCGATGCATGTAGGAGTCGATGCATCGTTGTCGAGGATTCACCGCTCGCAGACATGCGTGGATATCCTATGCTATCTGAGAGATATTAATGTATAAATCTCTGGCCAGAGTACTAGAAGTGTTTTAGATAAATGTGTTTACCTAGTTACACTCGCGATGTCACTATTTGATCTCCAAGATGTATGCATAGCTATCGGATCTATAGCGACTCTCGATTTACCAATGGTCGTTGATCTGATCGAGATATATGGATTGAAAGGACCGTACTGTACGCTAACCACGACCAACTGGTTCTTGCAGGCACTATCAGTGATACCTAGGGGGTCATGGGGCGATGTTGCTAGACTCTCTTACCATGATCCGCTGGGAAGTTCCGGAATTGTGATTCCGGAGCCACAATGATTGTTGGCCCACGGCTAGCTGTATCCCTGAACCATTGAGGGTCACACAAGTACTGGATTCGAGATTCCCGCACGGATACTCGGCTCAACGTGTTGAGCATACGAAGAGGATTTTAGGGAGTGCGACTTCCTAAAAGTCAATAGGGGTCAAATCGTGATTTCCCGACGTTGAGGGGCAAAACGATCATTTTGCACTGGGGTTCTGAAAAATGGTTTTTCAGATCATAGTATTCAGTTTTGGAAACTGAGTCGATCGGTCCGATCTGATCGGCGATCGGAGTTACAATGAAGTCACGGTGATGGGGATGAACCGAATGTTAATCCGTTGGACCCGGGCCCGTTGGGCCGGTCCAATTCCATCATTATGTCTACTTAAGGTAGACTTAGACTTAATCACAACTTAACTTGACACAAACCCTAACCCTAAGAGCTCTAGTAGCCGTCGCCCCTCCTCTCTTCAACCGCCGCCGCCGCCTTGCTTCGCCGGAATTTGTTCCGGCCAACTTGATAAGGAGAATCCGTCCGCGCTGATCTCGTCAGGCCTTCTAGTGCAGGCTGACGAAGGAGTCTCCCTTCCGGTTGTGGACCTGATTGACGTAATCTACCGCCGCCTACCGTGAAGTGCCGGTTTCCTTGCGAAACTGGTCGGAGCCAGGCACGAGTTTCCAGAAAGGTAACCCCGGGAAACACCCTATGAATGGTCATAGCATGATTGTTTTAGAATTGTATTGATCGTCTCCCGGCCCAATTTTTGTTCTTCCGCTGCCTCGCCGGGAGGCGTGATCCGGATCCGCCACGGCAACCCAACAACGAGCTGGTCAGTTGCCCCTTCATATTGAATGAGGCTTCACCATATAGTAACTGATATCAGTAGTCATTTAATCGAGTGCAACGGGACCTATTGGGAGAGCTTCTGACCCATAAGTCTAACAAAAATAATGATGGTGGGATCTTAATTTTTCCCACAGTAATGTATACGATTAGATCTTATGTTTTAATGCCTTTCTTTAAACTATGACGTCTTATGTATTGCGCCTGCATATATGGTGTTTTGTTACTCCCAGTTTTGCCTGCTGAGCCCCTAGTCTCACTAGCTTTCTTGGTGCAGGTGAGTCCGCGCCGGAGCAGATGGGTGGTGGAGTGTGAACTAGTAGCGGCGTGTGAGTGTTTATCGAAGGCCTGCGTTTCCGCGATGTTTATTTTGTAGTTTCTGTTTTTGTTGTCTTTCATCTTAGTCAAATCTGTATTGAGATCTGTTACAACAAAGATGAATTCAAATAGAGCTCGGTAGTTGTAATATAGCGACTTCGCATTTTGTACTTCGAAATTGTAATGAAATCTGATTTTATTTCTTGGCGCCAATGGTTATTAATTAGATTTTTTTTTATTGTAGCAAGGAAATACAGCTTGTTCCATTTATCATTTCAGCCCTCTATTTTCTATTTTATTTCGTTTTCTTTGATTCCGTGACCTCCATGGGCATTGGGCGTCACAAAAAGCGCAGAGCGGGGCAAGATCATCAATGTAAGGCCTTTGAGGCAACATTTCCCACTTAGAATCAACTGGCGTCGAAATGGGTCTCCAATAATCTACCCCTTCTACGATGAGCCAAGATCCGTCAACCAAGATCATTGCTCTAATCTAGCATGTCGATTTGAATTTTGTATTAGATCTGGGAATGAAAACACCCGGATGGACATCAAACAGATGTGAACTATAAGTCCGTGTCCACTCCAGCTTGTGCTCTTTCATCTGCCGCATCAAAATTTTCAGTGCAAAATGATGACCAGCAGTCAGCAAATCCAAGACTTTAAGATCGATGGCTGTTTTGGGCCTGCCTGATACAAAATTATGGCGTCTGGCTTCTAAGAATTTTCGAAGTAGCATCTCTCTATACTTGGCAATTATATACACTCGCCTCTGAAGAGCTATGTGAACCGAATCTGTCTCAGCCCAAGTCAGAACTAGCTCTTCCTTTGCAACAATATCTTTAACTGAATCTAACACAGTTAATCTATGAAGAGTAAAAGAATTAAAGAATTTAACAACTTCTTCTATCACCTGCTCTCTAAATTGTACAAGAAAGTCGATATCGGCACAAATCAATGAAAATATTTGACGGGCCGGATGCCATTGTATTGTATCTACCACAAGAGGCTCCTTCCCCTTGTCATCGGCAGCAATTTGTGGAAGATCGGCCTTGTACAGATCCACCTTCCGAATTTCAATCCCTTGGACAAACTTTATCTTCGTTGGATCGGTAGCTGTAATCGAGGGCATCATCATATCATCAGGAATTTGCTTCAAAAGGTCCTCAAGAGACATTAACTCTTCATCAGACGTTGATGGTTTTTCAGTAAGCTCCAGAGCCTTGCTCAAGGGCTGTGTGTCCCTCTATAAAATCTGTTCCCTGAACATCCATCAGCGCTGTTTCTTGCTCCATCTCCTTCTCAGTCTCTGCAGGCGTAATATACGTCTCCTTATTCTTCTTAGACCTCAAATGTTCTTTATGAAACTGTTTCGGTGCAGTAAAGATGCCATTTTCCTAGCCATTTCATTTTCAGCTCCATCAAGATTATCATCCTCACCATTGACAGCAATTGAGTGCTCTATTTCTATCTCAACAGATCTCGTTATCTCTGGTTGTACCGCATCTGGTTCTTTCTCAGCTGTATCCGCAATCACCTGGTGAATAATGGTATCATCAATTTCATCATCAGAACCTTCTGGCAATGCCATTTTCCTGTTTGGTGCACGGCGTCGAGGAGCTCGAGAAGTCACAGCTGGGATAGTTGAGATTGGTTCAACATCTTGAGCCACAGTTGTCCTCTTCTTATTAGCGACAGACTCACCAACAGAGGAGCTGGTCTCTTCTTTGATGCAGCCTTCTTCTTCACAACTGGCTTATCTCCCGCTGGCTCATCCACATCAACTGTGATATTTTTGTTTTTGGCAACATATGTGCCCACAGTCTTTGCGGTAAGAATTTTCAGAGGTGGGAAATCCTTTGATTCCCCCAACTCCAGATCCGGTGCACTCTTCAACAAAATGCAAATCTGCACTGCATATCCTCTGGCTTGCTTCGTCGCGGGAGTCACCATACCTATAACAATCTGCCCCAGTTAACCTTGACTCCACCATGGATGGCAGACATCATCAGGAATCTCTCATGGTTGACGGCATCAAAGGAACCGGCTTTCACAGTCACTGTTTTAGCCATAATTTCATTCAGCAGACGGAACTCAAACTTCATTTCCCGCTTTTTTCAAGAGGTGTTCAGCTGTTCACCATCATAAGAAAATGCAGTCCTTGCATCAAACACCAAATCATGGGACATCACTCATATCAGTCAATCCCTCCGTCGGGAGCTCAAAAGTCCCAGTAAACACTTCCTCAGTAAAACGGACGTTCCCTGAACTGTACTAACCAATTTGTCATTCTGCACATAAGTATTCTGAAAGAACTCCACCAACGCATCTTCATAAATTGCTGAAGAGCATCCTAAGAACCCTTTGAGTTCAGAAGACTCTAGGGCCTTAAACATCTTAACCATGCCTTCGTTTTCCATCCCGAAGACTGAGTCAAAATAGATCTGGCTTGCATTGTTGATCAAAGCGGAGGCCATTACTGATAGATAGATTGAACTGAGAAAATCGTCGAAGATAATCTTCAAATAATAAAGCACAGGATTTCGATAGCAATATTTCGCAAGGTAAATATTTAGAGGTAAATGAAATGATTTATATAAGGAAGAGATGATGAAACGAAACGCGTTTACTGTGTTGATGTGACGTTTTCAATGATGAAAACACACGTGTCAATCATCCGATGGCGCGATCAGATTTGGAAAAGATTTTCGAAATCATTTTGAAATGTAACCGCAAAGGGTAAAAAGTGACAACGAGCGCCATTTTATCATGACATCACAACCTTAGATCTGAAACCAATTGATATACCAGCTGAGGTACTACCAGATCTGACCACTTATAAGCATCAGCTGTATATACTCAAAATCTGAATGGATTCTGATCACGCATTCAGCTGACTCAGCACTTATTAATTCAGATCTGTTGTTCCCCTTAAAGCTAAGGTCCTCCCACATCTGAAAGTTTACCAGATCTGAAAAATCCACGTTGTTCCCCATGAACAGTAGACTCAGATCTGACGAAAACAACAGCTGTTCAACCTGCAATTGTTAGCACAAAGACAAATCAAGGTAGTTCGAATAGACCAAGAATATTTCGAAAATATGAAAACTTAGCGTCCGATAAGGGTTTCATGAAGATATCAGCAACTTGCTGATCTGTTGGCACATATTCCAGTCGGACGTCCTTCTTGACCACGTGATCTCTTATGAAGTGATGCCTGATGCCGATATGCTTTGTTCTAGAGTGCAGAACTAGGTTCTGAGTGATTGTGATGGCACGGGTGTTGTCACATAGAATAGGTGCTTCAGAAGAATCAATGCCGTAGTCCTTGAGCTGGTGTTGAATCCATAAGATCTGAGCACAGCAGCTTCCAGCCGCTAAATACTCCGCTTCAGCTGTGGACGTTGCAATTGAATTCTGCTTCTTACTGAACCAGGAAATCAATCGATCTCCTAAGAATTGACAAGTCTCACTTGTGCTTCGCCGATCAATCCTGCATTCTGCGTAATCTGCATCACTATAACCTGTTAGTTGAAAGAAGTCTTTGGGATACCAAAGACCCACATTGGAAGTTCCTTTTAAATACTTAAGAATTCGCTTTACAGCAATGTATTGCGATTGTTTGCTCTGCTTGAAATCTAGCACACATATATGTTGGGGATCCGGATCCGCCCCCCGGCGAGGAAGCGGAAGAACATACAATAGACAGCCGGGATACGATCAATACGAAAAATTCAAAACAAACTACGACATTCATAGGATGTTTAAGAGATTACCTTGCTGGCACTTGTGCCTGGCTCCAATCGGTATTACAAGAACCCGGCTCTTCTCGGTAGATTGCGGTAGATAATCTCCAATCCGGTCCATGACCAGAACCGAGACTCCTTCGTCAGGCTGCAATAGAAGCACTGACGAATTCTACACGAACGGATTCTCCTCGTCGAATCGGCCGGAACGAATTCCGGCGACTCGAGGCGGCGGCGGCGGCGGCGTGTGTGTGGAGAGGAGGGAGGCGGCTAGCACTAGGTTTAGGGTTGATGTGTTGTGTGTATGGTGAAGTCTTGATTAAGCTTAATTAAATAATCTCGTGCTCAACACATTGAGCTGAGTATCCGTGCGGGAATCTCGAATCTAGTACTTGTGTGACCCTCAATGGTTCAGGGATACAGCTAGCCGTGGCCCACAACCATTGTGGCTCCGGAATCACAATTCCGGACCTGCCCATCGGATCATGGTAAGAGCGTCTAGCAACATCGCCCCATGATCCCCTAGGTATCACTGATAGTGCCTGCATGAACCAGTCGGTCGTGGTTAGCGTACAGTACGGTCATTTCAATCATATATCCGGATCAGATCAACGACCATTGGTAAATCGAGAGTCGCTATAGATCCGATAGTCATGCATACATCTTGGAGATCGAATAGTGACATAGCGAGTGTAACTAGGTAAACACATTTACCTAAAACACTTCTATTACTCTGGCCAGAGATTTATACACTATTATCCCCTCAGATAGCATAGGATATCCACGCATGTCTGCGAGCGGTGAATCCTCGACAACGATGCATCGACTCCTAAATGCATCGGGGTCTCACTCAATCCCGACGTCTTATGACCCCAAGTGAGTCGGCAAACTGGTCAAAGAGAGACGCCTATCATGTAGAGCCTCAATGACGTTTCGAGTCGTGAGGACTAATCAGTACAACCAAGACCTCGGACTTATCCACTTGACAAATGGTAACCACTTGGAAAGTCCGAACGAGGGTAGTTCGATAGATCACCAGGTCACTATCTATCTGCATGCTCATAACATCACAATGTTCCCTACCAATGAAACATGGTACTTCGCATCGCAGATACTAGTCTCGAACTCGGGCGGCCTTATCCTCATTTTTACGGCCCAATCGACAAGGAACATGTTCAGAATAGCCAGCGACTATTAGACGTGTTTCATGATAGCCGTCATACCCACTATCACATCTAACATACGCTCTAGTGCATTCTAGGTCTTTACTCAACGCAATTGTAAATCATTACACACATAATGAAAGTAAAGAAAGCCATATAAAAGAATACGAATATCATATATAAAGACTGTTTGTACAAGAGTCTATAAAACCCACACGCCACAAGTTGGCTAGTTGGGCATCTACTCTAACAATCTCCCACTTGCCCTAAAGCCAACTACTCATCAGACGCAGTCCCATTGTTTCGCAATGTTTTTCAAACAACGGTCCAGGCAAGGGCTTCGTAAGTGGATCAGCAACGTTGTCCGCAGAGGCGACTCTCTCAACTGCTATGTCACCTCTAGCCACAATATCCCGGATTATGTGGTATTTCCTCATTATGTGTTTGGATCTCTGGTGAGACCTAGGCTCCTTTGCTTGCGCAACGGCACCCGTGTTGTCGCAGTACACCGGGACTGGACCAACTCCATTAGGAATGATGCCCAACTCTTGGACGAAATTCCTTATCCAAACGGCCTCCTTAGCAGCAGCTGATGCTGCAATGTACTCAGCCTCAGTGGTTGAATCCACGATGGTGTCTTGATTGGAACTCCACGATGGTGTCTTGATTGGAACTCTTCCAAGAGACAGCACCACCATTGAGCATGAATACAAATCCAGAGGTTGATTTCGAATCATCCACGTCACACTGGAAGCTAGAATCAGTGTAGCCTTCCAGTTTCAGTTCACCACCCCCATAGACCATGAACATATTCTTAGTCCTTCGCAAGTACTTAAGAATATCCTTCACAGCCTTCCAATGCAATTGGCCGGGGTTGGCCTGGTAGCGGCTCATGACACTCAGAGCATATGCGACGTCCGGTCTAGTCGAGATCATGCCATACATAATACTACCAATAGCCGAGGCATATGGTACACGTGCCATACTCTCTATCTCTTCATCAGTCTTTGGACACATAGACTTAGATAGAGTGACCCCGTGGCACATAGGTAGGTGTCCTCTCTTGGACTCTTCCATAGAGAACCTCTTAAGTATGGTATCGATGTAGGTAGCTTGGGTGAGTCCGAGCATCCGTTTAGATCTATCCCGATAGATCTGTATTCCAAGAATATAAGATGCTTCACCCATGTCCTTCATCGAAAATCTGCTAGACAACCATACTTTAGTTGACTGCAACATCCCTACATCATTCCCAATGAGTAGAATGTCATCAACATAAAGTACCAGGAACGTCACAGCGCTCTTAACTACCTTTTTATAGACAAATGGCTCCTCGGGATTCTTGATGAAACCAAATTCCTTAATTGTTTCATCGAATCTCAGGTTCCAACTTCGCGATGCTTGTTTGAGACCGTAGATCGATCTCTGAAGCTTGCATACCTTATGCTCGCTTCCAACAGATGTGAAACCCTCAGGCTGCATCATATAGATCTCTTCCTTAATGTTTCCATTAAGGAACGCAGTTTTCACATCCATTTGCCATATCTCATAGTCGTACCATGCGGCTATGGCTAACAATAATTGACTTGAACATTGCGACGGGCGAGAAGGTTTCATCATAGTAAACACCTTGCCTTTGAGTGTAACCTTTCGCGACCAGTCGTGCCTTCTAGGTCATTACCTTACCATCAGGCCCAAGTTTCCTCTTGTACACCCATTTGCACCCAATAGGAACGATTCCTTCGGGAGGGTTAACGAGAGTCCAAACTTGGTTAGCATGCATTGAGTCAAACTCAGACTGCATTGCTTCAAGCCACAAATTAGAATCAGCATCGGAAATTGCCTCCTTGAAAGTTCTTGGATCAGATCCAACAACTTGATCACCTTGATCATCTTCAAGGAGAAAACCATATCTCTCTGGAGCTCTAGGAATCCTTTCGGATCTCCTAGGTGCGACCATATCTGGTACTGGCTCAGTAGTTGCGGGAGATTCACTTGGTACTTCAGTTGGTTCTCGAACCTCTTCGAGTTCTACTATTTTGCCCTTTCTATCAAGTAGAAATTCCCTTTCCATAAAGGTGCCATTCCTAGAAACAAACACTTTTGTCTCGCTCTAGGAATCCTTTCGGATCTCCTAGGTGCGACCATATCTGGTACTGGCTCAGTAGTTGCGGGAGATTCACTTGGTACTTCAGTTGGTTCTCGAACCTCTTCGAGTTCTACTATTTTGCCCTTTCTATCAAGTAGAAATTACCTTTCCATAAAGGTGGCATTCCTAGAGACAAACACTTTCGTCTCGCTGGGATAGTAGAAATAGTATCCAATGGAATTCTTTGGATACCCAATGAAGTAGCATAAGATGGATCTCGTATCCAGCTTATCTCACACTGTCTGCTTCACATAAGCAGGACATCCCCAAATCCTCATAAATGAGTACTTGGGTGGTTTGCCCATCCATATCTCATACGGAGTTTTATCCACTGCCTTGGTGTGGACATTGTTCAACAACATTACCGCCGTTTCGAGCGCATAGCCCCAAAAAGAGGTCGGAAGCTCAGTGAAGCTCATCATAGATCGAACCATGTCCAACAAGGTCCGATTACGACGCTCCGCTACACCATTGAGCTGTGGTGTGGCTGGAGGGGTCCACTGTGAGAGAATCCCATTCTCTTTCAGATAGTCTTGAAATTCAGCACTTAAGTATTCACCACCTCGATCAGATCGAAGTGCCTTAATACTTTTTCCTAACTGATTTTCTACTTCAGTCTTGAATTCTTTGAACCTTTCAAAGGATTCAGACTTGTACTTCATCAAGTACAAGTACCCATACCTAGAGTAATCATCGGTAAAGGTGATGAAGTATGTGTGATCATATTTAGTACCGATACTAAATGGGCCGCACACATCAGTATGGATCAAATCCAATAGGCCTTGGGCACGTTCACCCTTGCCCTTGAAGGGTTGCTTGGTATCTTCCCTTTCAGACAGGATTCACAAGTCGGTAGGGAGTTGATGTCTGACGGATCAAACAAGTCACTCCTAACTAACTTGTTCATCCTGCTTAGGGAAATGTGACCTAGCCTAGCGTGCCAAAGTTGTGCTGGGTTCAAGTTGTCGTGTTTCCGTTTAATCGTTGTTGTGTGTGTTTCGACATCGCGAGTTGGAACGTCTTTTAATCTTAAGGTGTATAGATCGTTTTCGCGTTTCCCAATTCCGATTAAACATTCATTCTTGTAAATATTGTAAATCGAATTAGAAAACATACAAGAATATCCATCTCTATCAAGCATAGGAATAGAAATAATGTTTTTAATTAATTCAAGAACAAATAAAACGTCTCGTAACAACAACTTAAAATTTGAAGACAGAAATAAAACAATATCCCCTATAGCTACTGCAGCAACTCTTCCTCCATTGCCAAGCCTCAAGTGGGTCTCACCCTCTCTAAGACGTCGACTTATTGTCATCACCTGCAAATCATTGCAGATATGAGATCCACATACGGTATCAAGTACCCAAGAAGTTGAATTAAGAGACATATTTATTTCAATATAGAACATACCTTTTGCAGTTCGCAACTGCTCGAGGTACTCCTTGCAGTTCATCCTCCAATGCCCAGCCTTGTGGCAGTGGTGGAAAACGTCCTCGCTCTTGTTAATCTTAGAATCCCTTGCCTTTTGCTTCTTGGCGGACTTTTCCTCTTTCGCAGGAGCAGAACGCTTCTTGCTCTTGCGTCTAGGCCCCTTCTTCGCAGAGGAAGAAGAACCCAGAAGGAGGACAGGTTTGTCCTTCTTTATAGTCCACTCAAACACTACAAGCATGTTCACCACCTCTTCAAGGGTGGCTTCCAGCTTGTTCATGTTAAAGTTGACCACAAAGGGGTCAAA
>KV012136.1:123861-136292 GCA_001598015.1 Dorcoceras hygrometricum | reverse complement strand
GCGTGGATATCCTATGCTATCTGAGGGGATAATAGTGTATAAAACTCTGGCCAGAGTACTAGAAGTGTTTTAGGTAAATGGGTTTACCTAGTAACACTCGTGATGTCACTATTCGATCTCCAAGATGTATGCATAGCTATCGGATCTCTAGCGACTCTCGATTTACCAATGGTCGTTGATCTGATCGGGATATATGTGGTGAAAGGACCGTACTGTACGCTAACCACGACCAACTGGTTCATGCTGGCACTATCAGTGATACCTAGGGGATCATGGGGCGATGTTGCTAGGCGCTTTACCATGATCTGTTGGGCAAGTCCAAAATTATGATTTCGGAGCCGCAATGGTTGTGGTTGTTGGGGATCCGGATCCGCCCCCCGGCGAGGCAGCGGAAGAACATAAGAAAAGGCCGGGAGACGATCAATATGAAAACAACAATTCAATTAATTGTCATTCATAGGGTGTTCAAAGATGAATACCTTGCTGGCACTTGTGCCTGGATCCAACCGTTATTACAAGAACCCGGCTCTTCTCGGTAGATTGCGGTAGATAATCGCCAATCCGGTCCACGACCAGAACCGAGACTCCTTCGTCAGGCTGCACTAGAAGCACTGACGAATTCTACACGAACGGATTCTCCTCGTCGAATCGGCCGGAACGAATTCCGGCGACTCGAGGCGGCAGCGGCGCAAGGCGGCGGCGGCGGCGCAAGGCGGCGGCGGCGGCGCAAGGCGGCGGCGGCGGCGCAAGGCGGCGGCGTGTGTGTGGAGAGGAGGGAGGCGGCTAGCACTAGGTTTAGGGTTGATGTGTTGTGTGTATGGTGAAGTCTTGATTAAGCTTAATTAAATAAGCTTAAGTGTTGGACTTGGCCCGGCCCAACGGGCCCGGGTCCAACGATGAACATTCAGTTCATCTCCTCCACCGAGACTTCATCGTAACTCCGATCGCCGATCAGATCGGACCGATCGATTTAGTTTCCGAAACTGAATAATGTGATCTGAAAAACCGTTTTTTCATAACCCCAGTGCAAAATGACCGTTTTGCTCCTCAACAGCGGGAAACCCCGGTTTGACCCCTGTTGACTTTTAGGAAGTCGCACTTCCCGAAATCCTCTTCTCGTGCTCAACACATTGAGCTGAGTATCCGTGCGGGATTCTCGAATCTAGTACTTGTGTGACCCTCAATGGTTCAGGGATACAGCTAGCTGTGGGCCCACAACCATTGTGGCTCCGGAATCACAATTCCGGACCTGCCCAACGGATCATGGTAAAGCGTCTAGCAACATCGCCCCATGATCCCCTAGGTATCACTGATAGTGCCTGCAAGAACCAGTCGGTCGTGGTTAGCATACAGTACGGTCCTTTCAATCCATATATCCCGATCAGATCAATGACCATTGGTAAATCGAGAGTCGCTATAGATCCAATAGCCATGCATACATATTGGAGATCGAATAGTGACATCGAGAGTGTAACTAGGTAAACACATTTACCTAAAAAACTTCTAGTACTCTGGCCAGAGATTTATACACTATTATCCCCTCAGATAGCATAGGATATCCACGCATGTCTGCGAGCGGTGAATCCTCGACAACGATGCATCGACTCCTACATGCATCGGGGTCTCACCCAATCCCGACGCCTTATGACCTCAAGTGAGTCGACAAACGGGTCAAAGTGAGACGCCTATCATGTAGAGCCTCAATGACGTTTCGAGTCGTGAGGACTAATCAGTACAACCAAGACCTCGGACTTATCCACTCGACAAATGGTAACCACTTGGAAAGTCCGAACGAGGGTAGTTCGATAGATCACCAGGTCACTATCTATCTGCATGCTCAGAACATCACAATGTTCCCTACCAATGAAACATGGTACTTCGCATCGCAGATACTAGTCTCGACGGCCCAATCGACTAGGAACATGTTCAGAATACACAGCGACTATTAGACGTGTTTCATGATAGCCGTCATACCCACTATCACATCTAACATACGCTCTAGTGCATTCTAGGTCTTTACTCAACGCAATTGTAAATCATTACACACATAATGAAAGTAAAGAAAGCCATATAAAAGAATGTGAATATCATATATAAAGACTGTTTGTACAAGAGTCTATAAAACCCACACGCCACAAGTTGGCTAGTTGGGCATCTACTCTAACAATATAGACATCAAACATGATGTCTGCTCTGCTAGCAGTTAAGTACAGCAAAGAACCAATTATCCCGCGATACAAGGATAACTCTATGGCTGTTCCAGCTTCGTCTTTATCTAACTTGATTGAGGTACTCAACGGGGTCGCAGCTGCTGAACAGTTGTCCATGACAAATTTCTTCAGCAGTTCTTTCGTGTATTTTTCTTGATTAATGAAGATTCCATTGTCAAGCTGTCTCACTTGTAATCCCAGAAAGAACGTCATCTCGCCCATCATGATCATTTCGAACTTGTCCTGCATCAACTTAGAAAATTTCTGTCACAGCTTGGGGTTAGTTGATCCAAAAATAATATCATCAACATATATCTGTACCATCAGGATATGATCTGTTGGTCCGTTTTAAATTGAAGGAACAATAAGAAGATCAGCAGCAACAGCGCGTTTGAAAGGCTTTTCTAAAATTTTGCTGGCTGCTGATACAAACTTGGAGCTGCAATAGCTCGTTTGTTCTTGAACATATAAAATCATCTGAGCACCGGAAACCGATCTGGTATGATTTAAAAATCATGCGGAAAATACCAGAACTGAATCCTAATATTTTAAAACAACTCAAACAGATTTATGTAAAACATAAATCTGTTCAAGATTCGTGCTTGTGTGTGCTGCTGAAATGTTATGCTAAGTGCTGAACTGTTTATGCGAATGCTAAAATGAATGCGTGCTGAACTGTAAACGTGCAATGCTAAAGTAAATGCTGAAAGCTTAAAGAACACAATACAGTACGCAGCATATTTGTTTAT
The DNA here is from genome assembly GCA_001598015.1 of Dorcoceras hygrometricum. Lineage (NCBI taxonomy): Eukaryota > Viridiplantae > Streptophyta > Magnoliopsida > Lamiales > Gesneriaceae > Dorcoceras > Dorcoceras hygrometricum. Next base: position 133,333 of record KV012136.1, on the reverse strand, counting down.
GGAAGTTCGGATATCAACATCCTACATCTCCCCTTCTTCCACCTCGAAAGGATCCACTACTTCGTAACTGCACATCAGCCGCAACTGTGTGACTAACTACATACACAAGAGTTTAACGTCTTCATGCTTGGACGGGATCTGTGAACATATTTCGAGATTCATTCACATATAGATGTGAATGAATCCGGGTGTGTGAGATTGATACAATGAACGCTCAACTCTCTGTTTTTCTCACACACGAGGGAAATGCTCTAAAAAGCTAATTCTAGCTACACTGTCAACTGCAATGAAACTCTCTCTCGAATGATTAGTTGACAGCTTCACTTCAGATTATTTTTCCCTCTGTTGGTGCACTGTGTAATCAATGAATATTTCCCACAGTATTGTAGATGCACCAACGTCGTCTCTCAACTGGACGACGACCGACTCACGAACACTACTTCAAAGGGCGTTGCCTCCAATATATAGCCTCTGTAAATATCTTCCCGTTGGAAAGCTTCCAAAACTGTTCAGCGCTCCAGAAGGCTATCTTGTCTTCTTTCCACTTTAATGTATGTGACTAACTACATACACAAGAGTTTAACGTCTTCATGCTTGGACGGGATCTGTGAACATATTTCGAGATTCATTCACATATAGATGTGAATGAATCCGGGTGTGTGAGATTGATACAATGAACGCTCAACTCTCTGTTTTTCTCACACACGAGGGAAATGCTCTAACAAGCTAATTCTAGCTACACTGTCAACTGCAATGAAACTCTCTCTCGAATGATTAGTTGACAGCTTGACTTCAGATTATTTTTCCCTCTGTTGGTGCACTGTGTAATCAATGAATATTTCCCACAGTATTGTAGATGCACCAACGTCGTCTCTCAACTGGACGACGACCGACTCACGAACACTACTTCAAAGGGCGTTGCCTCCAATATATAGCCTCTGTAAATATCTTCCCGTTGGAAAGCTTCCAAAACTGTTCAGCGCTCCAGAAGACTATCTTGTCTTCTTTCCACTTTAATGCAACGCTCCTCTGTAAAGTAAAAGTACTTGCGTCCTTTACTTTTGCAGGCTTCTGTCGCTTTCGTCATTTTGAATTGAGCTCAGCAGTTGACAAACATCTTTGATAATACGTCAACTGCTTCGCTGCTGAATCTTCACTGCGACTGGATCTTGCGACTGGTTGAATCTCTTCACTTCGCCTGCTTCTTCTCTTCTAGCGACTGGATTTCACAACGACTGGAAGTACTGTTGCTACCTGCTGAATCTTCGCGCCTGCTGATTATTTCCATCGCAACATCTTCCTGCTGAAATATTAGCGCAAGGGCAAAACGCTGTCGTATCAACTTATGTAAACGACATCGTTTTGCTATCGCTAACTCCAAATAGCATCTGCTGAATGCACTGTAGCTTGCGACTGGATCTCTTCTACGACGTCGCTTCTCTTGCGTCTGGAATGCAAGCTACCTGCTGATTCTTGCGACTGGATGATGTCACCGATGACGTCATCACCAATAATCCATCTGCTGAATATCCATACGACGTCGCTTCCTCTCTCATGCTTTGCTTCATCTGCTGATTCAAAACACGACGTCGCTTCAGCTTTTGCGCTCAACTTCTTCTGCTGATTGTGATGACATCAGTGCTGATGTCATCACAGCTCATTCCAAAACTAGCGCCTCTTCTCATCTGCTGAATCTTCAACTGTAGCTCCTGCTGAATGATGACGTCACTGCTGATGTCATCCAAACTTAGCGCTCCAGCTGATCTTCATCATCTCGCTAATCATCCAGCTTCTTGAAAGGCGACTGTTAATAGATTCATTAACAGTACTTATAAATGCGACTACTAGATAGATTCATCAGCAGTACTTATAATTGTTTCCAATCTCGTGCTTCCAGCTGATCTTCATCATCTGGAACTGAATCTACAGCGTGCTCTCTATTCACTTATCAGCTAGTTCACTTTGCTCTTTAGCGCTTGCAGCTGATCTTCATCATCTGCAAGCTAATTGATCTTCAGCTGGTCTTTCTTTGGCCTACGCCTGATTACAAACAGGTGAATCAACTTTGGACGTCTCCATCGCTAATCCAGCTCTCGATCTATGAAAGCACCAAACCAACTGTTGAACTTTTATTGTGAACTAACTGCTGAACATATTCTTCGACCTGAAATCTGCGCACTTAGAATAGAATTGTTAGAATAACAACAACAGGTTTTGTGTAATTCAAAACTTAATTAGGATCTGTCAAAACAGATCCAACATGATCAGATTTGACAAATTTAAATAATGTCTTATCAACGGTGCCTATTGTGAAATCATGCTCGATAAGAATTTTTGAAAGTGTATCATACCAATCTCTGGGTGCTTGCTTCAACCCATATAGAGTTTTATCCAGTTTGTAAAAGTGATCTGGATATTTATGATTTAAAAATCTAGGAGGTTGTGCAACATACACTTCCTCAGTTAAGATGTCATTAAGAAAGGCACTCTTCACATCCATTTGAAAGACCATGAAGTCTTTATATGCATCATATGCAAGAAACATACGAATGGCTTCTAATCTAGCTACTGGTGCAAAGGTCCCATCAAAGTATATGCCTTCCATCTTTCTAAATCCTTGTGCTACCAGTCTAGCTTTGTTTCTAGTTACTACGCCATCTTCATTCAGCTTGTTCTTAAAGACCCATTTAGTTCCTATTACAGAATGATTAGTGGGTCTAGGGACTAATTTCCATACATTAATTTTTTTAAATTGACTAAGTTCTTCTTGAATTGCATCTATCCAGCTCGGGTCAGCTAAGGCCTCTTCAATTAGCTTTGGTTCTATATGCGATATGAATGCTGAATCAAAGTGATCATGCATGAGCTGGCTTCGGGTGCAAACAGGAGAGTGAATGTTACCTATGATCTTCTCAGGTGGATGATTTCTATTCCACCGAAGATCTGATCCGATTGGATTTGCTCCTTGTTCAGTTTGGATGTTCGATTGGTTGGCTTGATCTGGATTATCTGAAACCAATTGATAATGCTTTGTTGTTCCAGATTTGGATCAGTTGATAATTTGCGTAGATAGCTTGGGTATCTGGATCTGGTCTGGATACCAATTGATGAACTGCAGGATCTACTTGTGTATCCACTTGAGGATTAGTTGGTTCAACATCCGCAGCTGGCACACTAGATGAGATCTGTTCCTGCACAGGGTCAACGTTAGTCAAATCAATGACTATTGGGTTACCTTCCAGATCTACTTGTGCGTCATCTTGTGGTGTGTCCAGATCTGAGTGGGGATCAGCTGAATGTATTTGTTGTGGCACGTCGTCATCTGATTCATCAAGGCTGGTTGATTCCAGACGTGAACACAACTCATGTAGGCTCGCAGCTGAGTTGGATCGAAAGATGGTCTTGTCAAACACAACGTGAGCTGATTCTTCTACAGTCAGACTTTGGTTGTTGAACACTCTATAGGCTTTGCTCACAGCTGAATATCCGAGAAATAAACCTGCATCAGATTTGGCATCGAAATATGTTAGGTGCTTTTTACCGTTATTATGAATGAAACATCTGCACCCAAATATCCTGAAATATGATATGTCAGGTTTCTTGCCATTCCAGATCTCATATGGGGTAACTCCATGGGTCTTGTTAATCATAGATCTGTTCTGAGTATAGCAAGATGTGTTAACTGCTTCTGCCCAGAATTTTTGTGAAATACCGAAATAAGCAATCATAGATCGAGCAGCTTCTTTTAAAGTTCGGTTTCCCCTCTCAGCTAGCCCGTTCTGCTGAGGAGTTCTCGCTGCTGAAAGCTCATGCTTTATTCCAATGTATTTCAGATAAGAGGATAGTTTAAAATTTAAAAACTCAGTTCCTATATCAGATCTTATCCGGTTGACAGTACAAGATTTGTCATTTTGCAAATGTTTCAAAAGCCTAATCAGCTGGTCAGCGGTTTCAGATTTTGATTTTAAAAACAACACCCATGTAAATTTCGTAAAATTATCAATAACGACTAGTTTGTAGTTTGTTCCCCCTAAGCTAGTTACGGGTATAGGACAAAAAGATCCATATGTAAAAGCTCTAAGCTTCGGGAAGAACGTTGGCCATTTTTCTTTTTAAAAGTTGATCGAATCTGTTTACCCAGATGACATGCTGCACAAATCTTGTCCTTAGAAATATTTATTTTGGGCTTACCAGAAACCAATTCAAGCTTACTCAATTTGGCAAGAGTTTTAAAGTTCAGATGGTTCATTCTTTGGTGCCACGGCCAGCTCTTGGACGAGTCAGCTGCTAGGAAAATCTGTTCAGATCCCATCTGCTCTGACCAATTGATAATGTAGGCATTCCCCGATCTTTTGCCTACCAATACAGTCAGACCATCCGGACTCTGAACTGTGCATGTGTGCTTTTCAAAGTTAACTGTATAACCTTTGTCACACAGCTGACTTATACTAATTAAATTATAGCACAAATTTTCAACTACAAGAATATCAGATATGGAAATGTTACCATGGGTAAGCTTACCCTTACCCACAGTGTTACCGTGAGAGTTATCACCAAAAACAATTTTGGCTCCTTTGTGTTGTACCACATCTGACAGCAGCTTTGGATTACCCGTCATGTGCCTTGCACATCCCCTGTCCAGATACCAAATGATAGACTCATCTACAGCTATGTAACTATTGACTTGCACTCATGAAAACAAATTTTGGTACCCAATTTTACTTGGGTCTAGATCGGATTACCCCTTTCGGGACCCATACTTGAATTACTTTAACAATCTTCCCAGTATGTGCGTCCATAAGGGTATGTGCAAAAATGTCATGAGATCTGTTAAGCTTTGTCTTAGTATGTGGACCAATCAGATCTCGTTGGGGCTGAACCTTTACCCACACAGATTTGACCTTCTTAGAACAACGCCTGGACTGGTTGGGAACAAACGAATTAGAACTAGATTTCTCCTTATCTTTCTGAAGTCTTATCTTATCCAGATTGGCTTGGAGTTCTCAGGTCTGAGATATCCGATACCAGCTTTGCCTTTTTGGTTCATTTGCCCAGAGGTCTGGTCATCATACTTTACCAACTCATAAGCATTGTGTATCACAGTGGCTTTGACAAAATTCATCTTTTTGAACTTTTCATATGCCAAATCTGATTGAGTACTCGTTCCCTCAGAGTTTATTTCTCCAACGCTAAAACCTAAGCCAGATTTGTTGTTCAGTGGCTTTTGAGTCTCATTCAGCTTGCTCATGGAAACGGAAGATTTGGTCCAAGAGCTCATCACTTCATTTAACCATTCGTTTTCAGATTTGAGCTCACAAGACATATTTCTCAGGAGATCATTCTCAATCATCAGCCTACTCAACTCAGTCTTTAAACTGTCAGTATCCTCAAGCTGAGCAGTGCTTGATTCAACTGAACTATTTTTCAGACCATTGTTTTCAGCTTTGATTTCCTCCAATGTTTGAATTAACTTCCAGTACTCATGGACCATTTCATTTAGTTCATTGATCAGGTCCTCTCGTGTAAATTCAGTACTGGAAAAATCAAATACCTCATGTTCAGTAGTGTTCTGATTTGCCATCAAGCAGTGGACGTCTTCTGACTCACTGTCACTGGATGAGGAGCTGCTTGATGTAGAATCAGAATCTAAATCCGTGCAGTTTTTGTTACTTTCCTCAGCAACAAGTACTTTTCTATCATTCTTTTAGTTGGGCCTCTTCTTAGATCTGGTCCTCATCCTTCTCTCTTTGGATCTTTCTTTGGATCTATCATTTTTCTTCTCATCTCTCTTAGATTTGTCCTCCTTCTTGGGCCTGTTACAATTTGTTGTGAAATGCCCTGGATGATCACAATTATAACAGTTCATATCAGTAGATATCTTTTCATATTTGTTATATATAAAAGAAGGGTTTTGAGATCTTCTCAGGTATTTCCCAAACTTCTTGACGAATAGGGACATGTATCATTGCTCAGTTGATCGGCAGACTTGCTAGTGCTTGGAGAGCACTGTTCTGAATTTGTTGCAGCTAGAGCTTTAGTTGGTTGGGAGGTAGACGGTCCAGCCTCATATTTGGTCTCCAGCTCGAACTCGTAGGCCTTGAGATTGGCAAACAGATCGTGGAGCTCAATATTGTTCAGATCTTTGGACTCCTGCATCGCCATGGTCTTGACATCCCACTCTCTTGGCAGTGCTCTCATCACTTTGAACGCTAGCTCTCGGTTGCTGTATTACTTGCCCAAACTTGTCAGCTCTATTACTACAGCACTGAAATGCTCATCAAACTCAGCCATAGTCTCTCCTTCTCGCATCTTTATTGACTCATATTTCTATTGTGCAATAGTAACTTTATTCTCCTTGGTCTCATCATTTCCCTCACAGATCTGAGTCAACTTCTCCCATATTTCTTTGGAAGTAGCGTAGGTTTTGATTTTTCTGAACATGTTCTTATCCATCGTCTTGTATAAAATATCCTTCGCCACATTGTCAAGATTTGCCTTCTTCTTATCCTCAGTTGTATATTCAAATCTTGTCTTTTCAACCACTATGGTGCTCCATCAGATATCGCTATAGCTGTATTGGCTTTCATTATCTTCATGGGTACATCTGTGATAACGAACCACATATCATCATCTTGCGCGGCCAAATGAGCTTGCATCCTAATCTTCCAGTCGTCATACTCCTCCTTGGAAAACATAGGAATTTTGTTGTGAGAAGACGACATATTGAAATATAGAAGCACAGAAGATAAAACTGTTCAATGACTGAGAAGCTGTAATGCCCGGGATTATGATAATAGACTTGATGATTTCGAATTTTCAGACTTTAGTTTTTGATGAAGTTTGGTTGATGATTCGGATTTCTTCTGGAAATGTTGCATTTCAAGTTGAAATTCTTTCGAATGAAATCGGGTTGAAAATTCGAAGTTGAATTGGTGAATTCCGGTAGGAATCTAATGTCCTGGTGTTTTGGTGAAAGCTTGTAGAAGACGACCAGTTGTTGATGATACATGAGTGATACACGGTTATTTTGAGAAAACCAGTCGTTGCGTTGAATAGTAGTGACGGATTTCTTGCGACTGGGTAACCAGCTGTTGGTGAGAGGAACCAGTCGCTGGTGAGAAGCGACGTCGTTTTATGGAGGTTAAAACGTAGCGTTTTGAATGAAGTAGGTGTTGATCAGCTGATAACAGAGAGTATGACGTATTCATTACGACTTCGTTTAATTATTTCGTGCGACCAGTCGCTGATGGTGAGGCGACGTCGTTTTGATAAGTTGAAACGAAGCGTGTTGATTGTAACGCTTGTGGCAGCTACTGGCAACGATGGTGACGTATCCCATACGTCAACATTGGGTGATTTAGTGAAACCATCTGTTGGCAGAAAAGATGACGCGATTCTTTACGTCATCTGAATTGTTTCGCATTTCAGCAGTTGGTCAAGTTAAGAGAATCTGCCATTAGTTGTTGGCGCGCCGCGGCGTCGTTTTAATTAGTTGATGCGACGTCGTTTTGAGGCGTGAAGAGAAATGCAACGTCTGATGGTTGCTGCTGGTTTTATCGAAAGGAAAAGATGGTATCTGTGGAGAGTAAACGTTGGTTTCTGTCGTAAGATACCCACTGTAGAAACGTCTGCTTATCTAGAACAGCAATTGGTGTAATTTAAACAATAGTTGAGGAATCTGGTTAGCGATATGTATGAATACAGGAATCTGTGTCAGACGGTGTGTGCATATCTTATTTTGGTCGATAACTACTCAAAATGACACGTGGAATTCATAGAGATTGTATGGGAACTCTGCAGGAAACAGAGATCTTCTCCTATAAATTAGAGTGAAGTCAAATCTTTGTAATTTTGCTACAGACACCAGAATTCGACCCTGTTACGAGGCTTTAGTAGTGATAATTAAAGTGGTTCAAAACAGAGATAAACGAAGGTATAATTTGACATTGAGAATCAGGGATTAGAGTACTCGAGAATGATATTTCTTGAGTTATCCCGCCAAACCACATACTTGCTAGTTACTGTTCTTGATTTAGAACTTGAGATTATCTGTGTGATCCATCACAGGTAGTGGATCTTTTATTTCAATATGAATTTGATGATACGAAGAGAAAATGAATTGATTCTAATGCCAAGGTCTGAGGTGGCCTTATTTTCGAAGTCAGAGTGATTTCGTTAGATGGATATCCATGTCAAGATCGTATACGAATCTTGATGGCATTGATGTGAAATAGAATAAATTCTTAGTTGAAGAGAAGGGATATGTTCAGTTTATTTTGAGTTAATATTTTTGTTATAAACTTCTTTATGTTATTGCATGAAACTGTCGATTATATTGAGATCATTTCACACCGGTGTGTTCCGGCTGTTGTCTTGTTTTGTATGTGTGCATGATGACAGGAGGAAAGAATTGATTTGCTGGGACGGGGGTTGTAACGCCCCAAAATCCATAGGACCACAATTATGCATTTTATTAATCTCATGGGCCAAATTGGCAATTTTAAATGTTATGTATTTGCTGATTTTAATTAATTTCAGAAATGAGATGCGCTGCGGCTGGTACCAGCAGATGACTCCAAAGAGTGATGCACGAGCTGGTTTAAATCGATCGAAAAATATTTTAAGGAGGTGAAATGATTTCTTTTGAAAAAGGTTTGGTACTTTACAAATTTAAAATGGTTAGAAGGGAGTTTTTATTAAAATACTGCAACTTGTTTAAAGTGTGTCATGCTAAATATTACAAGTAGCTTGCCACTAATCCCTTCGGTATTTAAACCTGTTTTTGAAGAAAGATCTTTATCATTTTCAAGGAAATCCTCCTGTGTTCTTCAAAGTTATTTGCAGAGAAGTTCGTGTATTGCTCAAGAGGAAGAATTCTGCAGGGATCAGCTGCTGCTGCAAAGCTACGGTTAAGGCAAGTAAAAGCTGTTTCTTGACTCACCATTTAAAGCATATATTCATGTTTCTGAGTCTTCTTGCCTATATGTTATTGTAAGTTTCGAAGTTCATGTTTTAAGATGTTTTAAACATGAAAAAGGAAAGGAAAGATGGGTTCAAAATGATTTTTTGAAATGATATTGATACTTCCAAAATGTTTTCCACAAAGTCATGAATGTTTCAAAGAACTGAGAATTCGATTGTTCAAGAAAATCTATTAATGTTCTTCAGTTTAAAAGTCGTAATATCAAGATTTGATAACGGTGTAATCGGTAGTTGCTAGTTGAATCATTATAAAGTATGGTTTGATAGGCAACGGCAGATGGCATAGTTGTTGTTTTGATGTTACAAATGTCGAGTTATGTTCCAGCAGCTGCATCTCCTTGTTAAGATTCAGCAGCTGCATTGTTATAATGTTTACGAATGTTCATCCTTTTGCTGTAATGTCAGGATTTGATGATTGTGTAATCAGTAGTTGCTAGTTGAATCAGTATAAAGTCTGGTTTAATAGGCGACGGCTGGTAGCGCGATCATT
>KV012136.1:109506-122846 GCA_001598015.1 Dorcoceras hygrometricum | reverse complement strand
GAACTGTTTACGAAAATGATATTGTTCATTGAAGTTCCTTAACATATGTATTGAACAGATGTCCACCTGTATATTTGAATTGTTATTACCCAGGTTTTACTTGCTGTGCCCTTAGGCTCACTAGCTTTTAAAATGGTGCAGGTGCGACAACTGATGGAAGAACAGCAGGTGAAACTTGAAACCAGCAGCTGGGTGGTTGTGTTTATCAAGGGGCCAACGTAATCGTGTCTAGGATAATGCTTTTTTATCTTTTGTAGGATCTGTATTAGATCAGTTGCAACGGTTGTATGTTTACATAGAATAGCAGCTGTGTTGGTCCGAAAATAGGATCAGCAGCCGCGCTTGTTAAAAGACTTTAGAAAATTTTGCGCGCTGCTACAACACTTGAGGTGCAATACCTCTTGTTCTTGAACATTTAAAAACTCACCAGAAGAGCACCGGAGACAGATCTGGTATGATTTAAGAATAATGCGGAAAATACCAGAACTGAATCCTATATTTTAAAACAACTGAAACAGATTTATGTACAACATAAATCTGTTCGACACTTGCAAGTGCTTGTGTGCTAACTATGTATGCGATGCTAAGTAAATGCTGAACTGTAAACATGCGTATGCTAAATAAAGTATGCAAGTGCTGAAAGCTTAAAGAACACGATACAGTACGCAGCATATTTGTTTCTGGAAGTTCGGACCTCAATGTCCTACATCTCCCCTTCTTCCACCTCGGAAGGATCCACTAGAAGATTTGATCTTACAACTCGTGTACAGACCCAATCCCGCAACCAGCAGCTGCGAGAACTCCTAGACTCCACAAATGCACATCAGCCGCAACTGTGTGACTAACTACATACACATGAGTTTAACGTCATCGTGCTTGGACGGGACTGTTTGAAACGTTTTGAGATTCATTCACCAAAGGATGTGAATGAATCTTTGTGTGTGAGATTGTTACAATGAATCTCTCAACTCTCTGTTTCTCACACACTAGGGAAAAGCTCTAATTAGCTAATTCTAGCTCCACTGTCAACTGTAATTAAGCTCTCTCTCGAATGATGGTTGACAGCTTCACTTCAGATTCATTTTCCCTCTGTTGTTGTCTTCTATTGATTTTCTTTTCTGTGCGACAACAACTCTTTTTCCCAACCAGCCGCTTCTTCAATGGCGCTTCTCGAATATATAAGCCTCTGTTGAAATATGGCCGTTAGACTGTAGATTCAAATCTCTTCTGCGCTTGTCAAGGCCAAATTGTCGTCTTTCCATTTCAGTGCAACGCTCCTCTGTAAATTGTACTATTTCCCAGAATAGTACAATCTTGTTCCCTTGAATTGAGGCAATTTGCACGACTAAATCTCAGCCATTGATTCTTTCCATTCTGAGCGTTGATTGCTTGCAACGGCTGAATATTCTTCAACAGATTGTTCAACAGCTGTTCGCTTAGCAGTTGTTTATTCTTTGTCACAACACTTCGCGCAACAGCTGTTTCTTTGTCGACTGGATATCTTGCGACTGGATGCTTCAGCTTGCGACTGGATTCATAGCAACAGCTGGTTCAAAGAAGCTCTCGACTGGATGAGCTGTTGCTTGCGTCTGGTTTCCCAGCTTCGCTACTTATGATTTTCTTGCGTCTGGATACCATGTCGACTGGATATACAAAAGCAATGAAGCTTGCGACTGGATCCACTGTAGCTCTCGACTGGTTTCTTGCGACTGGTTATCAATGCAAAGAGCATCTGCTGAATCTTTAGCGCGAGAGCAAAACGCTGTCGTATCAACTTATGTAAACGACATCGTTTTGCTATCGCTATCTCCAAATATCATCTGCTGGTGAACAGTAGCTTGCGACTGGATTTACAAGCTCCCTGCTGGTATCTTGCGACTGCTGGACTCAAACCATCTGCTGATTATTCAACACGACGTCGCTTCATCTTTTGCGCTTCTCTTCATCTGCTGATTGCCAACTGCTGATTGTGATGACATCACTGCTGATGTCATCACAGCTGATTCCATATCTTGCGCATCTTCTCAACTGCTGATAGCTTCCTGTTGATCACTGTAGCTTCCTGCTGAATGATGACGTCACTGCTGATGTCATCTTTGCTTAGCGCTCCAGCTGATCTTTATCGTTCCAGCTCCAGCTTGCGATTCTTATTAGCTTCTTGAAAAGCGACTGTCAACAGATTCATCAACAGTACTTATAATCGCGACTACTAACAGATTCGTCAACAGTACTTTGCGACTGGAATCTTCTTCTTCGATCTATTTATCCAGCAGACTTCTCAATACATGTACCAGCTGGTTCATCTTTTCCCTTTAGCGCTTGCAGCTGGTTGTTATCGTTCCAGCTGATTCACTATGCTCCAGCAGGTTTAACTTGGCCTCCGCCTGATTACGAACAGTTTATTCAACTTTGGACGTCTCCATTGCTAATCCAGCTGCCGATTCCATGAACACCAAACCAACTGCTGAATCTTTATATTGTGAACCATTGGCTGGACAGATTCTTCGACTATTCATCATCTTATTCGATAGCTAGAATCTGTACACTCAAGTGGAATTGTTAGAAACACAATAACAGGTTTTGTGTAATTCAAACTTAATCAGGATCTGTCAAAACAGATCCATCACATTAAATCCATGAAAGCTGATGGCTACACTGTTACAACAAAAACAACGTAACAGCAGGAGTTTTAATTTGAAAAAAAAAATCAGCTTTTGGGAAGCACCGTATGCAAAAGCGATATGACTTTCAAAAGCGAAACTGATGCATAACTCAAAATAATAAAAGACAGTGACGCCACTCTCCCTGTCTTTTATAACATGATCTCAAATCATTTTAAAAACAAACTTTTGGCACCAGCTGAAATCCGCAAAACAGAACATTTTAAAACTCATCAGAGCATACAAGTATTTCAAATGAACAAGTGCTACTGAGTTGATTAAATATATGAAGAACCAGTAAACAGAGAACAGCTCAGATTTTTCCTTCTTCTATCTCGCCCCATGTGCTTGTCACTGAGCCTCGCTCCAAGTGATCTTACAGCACAACGAAAATAGAAGCTTGGAATTTGCCCGGGACTCGTGCATCCCGACAGTTCATCAAGCTAAAAACCGGTTCTACATTAAAACAGATTAACTGGCCTTCATAGACAAGCTTCACAAAATAGTTAAAACATTAAAACATAGCACATGTGTTTTAAAATCAGTGCTCGTTCAAGAACAACCTGCTCTGATACCAATTGTTGGTCCGAAAATAGGATCAGCAGCCGCGCTTGTTAAAAGACTTTAGAAAATTTTGCGCGCTGCTACAACACTTGAGGTGCAATACCTCTTGTTCTTGAACATTTAAAAACTCACCAGAAGAGCACCGGAGACAGATCTGGTATGATTTAAGAATCATGCGGAAAATACCAGAACTGAATCCTATATTTTAAAACAACTGAAACAGATTTATGTACAACATAAATCTGTTCGAGACTTGCAAGTGTTTTTGTGCTAACTGTGTATGCGATGCTAAGTAAATGCTGAATTGTAAACATGCGTATGCTAAATAAAGTATGCAAGTGCTGAAAGCTTAAAGAACACGATACAGTACGCAGCATATTTGTTTCTGGAAGTTCGGACCTCAATGTCCTACATCTCCCCTTCTTCCACCTCGGAAGGATCCACTAGAAGATTTGATCTTACAACTCGTGTACAGACCCAATCCCGCAACCAGCAGCTGCGAGAACTCCTAGACTCCACAAATGCACATCAGCCGCAACTGTGTGACTAACTACATACACATGAGTTTAACGTCATCGTGCTTGGACGGGACTGTTTGAAACGTTTTGAGATTCATTCACCAAAGGATGTGAATGAATCTCTGTGTGTGAGATTGTTACAATGAAGCTCTCAACTCTCTGTTTCTCACACACTAGGGAAAAGCTCTAATTAGCTAATTCTAGCTCCACTGTCAACTGTAATTAAGCTCTCTCTCGAATGATTGATGGATCTGTTTTGACAGATCCTGATTAAGTTTTGAATTACACAAAACCTGTTATTGTGTTTCTAACAATTCCACTTAAGTGTGCAGATTTTAGGAACGAAGAAGAAGATTCCATTTATAAGTAGTGTTGACGAATCTGTTAGCAGTCGCGAGTATAAGTACTGTTGATGAATCTATTAACAGTCGCTATTCAAGAAGAAGAATAATCGCAAGCTGGAGCTGGAGCGATGAAGAAATCAGCTGGAGCGCTAATCGTAGATGACATCAGCAGTGACGTCATCATTCAGCAGGAAGCTTTTGTCAACCAGCAGATGGCTACAGTGGAATAGAATCAGCAGAGAGCTTCAACCAGCAGTTGGTATTTGGAGTTGGCGATTGCAAAACGATGTCGCGTGAATAATTTGGAACGACAGCGTTTTGCATTCGCAATAAGAATCAGCAGATGATTTAGCGTTGATGATTTCATCGGTGACGTCATCACATTCAGCAGATGGTTTGAGAGAGCAGTCGCAAGAATCAGCAGGTAGCTTGCACATCCAGACGCAAGAGAGAAGCGACGTCGTAGAGGAGGCCATCCAGTCGCAAGCTACTGTTCACCAGCAGATGCTATTTGGAAATAGCGATAGCAAAACGATGTCGTTTACATAAGTTGATACGACCGCGTTTTGCTCTTGCGCTAAAGATTCAGCAGGAAGAATTTGCATTGATGACCAGTCGCAAGATACCAGCTGGAAGCATATGTTCTATACCAGCTAGACAACCAGACGCAAGCAACAGTAGCATCCAGTCGAGAGCTTATATGAATCAGCTGTTGCTATACATCCAGTCGCAAGCTACAGTGGAACCAGTAGCGAGCTACAGTATCCAGTCGCAGGAAATCCAGACGCAAGAATCGAAGAAGTAGCGAAGCGTTGCATCCAGTCGCAAGCTGAAGCATCCAGTCGCAAGATATCCAGTCGCAGTATTTGAAGCTTCAGCAGTAGCGCAAAGTATCCAGTCGATAAAGAAACAGCTGTTGCGCGAAGTGTTGTGACAAAGAATAAACAACAGCTGAGCGAACAGCTGTTGAACAATCTGTTGAAGAATATTCAGCCGTTGCAAGCAATCAACGCTCAAGATGGAAAGAATCGATGGCTGAGATTTAGTCGTGCATATTGCCTCAATTCAAGGGAACAAGATTTGTACTATTCTGGGAAACAGTACAATTTACAGAGGATGTTTGCACGCATATGGAAAGAAGACAAATTAGCCATATGAAGCGCTGAACAGATTTGGAATCTATCTAACGGCCATATTTCAAACAGAGCTTATATATTCGAGAAGCGCCATTGAAGAAGTGTTCGATGAAGTTGGTCACTGTGAAGATATCGCAGAGAACAAGTCAATTGCACAGTGTACCAACAGAGGGAAAATGAAAAGATAGACGAAGCAATCGACCGCCATTAGAGAGGAGCTTTCACGAGAGTTGATTGCTGAGTCTAAATTAGCTTGTTAGAGCATTTCCCTAGTGTGTGAGAAAAACAGAGAGTTTGAGAGCTACATTGTATCAATCTCAAACACCGAGATTCATTCACATCTATCTGTGAATGAATCTCGAAATCTTGTATCAGTTCCCGTCCAAGCACGATGACGTAAAACTCATGTGTATGTAGTCAGTCACACAGTTGAGGCTGTTGTGCATTTGTGGAGTCTAGGAGTTCTCACAGCTGCTGGTTGTGGGATTGGGTCTGTACACAAGTTGTAAGATCAAATCTTCTAGTAGTGGATCCTTCCGAGGTGGAAGAAGGGAAGATGTAGGACATTGAAGTCCGAACTTCCAGAAACAAATATGTTGTGTACTGTATCGTGTTCTTTATTCATTCAGCAAGCATTTACTTTAGCATTGCACGTTTACAGTTCAGCACACATCGCATAACAGCACGCATTTAATTCAGCACTTAGCATTCTCACATACACAGCAGCACACAAGCACACAAGTCTCGAACAGATTTATGTTGTACATAAATCTGTTTGAGTTGTTTTAAAATATAGGATTCAGTTCTGGTATTTTCCGCATGATTTTTAAATCATACCAGATCTGTCTCCGGTGCTCTTGGTGAGTTTTTATTTGTTCAAGAACAACGAGCTATTGCAGCTCAAGTATTAGCAGCGCGCAAAATTTTAAAGTCTTTTATCAAAGCGCGGCTGCTGATCTTTTGATCTTTATTTTACACGGACCAACAATGATGGTTGACAGCTTCACTTCAGATTCATTTTCCCTCTGTTGTTGTCTTCTATTGATTTTCTTTTCTGTGCGACAACAACTCTTTTTCCCAACCAGCCGCTTCTTCAATGGCTCTTCTCGAATATATAATCCTCTGTTGAAATATGGCCGTTAGACTGTAGATTCAAATCTCTTCTGCGTTTGTCAAGGCCAAATTGTCGTCTTTCCATTTCAGTGCAACGCTCCTCTGTAAATTGTACTATTTCCCAGAATAGTACAAATATTGTTCCCTTGAATTGAGGCAATTTGCACGACTAAATCTCAGCCATTGATTCTTTCCATTCTGAGCGTTGATTGCTTGCAACGGCTGAATATTCTTCAACAGATTGTTCAACAGCTGTTCGCTTAGCTGTTGTTTATTCTTTGTCACAACACTTCGCGCAACAGCTGTTTCTTTGTCGACTGGATTCATAGCAACAGCTGGTTCAAAGAAGCTCTCGACTGGATGAGCTGTTGCTTGCGTCTGGTTGCCCAGCTTCGCTACTTATGCTTTTCTTGCGTCTGGATACCATGTCGACTGGATATACAAAAGCAATGAAGCTTGAGACTGGATCCACTGTAGCTCTCGACTGGTATCTTGCGACTGGTTATCAACGCAAATAGTATCTGCTGAATCTTTAGCGCGAGAGCAAAACGCTGTCGTATCAACTTATGTAAACGACATCGTTTTGCTATCGCTATCTCCAAATATCATCTGCTGGTGAACAGTAGCTTGCGACTGGATTTACAAGCTCCCTGCTGGTATCTTGCGACTGCTGGACTCAAACCATCTGCTGATTATTCAACACGACGTCGTTTCATCTTTTGCTCTTCTCTTCATCTGCTGATTGCCAACTGCTGATTGTGATGACATCACTGCTGATGTCATCACAGCTGATTCCATGTCTTGCGCATCTTCTCAACTGCTGATAGCTTCCTGCTGATCACTGTAGCTTCCTGCTGAATGATGACATCACTGCTGATGTCATCTTTGCTTAGCGCTCCAGCTGATCTTTATCGTTCCAGCTCCAGCTTGCGATTCTTATTAGCTTCTTGAAAAGCGACAGTCAACAGATTCATCAACAGTACTTATAATCGCGACTACTAACAGATTCGTCAACAGTACTTTGCGACTGGAATCTTCTTCTTCGATCTATTTCTCCAGCAGACTTCTCAATACATGTACCAGCTGGTTCATCTTTTCCCTTTAGCGCTTGCAGCTGGTTGTTATCGTTCCAGCTGGTTCACTATGCTCCAGCTGGTTTAACTTGGCCTCCGCCTGATTACGAACATCTGATTCAAATTTGGACGTCTCCATTGCTAATCCAGCTGCCGATTCCATGAACACCAAACCAACTGCTGAATCTTTATATTGTGAACCATCGGCTGGACAGATTCTTCGACTGTTCATCATCTTCTTCGATAGCTAGAATCTATACACTCAAGTGGAATTGTTAGAAACACAATAACAGGTTTTGTGTAATTCAAAACTTAATCAGGATCTGTCAAAACAGATCCATCAAGCTGGTTGTAATCGCAATTGCAAAGTTATATAAGACTTGTTTTCCGCAATCATTGTTTCCAGCAGTTGGCGCCACGGTAGTGTAAATTGTTTGTGTCTGGTTTGTGTTTCGAGTTTCCTTTCAAGTTATAGGAGATACAGCCTATAGCGAATTATCTTTTAGCCATTCTTTTATTCTAAAATTTTTATTCACCCCAATTCTCGTGGCCCCGTTGGGTTCGGGCGTCACAACATGGTATCATAGCAACGTTCCTGAGATAAACACACGCACCATCAGCTGGATCAATGTTCATCGTCTGTTCTTCTAAGTTGTGAGTTTATTTTCAGAGCATTGTCTTTAAATTATTTAGCATGTTCTGATATATGTATGTGGTGGATTACGGGATATAGAATATAAGATGTCAGGAAGAGGACGAGGAAGAACTAGAAGAAGTATTCCTCTAAAAGAAACTGAGAGTGATAAAAATGCTAATATCACACAACTGTTAAGAATGCTTGTAGAACAGAATAACAACAGAGGCAATGGCCAATCTTCTAGCAGCAGGGGACCAAGTAACGATGACCCCCAAGAGAAATTTAGGCGCCAGAAGCCTAAGGAATTTAGTGGAACTACTGATCCACTAGTTGCAGAGAGTTGGATCAAGTCTGTGGATCTGCTGAACCTCACATGGGCAGATTTCAAGCAAGTGTTCTTCGAACAATATTTCCCAGTTGGGAAAAGGTCTGAGTTGAAGAGGGATTTTATGACCCTTAAGCAAGGAAGTTCAACTGTGCAAGAATATGCACGTATATTTGAAAGAGGGTGCTATTTTGTGCCATTAATAGGAAGTGACTCAGAAGAGAAATTGAGTCACTTCGTAGAAGGTTGAAGCCGATGTTCAAAATGAATGTTAGGCTATCGGTGCCAAGGACCTATAGAGAAGCAGTGGATAGAGCCCTGTAAATTGAAAGAGATTGGAAAGATCTTGATGCAGAAAGGCAACAAAAGAGACAGGCCTTTCAGCAGAAGGACCAGAGGCCGTTCAAGAAGCAAAACAAGAATCAGCAGAGACCACAAGAGCAAAAGCCTTACAGATTCAACCTATAAGCTCTGTTCCTGCTGGTAATGTTAGAACAGAATGTCCTAAATGCCATAAGAATCATTTGGGGCAATGCAGACTTGGACAAAACGTCTGCTACAAGTGTGGAATGCCTGGACATATTTTGAAACATTGTCCAAAGTCCAAGCAACTGGTGACCAGCAGAGCCTACGTGATGACCACCGAACAAGCCAATCCAGAGTCGACAGTGGTCACATGTGAAATTTCGATAGCTGGATTTCCTTCTCTAGCTTTCTTAGATTCAGGAGCTACGCATTCATTCATTGCTGCTGAGTTTGTTAAGAAATTGTCAATCCAGCCGGAGCAAGTAATGATAGGTTATTGTGTGTCGGTACCATCAGGGGAGAAGCTGGTATCGCACGAACTGTTTAGAAGTTTAGAACTTAAACTTCAAGGGCATAAGATCACTGCTGATTTAATAGTTTTACCAATGGAATTCGATATGATTTTGCGAATAGATTGGTTAACTAAGTATGTTGTAGTGATTGATTTTAAGTCACGAACAGTAATGGTTAGCCCACCAGTAGGAAGTTCATTCCAGTTTTTGGCCAAACATGTTAATAGAACTTCTCTAGTTGTATGTTAGCTGCGACTGATAGACCCCAGCTGTCAAATGTAGAAGTAGCAAACGAATTCCCTGAGGTTTTTCCAGAAGACATCCAGGGACTACCACCAGACAGGGAGTTAGAGTTTTCCATCTATCTAATCCCAGGAGATGCTCCAGTATCTAGACCACCATATCGATTAGCTTCAACAGAGATGAAATAATTGAAAGAACAGATACAAGATCTGTTGGAGAAAAGGTTTATTAGGCCAAGTACTTCGCCCTGGGGAGCGCCTGTATTGTTTGTTAAGAAAAAGGATGGAAGTATGAGGTTGTGTATAGATTATAGGGAGTTAAACAAATTGACGATTAAGAATAAATATCCATTACCTAGGATAGAAGATCTTTTCGACTAGTTAAGAGGGTCTGTAATATTTTCTAAGATCGACTTGAGGTCAGGATATCATCAACTGAAGATTAAGGATTCTGATGTATATAAAACAACCTTTAGAACTAGGTATGGCCATTATGAATTCCTAGTCATGCCCTTTGGACTTACAAATGCTCCATCAGCTTTTATGGATTTAATGAATAGGGTCTTTCAACCATATCTAGATCAGTTTGTAGTGGTTTTTATTGATGATATCTTAGTCTATTCTATGACCCGAGAGGAGCATGTTCAACATTTAAGAACTGTTCTCCAAATTTTGAAAGATAAGAAGTTGTTTGCAAAATATAGCAAATGCGATTTTTGGATGGAGAAAGTATCGTTCCTAGGCCATATAATCTCTAAGGATGGAATATAAGTCGACCCTGCTAAAGTTGAAGCAGTTCGCGACTGGCCAGCACCAAAGAATGTTGCAGAGATAAGGAGTTTCTTGGGTTTAGCTGGATATTATCGGCGATTTATCCAAGGATTTTCTAAGATTGCTGTTCCTCTGACTACGTTAACAAGGAAGCAAGTGAAGTATAACTGGACAGAAGAATGTCAAACCAGTTTTGACAAATTGAAGCAAGCGATGATTGAAGCACCTGTATTGATGATGCCAACTGATCAAGGAATATTTGTAATTTATACCGATGCTTCTAAGTTGGGACTAGGAGTTGTGGTGATGTAGGATCATAAAGTAATATCATACGCATCTAGACAGCTGAAGGATCATGAGAAAAATTACCCAACGCATGACTTAGAACTAGCAGCTGTTGTCTTTGCCCTTAAGATATGGAGGCATTACCTTTATTGGGAGAAGTGTGAGATATATACAGATCACAAAAGTTTGAAATACTTCTTTACCCAGAAAGAATTGAATATGAGGCAGAGGCGATGGTTGGAGCTGGTTAAAGATTATGATTGCACAATCATTTATCACCCAGGAAAAGCAAATGTGGTGGCCGATGCATTGAGTAGAAAATCGGTAGGATTGTTGCAGCTGGTTGTCCAGCAGCCGTTGGCAAATGAAATTGAAAGGTTTGGACTTGAAATAGTAACCAGCAGCAACAATGCTATGATGTTAGCAGACCTCTCCGTAAAATCTAATTTGATAAACCAAATTCGAGAGGGTCAGCAGCATGACCAGCAGTTGAAGAAATGGGTCCAGCAGGATAAAGAAAGAGGCAACACTCTATATTTTACAGAGGATGGAATTGTTAGGTTCATGGGCAGAATTTGGGTACCCCAAATAGAAGGTCTAAGAGCTGAATTGTTGAAAGAAGCCCATACAGCGCCATATTCGGGTTGAAGAAATGGGTCCAGCAGGATAAAGAAAGAGGCAACACTCTATATTTTACAGAGGATGGAATTGTTAGGTTCATGGGCAGAATTTGGGTACCCCAAATAGAAGGTCTAAGAGCTGAATTGTTGAAAGAAGCCCATACAGCGCCATATTCGGTGCATCCATGAAGTACAAAAATGTACAAAGACCTCCAGCAATTGTATTGGTGGCCAGGAATGAAGAAGGATGTTGCCAAGTTTGTAGCAGAATGTTTAACTTGTCAGCTGGTGAAAGTCAAACACCAGCGACCAGCAGGACTATTGAAGCCACTGCCGATTCCCGAGTGGAAATGGGAGTCGATAGCGATGGATTTTGTAACTGGTTTACCAAGGACTGTACAAGGATATAACTCCATTTGGGTTATAATTGATAGGCTCACTAAGTCTGCTCATTTCTTACCAGTTAAAACAACATATGAAGTGAGCAAATATGCTGAATTGTATGTAAAGGAAATAGTGAGACTTCATGGTATTCTAGTTTCCATTGTATCAGATAGGGATCCTAAGTTTACATCAGCCTTTTGGAAAAGTCTACACAAGGCTATGGTTACAAAGTTGACATTCAGCACTACGTTTCACCCCCAAACTGATGGACAATCGGAAAGGGTGATCCAAATTTTAGAAGACTTGCTCAGAACTTGTATAGTGGATTTTTCAGAGAGTTGGGATTCGAAATTGCCACTAGTAGAATTTGCCTACAATAATAGTTTCCAAGCTTCGATTCAAATGGCTCAATATGAAGCTTTGTATGGCAGAAAGTGTAGAACACCACTTCATTGGGATGAAGTTGGAGAAAGAGCTGGTTTTGGACCAGATATTGTGGAGCAAACAGCAGCAGTTGTTCGAAAGATAAAGGAACGAATGAAAGCTGCTCAAAGTCGACAGAAAAGTTATGCAGACAATCGAAGAAGGGAACTGAATTTTGAGATAGGTTATCATGTATTCCTGAGAATAGCTCCAATGAAAGGAGTTATGCGTTTTGGGAAGAAAGGAAAGTTGAGTCCAATGTATATTGGACCGTATGAAATATTGGAGAAGATAGGAACATTAGCCTATCGATTAGCACTACCGCCTCAAATGTCAGCAGTGCACAATGTTTTTCACGTATCAGCTTTGAGGAAATATATTCCCCACCCTTCGCATGTGTTAAGTCATGAACCAATTCAGTTAACACCAGATTTAAGCTATGAAGAGCGACCAGAAATAATACTCCTCCGAGAAATTATAAGATTAAGAAACCGGAGCATTCCTATGGTTAAGGTACAATGGTTCAACCAGTCGGAGCGAGAAGCAACGTGGGAAACAGAAGCTGATATGTTAAGCTCATACCCATATTTATTTGGTACGTAAATTTCGAGGACGAAATTTCAATAAGGAGGGTAGAGTTGTAACGCCCCAAAATCCATAGGACCACAGTTATGCATTTTATTGATCTCATGGGCCAAATTGGCAATTTTAAAAGTTATGTATTTGCTGATTTTAATTAATTTCAGAAATGAGATGCGCTGCGGCTGGTACCAGCAGATGACTCCAAAGAGTGATGCACGAGCTGGTTTAAATCGATCGAAAAATATTTTAAGGAGGTGAAATGATTTCTTTTGAAAAAGGTTTGGTACTTTACAAATTTAAAATGGTTAGAAGGAAGTTTTTATTAAAATACTGCAACTTGTTTAAAGTGTGTCATGCTAAATATTACAAGTAGCTTGCCACTAATTCCTTCGGTATTTAAACCTGTTTTTGAAGAAATATCTTTATCATTTTCAAAGAAATCCTCCCGTGTTCTTCAAAGTTATTTGCAGATAAGTTCGTGTATTGCTCAAGAGGAAGAATTCTGCAGGGATCAGCTGCTGCTGCAAAACTACGGTTAAGGAAAGTAAAAGCTGTTTCTTGACTCACCATTTAAAGCATATATTCATGTTTCTGAGTCTTCTTGCCTATATGTTATTGTAAGTTTCGAAGTTCATGTTTTAAGATGTTTTAAACATGAAAAAGGAAAGGAAAGATGGGTTCAAAATGATGTTTTGAAATGATATTGATGCTTCCAAAATGCTTTCCAGAAAGTCATGAATGTTTCAAAGAACTGAGAATTCGATTGTTCAAGAAAGTCTATGAACGTTCTTCAGTTTAAAAGTCATAATATCAAGATTTGATGATCGTGTAATCGGTAGTTGCTA
>KV012136.1:55802-109458 GCA_001598015.1 Dorcoceras hygrometricum | reverse complement strand
GTATAAAGTCTGGTTTAATAAGCGACGGCTGGTAGAGAAATCATTGTTTAGATATTGCAAGTGCTTTCGTAAATTTCAGCAGATGCACTGTTCATCAGCAGATGCGTCTTTCTTTATTAGTATCAGCAGTTGTTTTCCTTTGATTAGGAATCAGCAGCTGCATGTTATCGTAAAATTTAGCAGCTGCATTTCCTTTGTTAGAATTCAGCAGTTGCGTTGTTTTCATAAAATTCAGCAGATGCACTGTTCACCAGCAGATGCATTCCATTGTGATAGTTCAGCAGTTGCTTTATTCGTTTCTAAGTACTGTTCATTTCAGCTGGTATTAGTCTTGCGATTGGTACTATTCATTTATATATATGTGTTAGCGCTTTTTCTTGCAACTGGTTGATTAGCGTATTCCTTGCGACTGATCGATGCGCTAACGACGTCGTTTCGTTGTCATAAAATATCAGCAGGTAGTCTTGTTATCCTATCTGTTATTCACTTCAACGACATCGTTTCATTTAATACGATTGTCTTGATAAGAGATCTTGTAGCTGGTTTCTATTTATTCCAGCTGGTTCATTTTAACGTTATTTGCGAACAGCAGCGATCTGTTTTGGTTCATAAGTGCTGTTCCATTTTCTTACGACTGGTCCCTGCAGTTCGACTGGTTTCTTTCTATTGTTACGATTTCAAAGTTCGAATTCGATACTCAGTAAAATTTCAAAGTGGAAGAAAAAGTTTTAAAAACGATGGAACCCGAGGATTTTAAGCAAGAAAGTTTTACGAAAGGATGTTAATGGAACAAAGTTTATTTTAAGATTATGGCATAGATAGTTGACGGTCACCAAGGAGAAGTGTGAGCAGTTGTCTAGATGTCGACTGCCCTTTCATATGAGCTATATGCTAAAACTGATATCGGGAGTCATTTTGATCAAAGTGCAAAACGGACCACATAGAAATTATATGCCATGATCAGCTGAAAATGATATTGAAATTGTTAACAATGAGAAGCTGGGCTATCATCCCCTATTTCTGCCATTGAATGTTTATTGAACTGTTTACGAAAATTATATTGTTCATTGAAGTTCCTTAACATATGTATTGAACAGATGTCCACCTGTATATTTGAATTGTTATTACCCAGGTTTTATCTGCTGAGCCCTTAGGCTAACTAGCTTTTAAAATGGTGCAGGTGCGACAACTGATGGAAGAACAGCAGGTGAAACTTGAAACCAGCAGCTGGGTGGTTGTGTTTATCAAAGGGCCAACGTAATCCGTGTCTAGGATAATTTTGTTTTATCTTTTGTAGGATCTGTATTAGATCAGTTGCAACGGTTGTATATTTACATAGAATAGCAGCTGGTTGTAAACCCAATTGCAAAGTTATATAAGACTTGTTTTCCGCAATCATTGTTTCCAGCAGTTGGCGACACGGTAGTGTAAATTGTTTGTGTCTGGTTTGTGTTTCGAGTTTCCTTTCAAGTTATAGGAGATACAGCCTATAGAGAATTATCTTTTAGCCCTTCTTTTATTCGAAATTTTTATTCACCCCAATTCTCGTGGCCCCGTTGGGTTTGGGCGTCACAGGGGTAGTGATAGTTACTACCTAGAAGAAGGGCTATCAACAAGAAGATTAGAGACCTACTGTTAAGTAGATGTTCGCTAAATAGTTGCTAGTCTTTGATGTATCTGGATTTGTATTTAAGGATCAGATTGTGTACCAGTGAATGTAAGGTGTATTAACATTTGTACCGTTATGTTTTATTTATGAATAAACAGCTGTTGGTGACCCAGACTTAAAAATAAAATGTACGCATAAAACCAGATTTCACTTAGTAAACTAGTTGGTTGATTAATCGCCCATAATATGAGATTAGAAAAATTGTGGGAAGAGAGTCACAGAAGCATAGGCTCTGATACCAATTGATAGGATAAATTATGATCGAAAATAGGTCTAGGAGTTCAGAAGGGGGGGGGGGGGAGTGAATGAACTTCTTGAATTTTTTTTTTCCGAAACCTTAAAAACAATTTTACAAGCCTTCGCTAAACTCATATCTGAGTACCAGATCTGAGGCTCTCAGTTTAAAGTTGTTCGCTCGGTTAACAATAAATTGTGCGGAAATAAACTGATTGAGCAGTGAACAGTTAATAGAAATAAATACAATGCAAATAAAGTAAAAGTGCAGGGATCAAGAGTTTGTTTATGGAAGTTCGGATATCAAATCCTACGTCTCCCCTTCTTCCTTTTCAGGAAGGTTCCACTAGAAGATTTGATGTACACAGCCTCTGAATACATCTGATCACTGAGCCTCGCTCCAAGTGAACTCCTAGCAACTTCTACTACACGCAGATAACACTGCTGAGTTACAAACAATCTTAATTTTCGAACTACTTCGAGAAGCACGTTCGTTACAGACTCAATCTGAATAATACAATGAATACAATATTTTGAGTACTTTAGATCTTCTGGTTTCTATGACAAAGAAAATCGATTTACAATTGTAAACCAGAAGATATCTCGAAGATAAATTTATTTAGAACAAAAGAGTGTTCTTCGAGATTGGAAAGCTGGGACTTAGAATATTTTGAACACTTGAATATTCCCAGAAATTTGAGATCGTAAGAGTATGCGAGATAAATCGATCGAGAGCTTCTTCATTTGAAATCTTCAATTATTTATACTCTTCAACTTCAACGGTCAATAAATGTAGCCTGTAGATTCAATCCTTTGCATATCTTCATCGTATCTCCATTAATGCTATGCAAAAGGTAATCTGTGCTTGTCATGGCTTAATTTACTTATATACCAAAAGCGGGTGAACATTGTATCAATCACTCTTCGTATTGTGCGACTTTACCCAAAATAGCTCTGATCTTGTTTCCTTAATTCAAGCTGTCTAACCGGCTTTTAAACGGTTAAATCGTGACCGTTGATTTCTCTCAAATAATCAACTAATAGTATATGAGGACATCCGAAGCTTACATTTGTTGTAGTACTGAAGTCTGAAGACTGCTCTCTTTCCCTTTTCGAAATTTCCATTTGTTAATATCTATCACATCTGAAAATATCCCCCTTTGTACTTTACAAAAGTGATGCTCTCTGTGAGATCTGAAATATTTTAATCTTTACGAATATATCCTCCTTTTTGTACAATCGTGAATCTGCCAGATCTGAATATTCGTAACTGAGAAAAACATCTGAAACACTCTGAATAAAATCTGTTCACATCTGAGTCTGTTCTCATCTGATATGTTCGGATCTGAAATATACTTTTTGAACAACCGGATCTGTTGCCATAGCCTCTGAATCAAATATGATACCTAAAAATCTGAAATCCTGACCCGATAACTGAAATACTTGACCCAAATACCCAAATCTGATATACTCTGAAACTGAATACTTCGAATCTGGGTTGTTCTTATCTGGTTTTCTCGGTCTGATCTGAATTTGAGTACTGTTCCCAATTCTCTCGGATCTGAATGCTTCTCCCGATAAATGAGATCTGAAAACTTAAATCGATAACATGATTTCCAGATCTGAAATACTTAACTTCTCTTCTGTGAATACTCAACATCCAGATCTTATTCTTAATTTCAGTTCTTAATGTTGTTTTTGTTATCACCAAAACTTATTAAATTTTATCTCAACACTCAATGGATTTGGGAGCACGTGACCATGGATTTTGTGACTCACCTTCCTCGATCGAATAAGGGATGCGATGTGATTTGGGTGGTGATTGACAGGCTTTCAAAGTCAGCCCATTTCATTACCTAAGATGTGAGGTGGTCTATGAAGAAGATGGCTAGACTGTACATTGATCATGTGGTTAGATTTCATGTACTGCCGGTTTCGATAATGTCTGATAGAGATCGAAGATTTAATTCCCGATTTTGGAAGATCTTGCAAGCAGCTATGGGTTCGAGATTGGCTATGAGTACAGCTTATCATCCTCAGACAGATGGCCAATCCCAGAGGACCATTCAGATTTTAGAAGATATGCTGCGAGCAGTAGTGATGGATTTCAGTGGTAGCTTGTAGGATTCTTTGTCCTTGGTCGAATTTTCGTATAACAATAGCTACCAAGTGACTATTGGGATGGCACCATTTGAGGCTTTGTGTGGTCGAATGTGTAGGTCACCGATCTTTTGGGAGGAGATTGGTGAGAAACAGTTGTCTACTCCTGAATTTGTGCAACATATGAAAGATTAGAATGAGTTGATTCTGAGTAGAATGAAAGCTGCACAAGGTCGTCATGCTAGCTATGCTAATAAGAGGCATAGAACTTTGGAATTTCAGGTTGCGGTGGAGTATTTCGGAAAGTTTCTCCTTTCAAGAGCGTAATGATATTCAGATTTAAGGGTAAACTGGCTCCTAGATTCATTGGTCCCTTTGAGAATTTTGAGAGGATTGGATCTTTGGCGTATAGATTACGATTGCCTGCTGATTTAGCAGCGATTCATGATGTGTTTCATGTGTCAATGTTGAGAAAATATGAGCCAGATCCGTCCCATGTGCTAAGGACTGATGAAGTTGAGCTGGATTCTACCTTGAGCTATGTTGAATATCCAGTGCAGATTATGGATAGGAAGGAGAAGCAGTTGAGAAATAAGATCATTCCGTTGGTCATGGTCCAATGGAGCAAGCATGGTAAAGAAGAAGCTACCTGGGAAGTCGAAGAAGAGATGAGACAGGAGTGAACTCATCTGTTTGATCACTGATAGTAGTAATCAAGGTAAATTTTCTGGTTTGCAGATTCATTCTTTGAGTTGCTTTACATTTTGAATTGTGGTTTTGTTAAGCATTGAGATATGCTGGGAAAATTGTTTGTTTGATTTTTGGTGAATTTCTGGTGTTTTCAGTGTTTCTGATCTGTTGCTGTAAGTTGATTTGAAGGACGAAATCCATTTCTAGTGGGGGAGAGTGTGAGGACTAGAAATTGTTAATTGGTGATTAATGAAAATAATCAGATCTGGACAAGGATTAACCAAGGGAGATGTGAACCATCGGGTTTTCAGATTTGAAGGAATTGGTTTTTCTGTTTGTGATTTTCGGATTTTCAGATTTGAGGTAGAACAGATCAGATGTGGACTATTTTTTTAGATTTCAGGTAGAACATATCAGATGTGGACTGTTGGTTGCTATCAGGTGGCTTGGAACAGATTCGAGTGACGCAAGAGGATTTGGGAAGATCTTGTTTGGCTATGAACTCTTGTGTGTCTCTCGTTGGATTGAGTAGTATGTCGGGAATGGATGTCAGGAAGACATCAGATTTGAGGTGTGCCGCTTGGAGAAGGTAAGTCATTAGGATTCCCGTGTGATTGCTAGCGAGAATCAGATTTGAGATGCTCTAAAGACTCTGAGCTGAGGGAACAGATTTGAATAGCGGAATCTAGATTTGGAGGTAATGCGACATCGTATCTTGTTACCAGATTTGACGTTGGTTGAGTGAAATCTATTCAGTGGGAGCGAGCAGATGTGCACGTCTATTTGGGGAAGTCAAGTGATGGTCAACGGTACTGTGTGGACCGGTCCGATTTGTGAGTTGGTGTAGACCGGTGCGGTTTAATGATTTCAGATTTGACCAAATCTGGATGAGCTAGCGAGCGAGCCTTTGTCGCGAGATCTATTTGTTTGGAGCAAGACTCCAACACGATGTCTTTTGATGATCGTGCATGAGAATAGCGTAACAGAGTTAGATCCGAGTTAGCGCTAAGATTTGAGATGGCACCCAGATCTGAGGTAGCGTCCAACTTTGAAAGATTGACTTTCACTGTAGCTTTGACTGGGAGATTTAAATATAAGTGTCGAGAAACACTTCGTCGATTTCGAACCCGATATTTCTTATCTCCTTCCCGAGAGTTTCCCAAAACCCTTACTATTCATTTGAACCCTAGTTCTTGAGATTACCGTCGATTACGCCGCCGTTTGGTTGGCGCTGCGCTCATCTTCTTTAGGGCTTTCGATTGATACCAGTTTGGAGCTTTAGATCGACGTGTTGAGGGAGTGCGAAGTAGTTCCAGAGTTCGATATCTTCGTGAATTATGGAAATCAGTCCTTCTATTATTTAGAGATTTTGAATTTGAGCTCGTAGGCATCTTCTGTTGAGTTCTGGAGCTAGTAGAGCAGCTGAGTTAAGCAAGTTGTTGGAGCTGTGTTCTGTGTGATCTGTCGAGGTAGAAACTGAAATTTGAGGTACGAATTTGAGCTTATTTAAAAAGCTTTGGCATAAGCATGAGAATATTCCCAACATGATCTGAATGCTGTGACTGAGTATTTACGTTAACATAATTGCTTGACTGTGATTTGATTATCTGTTCAGTTTACGTATGATTTATGTATGTTAGTGAATTGATATTGACTGGCATTCACGCATACAAATTGAGCCTGAATCTTATTGATGCTTGAACTGAGCTAGCGTTGTGATCGGCCGGCTGAGTTGTCGCGCCAGAAAAGTCCAATGCTATCATCGAGATGGTGGCCGACTGAGTTGTCGCGCCTGAAGACCACTGAGCTGTGATGGTCATCTGTGTGTCGCTCCTGAAGATCATGGATCGATGATTTCCACCGGCTGATTGGCTGTGCGTGGTGTTGAGGCTCCTCTGATTTGCCAGCTGAGTTGTTGGCCTTGATTACCGATTGCTC
Organism: Dorcoceras hygrometricum; assembly: GCA_001598015.1. Taxonomy (NCBI): domain Eukaryota; kingdom Viridiplantae; phylum Streptophyta; class Magnoliopsida; order Lamiales; family Gesneriaceae; genus Dorcoceras; species Dorcoceras hygrometricum. The sequence goes on along the minus strand of KV012136.1, from coordinate 102,827 downwards.
TTTGATACCCTCATGCATATCATGACTTGAAATATTGCATGTTTTATGAATTTCTGTTTTATGAGTGCTCTTCGTACTGAGATTTGACCTCGTTTATTTTCCCTGTTCTTGTTGGCCTTTGAAGGATCTTCACGTAACCCAGCTGGACAGAGTGAAGCGTCAGCTGGTAGATCCCTGTTTTGAGTCCTACTTATATTTATACTATACATTGAACCAGGGGATGCCCTGCGTGAATAATGTATTTGAGGATCTGTATTGGATGCATACTTATTTGTGTTTTGATGATTGTTGGAATTTTGAGCGAAAATCCTTATTTTAAGTATGCTTGTATTTTGAAGAGATGATTTTCTGTTCAGGCCCAAAACGAAAATTTTTAGCCCTATTTTTCCGCAATATTTGTGATTAATTGTGAAATAAATCTGTAATTACGCACCGGCCCTGACACTTCGCCCTCTCATGCCCAGAAACATGAGGAACATAGGCAAGGAGAGGAAAACCTTCTAGCATACTCCCCCACAGTCATGGTTCTCTGAACCAAATTATCGAACTCGTGCTCCCAGGCATTAACGTAAGACTCCGGAACTTACTCATGACGGAACGCAGTACAAAAACTATCCCAACTAATCCCCACACCAGTCTCCTCAAGAGCTCGTGAAGCACCTCTCCACCAGCGCTCTGCATTCTTCCTCAGTTGGAACGTCACTAAACTCAGACTACGCTCGTCGTCATACCACACTCGATCAAACAGCCCTGTAATGTACTGCAACCAGGAGTCATCATCGGAACTAGACTCGTCACCATTAAACGTTTGAGGATTCATCCGCTGAAACCTCGTCCTGATCAGTTCCATTTTGTCCACACGGGCTGCCAACACATCCACCTCATCATCAACCTGTCTAGCACGCCTACGAACAGGAATACTACGCTCCACTTCCTCGTTCTGACCCTAAGATTTTATCGAGAATTGCCTGGTAGCTCTACCCCTACGTCTAGGCGGCATCTAGGCAAACACTAATACAATAAGATCACACAACAAATAACACATAGTCAATCACACGCAACAAGCAACAAAGTGCCTAGACTCAAGTGTGATCAAAATAATTCGAGCTTATCTCAGTTTAAGCTCTGATACCAAATATTTCAGGCCCAGTGCATACGACAGAGATTAACCACGCAATTAACAACTGCGGAAGCATTTAAAAGTGGCTAAAATTTTTCGCTTTGACCTGACTTAGAAAACATAATTTAAAAAATACTTATACTCAAAATATTGGTTTAACAACAACCCAAAATCTGAACACCAGCAGCTACAGATAACAAATACAAGCATTGAGTATCCCAAAACCTTATAATCTCAAATCAGCAATAGAACATCACTATGGGACATTCCCCGGTGATGACTCCAATACAAAATTATAAAATATAGATAACCGGGACACTCTATCTACCTCTCGATGCACCACCAGCTGCGTCATCTCCACGACCAGCTGAGAAACCTTGGTAATATGAACAACACAGAGATAACCAAACAACCAGCCCCATAGGGACAGGGTTCAAACCCCACCGGAGAGCAACATAAAACAGCAAATAGACAGCAACAGATATAAATGCACGTGCTATGCATGAGAACAGTAGGATGCAAAGGCAACAGGCTACAAACGAATCAGGAATCCGAAGGATCTTAAGGACCAGCTCAGCAGCTGTCAATAGATCAAACAATAGTTAGTGGCCACGAAGCATGTGAGTGCGTGGTATATATCCACTCGTCTCAACAAACTGTACCAGAGCATAAACAAGATCACTCAACCCACTGTTGCCAAAGCTCAAGAGAGCGTGGTAGCTACACACTCTTCTCATAGGGCTAACAACTAAACCAGCAGGGAGATGAGGAGCACGGTATTGCCGCTCGTCCTCAATAAAAGCATCCTGGTACATACGAGTTAGCACAACAACAAACGACTAACAGATGTGAGCTCAACAGGAAAGATGCGTGTATGCCAATGCAACAGCTTACAATAATCAGAACAGAGACTAGCAGTAAGCAACAAAAGCACGATAGCATATACTGCACAGCATACCAGCAAACATACACATATATCAAAACTTATCCCAAAGCTGTAATACAAGCTCAAATCCGTACCTTAGCTTCTGTGCTACAATTACCACAATGAGAGTCCCGAACAACTCAGATCTGAAACCTGATTAGCCAACAACAACAACAACTCATGGACAATAAGCACAGAACTATGGACTGGGAGCCACCAGCTCAACCTAGCTCTATCCTACCTCTGAAACACAACAGATTGCTCGAAACTAAGCGCAAGGTAGGATCTTATACTTACTCGAAAGCACTTCCTGAGCAGAAGAACCAATCGATCGGAATGCGAACGATATGACACTACAGCTTCTTCGCGTTCTTCTTCTAGCTAACCAAAGCCTTCAAGTGGTAGTAATAGAAGCGTCTTGGCAAGGGGAACTCAATGCTACAAATCTTGCTCCAATCAAAGTTGTCTACCACGGGCAATCGGAAGAAATAGTCTATGGTGAACAGTAAGGGTTTTGCTACAGTAGAGGATATGTTTACGGGGAAAGATATTTCAAAGTGTTGGGAAGTAATGGCGTACCTTTGGTCAAATTCCTCTATTTATATAACTTAAGTCTCCCCAGATCTGTGAAAAGTAGCCACTGACACTCAGGGCTCACAGCTGATACCAGCTCAGATCTGAACACTATAAAAGAACTAACTCTACGCTATACCAGATCTAACTACCACCAAACTACGTCGCACATGAGTCCCACTCAGATCTGACCAGCTCATTGGTTTCTCTCTCTCCCAACTGGTACACGTCATCCAGCTGTTCTCCAGAACAACAAACACCAGATCTAGTTTCTCAAATTGGCGTCGCACCACAATCCAGAACAGATGACACGCACTGTCAAGATTTAACTTTGGTCGACTCACACGTGCCATCCAACTAACGCTTACACGGGTACACTTAAACGACATTGCATCGCAACCCAGATCCGATGACCAGATCTCATAATACACTCGACCAGCGTCTACTGGTAACCCAAAACGACGTCGCACTACCTTCCGGTCTGGACAACCTGGAACCGGTCTATACCAAATTACAAACCAAACCGATTCACGTAGCGCTACCAGATTTCTCTCTTCAAAGCTAGTTTCTCCAAACGACATCGCTTCATTACCCACTTCGAATAATCGACTTACCCAAAATGGCTTGAGACACAATTCTTAAGCATCCAATCAACCATATCTGATCGTTCTACGAAAACTAACCTAAATCTGAATCCACGCACAAACCAGCGTACGTCCACTAAGCATACCAGCTCAAAGCTGGCCGGTCCATATCAGCTCACGCCTGATCTGATCTATGTTAAACCTGATTAATTAAATTAATCGATCCACTAATCTTCAGGTCTCACACGATTCATTCACATATATTTGAGAGAGCTTATTAGATTAGCTTAGTGAATCAAAAACAAAAACGACTTCCATTTTAGTCTTTGGACAGAGATGTTAATAAGCCTAGTTGTCTTTTGCACTGAGACGTTAAAGAAGTGTGTGTAACCTTTCTCACTAAGGCGTTAAATAAGTGGATATAGACACACGCAGCTTGCGGGCTGGTGTGAGTGGTGTTGCTAGGAGTTCTTGTGGCTGCTGGTCGTAGGAGTGGGCTGCAGCGAGGGTCGTTGTAACTAAAGTCTTCTAGTGGAAACCTTTCCATTGAGGAAGAACGGGAGATGTAGGAGATTCAGCTCCGAACTTCCATAAAAAAATTGAAACGTATTTTCTTTACTGTTTTCCGCACTTACAGTCATACTCATAGCATAATTGTTTATTACGCACAAAACTGTTTAAAGAGATTTTGATTATAAGAGTCCAGTTTGAGTTGCTTCCGCATGATTTTAATTCATAACTCAAATATATCGATGCACTACCATTAAAGAACACTGAGCTATTGCAACTCAAAGTTAAAGAAACCATATTACTCGTGTTCAACCAGCTTGCATAGGAGGTGATAATGTGGACCAGCTCGTAGATATGTTGGTCCAGATTCAAGGCGATTTGGTTTCACAATTTGCGTGCTAATTTCCGAACTCCCAAATTTTTTAATGCACGTAACTTACGGGGTTGGTGTTTCGGCTGTGTGAGAGCCGACGTGAGTTGTGGCAGAGTTCACAAACAATCCCAGTTTTACGATCCCAACACAGTGGTATCATAGCTCTTTTGCGATCTGATACCCCGTGTAACGGGACCAACATCTTACACACTCAAAGTGTTTTTATGGCTGTAATGTGACAAAGAAATTTTATAACAACAAGAAGTGTGTTTCACTTTGTGTAAACTAGTTCGAAGATGGTAAGCTCTGTGTAACTGTAAAGTTCATCGGTCTGTACGATGGTTACCTTTTCAAAAATTAGCTCTTCATTTATTTATCCCCTTATTTCTCCAAAGGTCATAAATTTAGCCAGTAGACACAATCCTCTATAATCAATGATGAAGGTACGTTCCAATAAATGTTGTTCCTGAGGGCTGACTTCTTTCTGTAGAACCCAGTTTCTTTTTACACAGAAATGGAAACCTTCGATTGTCTAATAAAAAATATCTCTGTCCATTTTTTATAGCTGGTTCTGATGCTCATCATTGTTCATCCAAGTTGTCTTTTGGCTCTTCAAATAAGCTCTGGACAGTGGTTTATAGATGACTTGTCAATCTGAAGCTCTAATCTGATCGAATCTATGTTGATTCTATTTGTGCTGAAATGATTTATGCTGAGCTGATCCCCGATCAGATCTGAAAATAGAACTCCTATGTTTTGTTCTGAAAACTTTATTGTTCTAAGCTGAAAGCTGTTCGTGCGGTCTGAGCTGTTCTCTGAGCAATCTTTGATCTAAGCTGTTCGACTTCTTCATACAGCTCTGAGCTGTTTGAGCTATTTTTCTATGATCTGGTTTGAGATGCTCCAGTTAGTTCAGCTCTGAGCTGATCTTGATGATGCTTCCAGTTCGTTCATCTCTGATATGCTTCGACACTGTTCTGATTCTACTTGCTCTGAGCTGAACGGCTCTATTCCGCTTTATGCTGTTTCGTTCTTCTTTCTTCAGCTCTGAGCTGTTTTGTTCTTCTTTCTTCAGCTCTGAGCAGTTTCGTCCTTTTCTGTAGAGCTCTGAGCTGTTTCGTTCTTTCTAGTTCTACTCTGAGCTGTTTCGTTCTTTCTAGTTCTGCTATGAGCTGTTTCGTTCTTCATTGTTCTGCTCTGAGCTGTTCTGTGTTATTCTAGTTTAGACCTCTGAGCTGCTCTTGTTTCTGCTCTTGAACTGCTCTAAGCTGGTCTAGTTGCCTGAGCTGAGCTGAGCTTCCCTGAGCTGACATGATCTAAGATGCTCAACACTTCTAAGCTGATCTTATTCTTTGTTGAACTGCGCTCTTTGTTTATACAGCGCACTTCTTCAGCTCGCATCTCTTGTCCGATCATATCTTCTACAGCGCACTGCATCATCTCACACCTCTTGTCCGATCTGATCAGCTACAGCACACTGCTTCATATCGCACCTATTGTCTGATCTAATTCAGCTTAGCTTACTACTTCATCTTGCGTCTGATCTGCTTCAGCTTAGACTTACGTACTCGATTAAATCGTTAGAAAGATAACAAATTTTGTGTTCATCAAAATCCAGATTTGATCTTCTACGCGGATCCAACAATATGCTTAATTTATATGTACTTTTTTATTTTATTTTCAAAAATTAAATGTAGTTTTATGATTAAATTACATTTATGATATATTGTGTTTTATTTAATTAGTGTGATAAACCGAAAAAATTAAATGTTTCTGAATGTTTAATTAATAATTTTCATTGATTGAGTTCTAATTAGTTGTACAAACTGAAATTTTCCTCTACTAAATGTTATTTTCCTACGTAGAGAAATGGATATTTTGAATGATGTTATCTACTTTGGTGGGTATGTGATTGTTGCTGATGGAAGGGTTAGATAAAGTATTCCCGCAGCTAGGCCCATGAGAATCTTCCGGTGTAGTACATTTTCTCGATTGATACATGATGTTCTTATGATCGACCAATCTCAGTTTCTCATTAAAATCAATAAATTATTGTTATAACATGATGTCTATTTACATTGAAAAACACGTCAACATGACAAATGACAATAGTCTGCAATTTATGTTGTATTTCCAACATTAGGCTGTCTTTATCTATATGTGGAGACAATCACGGTATCTTATGACATGACACATGATGATCCTCAGTCATTGATTCCTATCATCACGCAGGGCTTGCGAACAACGGCTTTGATGATGAGCCAGGGCCATCTATATATCATGGTGAACATTATGGATGTCGCCAACATTGTCAATGAGAAACATGGAGGGTTGTGATCATCATATCTATAGTCATACTGGAATAGAGCATGTATGGGGGTCGAATACAACAAGGAATGAGGATTTGATTTTTGGGGATTGGGATCATCATATCACATCATAAACTGAATAAGATGTTGTTTGGTAGTTAATAGAGAAACAAGAAGTGTTTTTCCAGGGTTTCAGCAATAAAATACCACATATGACAGTAATATAATTGAGCTAGATGATTTATTTGGGGACAGTGCTCGAAATGTCAGCAGCAGCGAGCATTCAATTGAAGGATCAGATGATGAGGAATTTGAAGATGACGACATGTTTCATGAAGCTTCAAATGTTACCAAGCTGAGGACTGAAATGACCAATGAGCATAGTGGGTCAGAATTCCCCGAATATTGGAGTGAAGATGAAAAAAAGCTCGCTCAAATGAGTAAACATATAAAAATTTGAAATTTTTTGTTTGGGCCTTCAAGCCATGCATTGATGGGTGGTATGAATGAGTCTTCGAAGGTCCAGGCTCGTCCAGATACGTGCCGACGAGGGATGCTGCAAAGCAAAAGGATTCGGCTAGGCATATATAGATGTTTAATACTAAAAATGAAATAGTTTTTTCCTAAGAAAATCAATCATATCAAAACATTATGGTAGGTCGCGTCGATTGGACGGTAGCTGTTGAGGTTTAATAATTGCCCCTGCTAGGTAGAACGATCAAATCATGACGCTTGAGTTGCTATACGGTTTAAAATATTGGAGTTGCACCGTTACCACCAGCTATGGCTTTTGGTAAAGCGGCATGCGCTCAGTCCTACAATTGGTATCAGAGTCAAGGTCATTGGTTTGATTCCCATTAATTTCAAGGAGTGCAATTATCGGGTGGAGGATTGTTGAGGTGAAATAATTATCCCTGCTAGATAGAGTGATCGACCATCGCGCTTGAGTTGCTATACGATTTAAAATATTAGAGTTGTACTATTACCACCAGCTGTAGCTAGCCGATCACTCTTAGGTACTACAGGCGGAGATAAAAATATATATATGATACGACGATACCAACATACATAATCTGTTGTCATAACCGCTGTACTGGGTAGGATGTACTCCACCATCAACAATTAAATAATAGATATTATTCCACATGTCGAAGAAATTACGGTGAAAAGATGTCCAATTAAAGTTTTTCTTTCCTTGTCATGTCAATTGAAGTAATTGGTCATCGTTGGTCGACAGAGGGGGAATACCTTGCCGCATCCCAAACTGTGGAAGACATATATCCGGTCGATGCATCTCAGAAATATCGAAATTAATCAATGGGCATGCTGATCGACGAAGTTGAAATTGGTTTCCGTGTAAAAATGTGTTGACCTTTGGTGAGTCGATATCGTAAACGAGACACTTGAACTAGAGATAATAAATAGAAAAATAATATGAGATGTACAATTTTTTATAAAAATTTTCAAATTATGTGATTTATTTATGATCTATTGATTATGATTACCTGCCCCTCTACCAAATGGTCAAGCATGTCTCTCATGGTACGTACGGAGTGATGTATAGTGTGTGTCCACGAGAACGCACGCTTCGACCTACAATATGAATGATTAGTGTGTAACATAATATAAAAAAATATCAAACTACATTCATATAAGAAACCATAAAAATTAAATACGATGCGCCATCTGGTGGGATAGGTAAGACCCTGAAGTGCATCTGCAGTATGCTCTGATACAGTAGAGCATTGTTGGTATCTATTGGAAAAAATACTGTGATCCTCGACCATGCCCAAATCTACAACAACAAAGAATTATATATTTAAGTCAAAAAAATATATATTTTAGTGTCATGCATATAATAGTGCAATCATACCTGCAGAATCTGCACAGGTCCACAAATGCCCACCTTTTTCTCCCCATTGCAGTGCTACATAACTCTCTATATAAGTATGCAAGCATGACAGAACCCCAACTGGATGTATATACCTATCAATATCTTCACGAAATTGTAAACACATGAGCTTAACCGCAACACTCTCTGAGTATGGGAATATGCAACCACCGATAATGGCAACACAGCGAGAATATTGTGTGACATCCTCCTCTGTGCTGTAGTCAGTAATTCCATGGTTTAGTCAATGGTCTCTCAGAGCGGCAAGATAATGGTGGGCTCCTTTAATGCGATTTGCTTCAGGCGTGAAACCCAAGAAATAAGTACAACGATGTTGTAACTCGAGTTTTATATATGTTCTATCAATGCCAATGAGGGGCAAGCCATCAATATTAATCCCCCATATCAATGCCACATCTTGCAGGGTTATCGTTTTCTCGTCCATAGGAAGGTGGAATGTATGAGTTTCTCGTCGCCACCTCTTCACCATGACCGTAATCATATGATTATTTAAATTTCTTATTGGCCCAGATTGTAGAATACCATAGAAGCCCATGTGAGCGAGACGGTGACGTACACGAAGGTGAATTCCAGCCCTCACCACTGCCCATAACAATTTATCCGATCGCCGTGGTGGAATGACAATATCCATATCTTCGGCAGTCATGTTGTTCGAAATAAATTAATTGATATCGGTATAGCTTCATTACAAGTAATCTATGAATAAACTATTTATAAGTACAGGAGTGAATTTAAAATAATAATGGATTACAAAAGGTATAAAAATCTTATTTTACAAGGAATAAATCGACAAAATAAATATATCAATTTATAAAACAAAACGCACTGTTGGATCTGCATAGCAAATCAAATATGGATTTTGATGAACACAAAATCTGCTTTTACGTTTCTAATGATTTAATCAAGTGCGCAGGTCTAAGAAAAATCAGATCAAACGCGAGCTGAATCAGTGCGCCGTAGCAGATCAGATGCGAGCTGAAGTAGTGCGCTGTAGCAGATTATATCAGACGAGAAGATCAGATCAGAAGCGAGATGGTTCAGATCAGCTACGAGCTAAATAATCAAACTGTAGCAGATCAGATCATACGACAGCTGCGAACTGAAGAAGTACACTATATGAATAGAGAGCGGAATTCAGTGAAGACCAGATCAGCATAGGAGTTTCGATCAGCTTAGCGCGTATCAGCTTAGGGAAGATCGGCTCAGGCAACAAGATCAGATTAAAACAGATCAAGAGAAGATCACACAAATTAGAAAAAGCAGAACACCTCAAACAGCTCAGAGCTATATAGTGCATGACGAAACAGATCATAGCTGGGCGAAGTAGATTAGAGCAAAACAAAGCTGTACAAAGCAGATTAGAACAGATGATAAGTAGAACAACTTAGAAAGCTTTATAGATGATCAATTCACAGACCATCTTAGAGGAACAACGAAGAAGAAAATAAGCTTAGAGTATTTCAAACTGATAGAATAATGTACTGAAGCTTCAATAAGATCAGCATAGAGGTCTAAGATGGAATAGCAGAGCTAGGTCAAGCTGGAACAGAACATACATAATCAGAACAGTGCTGAAGCAGCTTAGAGCTGAACGGGAAGCATTGTCAAGATCAACTCAGAGCTGAACTAACTGGAGCAACGCAGACCAAATCGTAGAAGAAATATCTCAAAGATGTATGACGAAGTCGAACAACTCAGAGAACAGCTCAAACCTCAGGAATAGCTCTCATATTAGAGAAGATAAGTTTTCAGAACAGAACGTGATGAGTTCAGTTCTTAGATCAGATCGAAAGATCAGCTGAGAATATCTAAGCTAAAACAGCAGAAAGAGATCAGCTTAGACCAGATCAGCTCAGAGGAGAACAGATAAGTAAAATAGGTCAGATGAGCTCAAGAGCAGTCAGCACAGTTAACCAAAACAGATCATAGCAGAGACTAAGTGAAGGAAACGGTTTAGAGTCGAATAGAGCAGACAACAACAAGAGCAGCTTAGAGAAGAAGCACAGAAACAGATCTGAGCAAAAAGAAGAAGAATCAAAGAGCAGATAAGAGGATAAGCTCAGGGACTAGCTCAGAGGAATAATGTAAAAATTCAGTCCAGACTGGTCAAGCGAAGCGTACGAGATATGAAAAGTAAAAACAAGGGTAACGCAACACTATATTCGAGCTAAAAGAGTCTATGAAATACACCAGAATTAGAAGAGCCGTTGAAAGCCAAAAGAGGAAAGAACCTTTTTGTCAAAGCTAAAGATCAGACTGTATGGTTCCAGTTACAGCAAAATGAACAGAGAGATTTTTTATGAGAAAGTCTAAGGTTTCCATTTCTGTGCAAAAATCTACTGGGCTCTGCAGACAGAAGTCAACCCTTATAAGAAGCATTTATTGGAACATACCTTCGTTCTTGATAACAGCGAAGTGTATGGCTCAATTAATGACCGTTTGAGAATAAAGGGATATATAGATGAAGAGAAAATTTTTGAAGAGGTGACAGTCAAAAACCATAACAACAGATCAAAACCATCGACATTGTTCATACCATCGTTACAGTTCTAAAAAACAACAGTTTCTATAAACCGACGAACTGTACACAAACTCACTATCCTCAAACCAGTTTACACGAGTGACACAAGCTTCTTGCTGTTATCAATTTTCAGTGTCACATTTATAGTATAAAACACTCTTTAGTATTTAAGCTTTCATTGTATATCAAAATAGAGTGTGTGAGATCTTGCCAAGCTTAGACGGCTTATAGCGATCATTTTGTTTGTACCTTTACAGATTGAGTGTTCGTAATAGTTTGGTGTTGCTAGGAGTTCAAATAGCTTGCAGGCTGTTGGATCGGGTTGTTATAGATCCTGTAATAATCAAATCTTCTAGTGGAATCCTTCCTGTACAAGGAATAAGGGGAGACGTAGGATTTTCAGCTCCGAACTTCCAAAAATAAACTCTCGTCCCTAATCATTTATAGCTATAAGTTCCTTATCTGTTCACTGTTGTATCGGGTTACTTTTACACAAATAATTTTTGTTACTCGAGACAACATATTACGCTGAGATTCTTTGAGCTGGTAACTAAGCTTTGAGACAAGCCAAAACTTGCAAAATATTTTAAAAAGAGTTTTCACAAAATCGAGAGAAGTTCATCCCCCCCTTCTGAACTCCTGAGCTGATATTTCAACTCTTTTCGATCCTAACACGTACAAATGTGTATTAATAAAATAATGGATTACAAATATAATCATTCATATGATGTTTATTCTTGTAAGTACTTTTTGAGCATGGATTTGAATGAAGCTAAAAACCCAGTACTAGATTTCACCAAATTGAGTTAACTATCATGTCTTATAAATATTATAAATTTTACAAATATTATAATTATAATATAAAATTATCTTATATTAATATAAGTTATACCATTGTAAGTTATAAATATTATAAGTTATAAATATAATAATTATAAAAATTTATAATATTAAACTATCTTATGTAATAATATAATTGTAGAAACAATAATCTCATTTATAATTAAATGAGTATAATATAATGTCTTTATCTTATAAATATAATCAGTTATAAATAATTGGATAAACAGTGTTCACATGTAAATAATATTCTGTGTAAATTGGACTAATAATATTAGAAACAAACATTCGAGAAAATAATTAATAATAAGGCCTTGTAATTGTTGATGTTGGTACACTTTTTAAATTTAATCTGAAAAAATAAAACAAATTATGATTATAAACATACCTAAATTATATAAAACACATTTTGAAAAACACACATAAATCTCGGTAAAATATAATTTCAAATTATAATATCAAAATATAAATAATTTAATAGGAGAAAGAATCGAAGTACTCACCAGAAGCAAAACTGAATGAAAACAAAGACTATAATGGAAGGCTAAATGAAAAGATAAGAGAAAGAAGGAAGAGAAGCGAAGGAACGAAGCAATCGAATGCAACGGAGGAAAGGAGTGAAAAACTAACGACGAATACATATATATACAAAAAAATCCCAAAACGATGCAGTCAAAAAGGTAGTCAAAAAGCCAATCCGAGTGTTACTGATGCGGATTCATCTTTTCAGAATTCAGGGGTCAAACCCTCGGATTTTGACATATATAAAAAAAGGCCTCGTAAAATTTATACAAGGCACGCAGCTCAGATTCCGGGACTTGTAATCCCGAATTATATATTTTTTAAAAACAATATAATTTTGCAATATTATTCATATTAGGTTTTTAATTTATATTATTTTTAAAAAAGACACTATATTGAATATTGGATTGAATAAATTACTTCTTATATTTGGTTAAAAATATTGTAGATAAATTGGTTTTTTTATATAATTTATCTAATAATATATAAAATCAAAAAATTATCAAAAATATTTACGAATATAATTGTCTGACTGATCTAATGTGTTTGATGGGTATAACTCATTAACTCTTAAGTGTAGGTTGGGCATATATGTGCTTAAATTACGAAGGAAAAAGACAGAAAGTTTATTGGATTAATTGAGTTAATTAATCGGGTTTCTATTTTGAATATTTAGATCATATCTGGACAGTTGTAGAGTTCAACGAGGTAGTAATCAGATTCGAGGAGTTGAAAAGTGCTGGTTGGTATCTTCGGATTTGGTGTTGGTTGATTGAAGTGAAGTTAGAGGTCAAATCTTATTATCGCTAAGTGTTTTGAGTTCGCTGGTTGAATATCCTGCGCGGGTAGCAATACGTCATCGTTTGGTAGAATCAGATTTGAATTGCGTTAGTTGTTAGCACTGTGTGAACCGGCCCTATAGACCGGTTTCGGGTTGGTTAGACCGGGAGGCAGTGCGATGTCGTTTTGGATTTCAGCGATCGCTGGTCAATGTTGGTATCAGATCTGATCCTTCAGATATGGGTTGCGATGCGGCGACGTTTTGATAACGTCTTGGTGGACGCGATGCGATGTCGTTTAGCGTTTCAGATGTGGTTAGCGGGATGACGTGTCCTAGTGAGCGAGCGGTCCTTGGTGCGACGTCGTTTGGATAAGTTCCAAATCTGTTTAGCGTATGGTCCAGATCTTGAGTGTTACTCAGATCTGAGTTGGGAACAGCTTTGAGCCAGTAACGTCGGTGGTTACTGTTCATCAGATTTGGGGAACTTAAGTAGTATTTATACAAGACTTTGATCGTAGTCTTTCTATTCTTTCCCGACACTTAGAAGATATTTATTTCTCTTAACCTCACCCTATCGCGATACCCTAGCTACTATTCACCAAAGCTTATTTTCTCCGATTTCTGGCGGTAGACAGCTCCGATGGACGCAAGAGTGGTAGCGCTGGACTCCTCTTGCTAAGGCACTTCGTTCTATACCTCTTTTGTAGGCTAGCGATTAGCTGAAAGAAGATCGCGAAGGAAGCTGCTTTGTGTAGTCTGTTAGCATTTGAGCATATTTGCTTTTGTCGTTCAGGTATCTTGTTGGGTAAGTGTTAGTTCCTACCTTCCGCTTCGTTTAGAGCTGTTTGTTGAGTTAGAAGGATAGGACAGAGCTGGTTGAGTTCGTAGCTCTGAGCTTGCGTCCCTGAGTTAGCATTGTTATTTGATTTAGCAGGTTTCAGATCTGGTTGCTCGGGACCACTTTTGTGGTAATTGTATCTCAGAACTAAGGTACAGATGTGAGCTTGTTTTACAGCGTTGGATTTGGCATGGATATTATGTGTGCTGCTGTGTATGCTTCTGTACTGTTAGTGCTTGCTTCTGCTGTGTTGTTTTTGCAATCTATTACATTGCATACACGCATTATTCATGTTGAGCTTAGATATTGTTTAGCCGTGTCTTGTTGTATTGATCTGTGCGTACCAGGATGCTTGTTTTGGAGGCCGAACGGGTAACTCCCGTCACCCTCATCTCCCTGCTGGGATCTGTTAGCCACTATGAGCGGAGTGGGTAGCTCCCACATCTCATGAGTTGGGCAACAGCAGGTTGAGTGATTTGTTGTGCATCTGGTACCGTGTGTTGAGATGAGTCGGTAGCTCCCATATACTCACACACCCCGTGGCCACTATCTTCCAGTTGATTGGATATCGGTTGTTGAGTAGTTCCTTGAGATCCTTTGGCTCCCTGCCTTTGATTGTAGCCTTGTTCTCATACATATCATTCGCATTTTATCTATTGCTATTTAGCTGCTTTTTTTCAGTTTCTCTCCGTACTGGGGTTTGACCACTTGTCCCTCTGGGGCTGGTTGTCTTGTTTTCCTGCGTGTGTTTCAGGTTACCAGGGTTTCTCCGCTGGTCGTGGAGTTGATCCAGCTGGTAATGTCCCGGGAGGTAGATAGAGTGTCCCAGTTATATGTAGTAGATACATATTATATTCTTGTGATATTGTATTTTATCTATGTTGAGCGAGAAACTCATCTGTTTGTTGACTGGGAGTCACTATATGTTTGTATAATTGTTAGTAGTTGTACTAGGTTTTCAGTGTTGTAAAACCAGTATTTTGAATATCAATGTATTTTAACTTATGTTTTCTAAGTCAGGCTAAGCGAAAACTTTTAGCCACTATTTTAATTCTTCCGCTATCGTTTGTTATGTGGTTTTATATTTGATTGAGCACGAGGTATGATATTTTTGGTATCAGAGCTTAAGCTGGGATAAGCTCGAATTTTGATCACACTTAAGTCTAGGCACAGTGTTGCTTGTTGCATGTGCATGACTATGTGATTTATTTGCTATGTGATATATGTGTGACCTTATTGTTTAGTGCCTTCGTAGATGCCGCCCAGACGTAGGGGTAGAGGTAGAGGGCAGATTCCGGAGAGTCCGAAGGTCAGAACGATGAGGTGCACCGTAGTATTCCTCTTCATAGACGTGCTAGTCAGGTTGAGGTTGAGATAGATGAGCTGGCAGCCCATGTGGACGACATGGAACTTGTGATGGCGAGGTTTCAGCGGATGAATCATCAGACGTTTAACAGTGATGAGCCTAGTTCCGATGCGGAGTCCTGGATGCAGCACATTACCGGCTTTTTTGATCGTGTGAGGTACGAGGACGAGCGTAGGTTAAGTTTGGCTACGTTTCAGTTGAGGAGGAATGCTGAGCGTTGGTGGAGAGACGCTTCGAGGACTCTCGAGGAGACTGGTGTAGGGATCACGTGGAACAGCTTTTGTACTGCCTTCCATCAAGAGTACGTTCCGGAATCCTTTGTTAACGACAGGGAGAGTGAGTTTGATAACCTGGTGCACTTTGTCTGTAGGGGAGTATCCTCGGAGGTTTTCTTCTCTTCTTGCGTATGTTCCGCATGTTTCTGGCCGAGAGAGGGCAAAGAGGAACAAGTTCTTAGAGGGGCTGAATGAGGATCTGTATTCTTTGGTGCTGGCAAGTTCACCGACTAGTTATACGGAGGCGGTGGACAGGGATATAGATATTGAGGAGGGACGACAGAACCGTAGGTCTCGTGTTAGGCCTCAAGTGGTGCAAGGTAACCGTCCCATGATTCCGGGGGTGCAACCTTCCCAGTCTTCGCAGTCATCTCAGCCACCCCAGCAGCAGACAGCCCAACAGTCTGGAAGCCATAGTTTTAGACCTCGTGGTCATCAGTTGAAGAAGAAGTCGGGTTCTAGCTCTTCTGGTTCGGGCAGTTCTAGCATCAGTAGTCCCAGGACCGAGTTTTGTGTCCACTGTGGAGGAAAGCATCCTACGACGCAGTGTGTTGGCGTGCAGGGTGCATGTAACAATTGCGGGCAGTATGGACACTTTGCGAGAGTGTGTCCTTTGGCGGGATCTCAGCACGCCGCAGCCCCACCTCAGGGTCGTTCTGGTGGGTCATCTCGAGGTCGTTATTTTCCTGCTCCGCAGCAGAGGATAGGAGAGATGCAGTTTAGGCCGTTTCATCAGACTAGTCCTTCGTGTTTCGGACAGTCTTCCCAGCCTCATTTCTCAGGACCCATCATGCTCAAGTGAATGCCATGACGAGGGAGAAAGCGGAGGGCACACCAGGAGGAGTTATCGCAGGTACTTGCTTTGTCTTTGATTTTCCTGCGCGTGTATTGTTTGATATTGGAGCATCACATTCGTTTATTTCTGATGCATTTGTGGTTGAGCATGGTTTGCATACCACCTCTTTGTGTGATGTTGTATATGTTGCGACTCCTGCCGGCGCGAGCCTATACTCCCAAGAGATTGTGTTGAATGGCATTCTTAGGTTTGGTGAGAACTTGTTGTTAGCGAATATGATCAGGCTAGTGATGTGGGATTTCAACTGCATAGTGGGAATGGACGTGTTGTCTAGCTATAGGTCCATCGTGTATTATTTCCATGGTGTTGTGCGTTTTAGGCCCCAGTTGGCGAGAAATGGAATTTCTATGGCCACGTTCCCAGTCGAATATTCTTTGGTTTCTGTGATGGAGATGTTTAGCCAGTTGTCATTAGAGCGTAGGTTTTATGATCTATGCTTTAGATGCATCCTTTTCTTCGTGCGTAGAGCTTGGTGATATCCCCGTTGCTCGAGATTTCTCTGATGTGTTTTCGGAAGAGATTCCTGTCTTTCCTCCGAGGAGGGAGATCGACTTCAGCATTGAGTTGGTACCTGGTACGACTTTGATTTCGTGCACTCCGTATCGTTTAGCGCCAGCTGAGTTGAGGGAGCTTAAGGTACAGCTTAGAGACTTGTTGGAGAAGGGCTTCATTAGGCCGAGTATGTCTCCATGTGGAGCGCCTATCTTGTTTGTGAAGAATAAGGATGGTTCGATGAGGATGTGCATCGACTTCCGGCAACTGAATAAGGCGACAGTGAAGAATAAGTACCCCTTGCCGAGGATCGATGATTTGTTTGACCAATTGCAAGCTTCAGTCGTGTATTCGAAGAGTGATCTACGTTCGGGGTACCATCAGTTGTGCATTCGGGAGCAAGATGTTGCGAAAACTGCTTTTCATACGAGGTATGGGAATTATGAGTTTTTGGTTATGCCTTTTGGTTTGACGAATGCCCCTGAAGTTTTCATGGATTTGATGAATCGGTTCTTTCGTGAGTTCATCGATCAGTTTGTGATTGTGTTTATCGATGACTTCTTGGTGTACTCGTAGACTGCGATGCAGCACAAAGAGGAGGTGGTTCTCCAAACTCTGCGAGACTCGCAGTTGTATGCTAAGCTTTCCAAGTGTGATTTCTGGCTGGACAGGATTGTATTTCTAGGTCATGTCGTTTCAGCTGCAGGTATTTCTGTGGATCCCAGTAAAGTTGAGACTGTTGTTAACTTGGAGCGTACCAAAAATTTTTCAGAGATTCGTAGTTTCTTGGGTCTGGCTAGATATTATCGGCGCTTTATAGAGGGATTTTCTAGTATAGCTAAGCCTATGACGCAGTTGACCCAAAAAGACAAGAGATTTGTTTGGACTGAGCAGTGTGAGAAACGTTTTCTGTTGCTCAAAGAGAAGCTAACTACAGCGCCATTGTTAGCTTTACCTTCAGGATCGGGTGGCTTTGTAGTGTGTTCTGATGCTTCGTTGAAATGAGTTGGGTTGTGTAGATGCAGAATGGTCGAGTCATTGCGTATGCTTCTCGTCAGATGAAACCGCATGAGACTCGATACACAGTTCATGATTTAGAGTTGGCAGCAGTGGTCTTTGCCTTGAATATTTGGCGCCAGTACCTGTATGGCGAACAGTTTGTGGTTTATGCAGACCACAAGAGTCTTCAGTATCTGTTTTCTCAGTCAGATTTGAACATGAGACAGCGTAGATGGATGGAGTTGCTAAAGGATTTTGACTGTGAGATCCAATATCAGCCTGTGAAAGTGAATTTAGTTGCTGATGCGTTTAGCAGGAAGGCTCAAGTGGCGATGCTAGCTTCGTTGCAGATTTCGAAGGCCCATGAGCATCTAAGCACTACTGTTTGGCGGTTTTACCCAGGTCAGGATTATGTAGTGATTTGTTCTTTCCAAGTTGAGCCACAGATTGTTTCGAGCATTAGAGCAGCTCAGAGAATAGATCCATCTATCCATGAGTTGAAGTTGAAAGTTAGAGCTGGGCAGTAAGATGACTATTCTGTCTCTTCTGATAGTTGTTTGAGGTTTCGTGGCAGGTTGGTAGTGCCAAATCTGATTGATTTGGAGGAGATCTTGAGAGAAGCACACTATAGTAGACACAGTGTCCATCCTGGTGCAAGGAAGATGTACCATGCCTTGAAGCCGCACTTTTTGTGGGTAGGTTTGAAGAGTGATGTTGCTGACTTTGTTTCGCGTTGTCGGAACTGTCAGCAAGTAAAGGAAGAAAGTATGAGACCTGGTGGTTTATTGCAGAGCTTAGAAGTGCCCCAATGGAATTGGGAGCACATAGCTATGGATATTGTGACGCATTTGCCTCGTTCCAGCAGAGGTTGTGATGCTGCGTGGGTTGTTATAGACAGATTGTCGAAGTCTGCTCACTTGATTCCCTACAATATGACGTATTATTTGAAGAAAATGGCGAAGCTGTACATAGATTTCGTGGTAAGATCATGGTGTGCCTGTGACTATTGTTTCAGATCGTGATCCGAGGTTTACTTCTAGGTTTTGGAATAGTTTGCAAACAGCTTTGGGCACTAGATTGGCTATGAGTACTACTTATCATCCCCAAATCGATAGCCAATCTGAGAGGACTATCCAGATTTTAGAGGATATGTTGAGAGCTGTTGTGATGGATTTCAGTTGTAGCTGGTAATATTCGTTGTCTTTGGTCGAGTTTTCCTATAATAACAGCTACCAGGTCACGATTGGTATGGCACCATTTGAAACTTTGTATTGTAGGAAGTGCAGATCGCCTATATGTTGGGAAGAAGTGGGGGAGAAGCTGTTGTCATTGTCAGGCATCGTGCTCTAAACAGAGTAAAAAATACAAACACATGTGGAAGCTTATCAAAAATTGGGTAAAATTTTCGTGTTTAGGCCTGACGGATTAAAACATATAATTTAAAATACAAGAATACTCAAAATACGAACCCAGTTTAAAAATCCAACCACAACAGAAACAGTATAGCATAACAACATCTAACGACAACATGTATCAGACTCCAACTACGGGATACAATAACAAAGCGCAGGGCATCCCACTGGCTAACTGATACATATATATATATGCTATACACAACTGGGACACGCTAACCACCTCCAGGGGCACCACCAGCTGGGTTAAAGCCACGACCAGCTGTAAAACCTGGGTTTCCTGAAAACAACACAAACAAAGAAACAAACCAAGCCCCAGAGGGACATGGGGTCAAACCCCAGTACGGAGAGCAACTAATATAGCAAAAGAATGCATAAGATAAAATGCAGATGCAATGCATGAGACACCCGATAACAACGGAAGGCTCAACCAACAACGGAGCTAAGGAACTCAAACACAGCTCCAAGAATCTGCAACAACAGTGGCCACGGGGTGTGTTCACAGTGTGGTAATGAGCCACTCGCCATGATACAACACCCGAATACCAGATGCATCAAACAACTCAACCTGTCGTTGCCTCACCCATGAACTGTGGTAGTTAACCACTCGGCGCATGGTGGCTAACGATCCCAGTAGGGAGATGAGAGTGCGGTATCGCCGCTCGCCCTCGCATCCTGGTAAGAAAACAACAGCACAATACACAAGGCACAAAAGGCCGAGATACAATACAAGGGATCTGAAATGCAAGTAAATAAATACGTGAATGCAACCAATCGAGAGCAGCTAGCATAACACAATGCAACAGCTACTAACACAGCATTCATATCCACCAAAACAATCCCAGCAATCTCACATTAAACCTCATGCCAATTCCAAGCTACATCAAGCTCAAATCCGTACCTTAAATTCTGCTCAACAATTACCACAAACTAGGCCTGAGAAATCTGATTCCAACCTGTAAAACATACGCAAGATACAGGGAATCATCAATAACAACTCACGGCCAATCTCAGAACCTCACGGTTGGGAGTTCCACGCTCAAGAAACAACTAACACCCTAATACAACTCAACAGGGAGCTAAATCACAGCTAGGAAAACGAGATATCAATGCTAAAACCAAAGTCTACCTGCGCGCACAAACACACTGCCGAAGATAGCTGCTTCGCGATCCCACTCTAGCGAACGATAGACTCCGAAACTAGTATAGGGTGAAAGAGCTTTCCAAGAGGATTCCAACGCTACCTCACACGAAAGAAAAGGCGGCCGGAAGCGACGGGAAATTACCGGAGAAGCTCACGGTGAACAGTGCTCTAGGGTTCGAGAACAGAGAACGAAGGTCGAGAGAAATATTTGCTAAGTATGGGATCTGGTGAAAACAACGAAGACCAGCCCTGCTTCTTATATACGCGCGAGAGATCTGTTTAAAAACATGCACCGACAAAAACATATCTCACAACCAACGCGCGCTAAACACAACCAAGACCCCAAAACGACGTCGCACAAAACCCCGGAGAAAGCTGGTCAAAAAGCGCTGAAAGCTGGAAACACTCTATAGGAGAGTTGACCAACTTTGACATCTGTTTTCAATAATCCAACCAGACCTCATCGCTGCGAACAGATCTCTCAACAGTGTTACTCCCAAAAACGACGACGTAGCAACTTATTAAAACGGCGGCGTTTTGGAACCAACGCATAAACCCGCAAAACAGATCTCTCCGCTCACGAGCAGAACTCATGCCAACGCTATACCAGATCTCTCTCACAAGCGCTAATCAAAACGACACCGTTCTTACTTATCCAAACGACAGCGTTTCAGGCCTTAACAAAATACGCTAGAACAAGACTTCTTCAACAGCAAGGCTTACGTCATCAACGCAACGCATACCAGCGAAGCTTACGTCATCAAATCTGGTACCAGATTTCAAAAACAGATTTCTCCCCAAAAATGCGAAAACTTCCAAAATTGCTTAAAATGTGATTTCTGACCCGAAAATGCAAATGAAACCTTCAAATAGAACTCCGAAAACCCAGAATTCTCCAAAAACTGATTAATTCAACAATTAATCTTATTTTACAATTTCAGGTCTCACATTTCTCCCCCACTAAAAAGGATTTCGTCCCCGAAATGGAACAAAAATCTTGAATACAACCAAACAGCAGGATACACAACAGAACTCTGCCTAACACAGGCCAAGAGTTCAAGATAACTGAGCAAACAATTAACAACAACTAGGGAAGAAATACAACTAAAAGCTACAAACTACTGGAAAATTTAGCTCAACAGCTACTCAAACAGATACGGCCACTCGCGCTGCATCTTCTCTTCCAGCTCACAAGTAGCTTCTTCCCTTCCATGTTTGCTCCACTGCACCATTACCAACGGAATGGTCTTATTCCTCAACTGTTTCTATTTTCTGCCAAGGATTTGCAAAGGATATTCCTGATAGCTCAACGACTGATCAAGCTCTACCTCGTCAGTTCCAAGAACATGAGACGGATCTGGCTCATACTTCCTCAACATGGAAACATGAAAGACGTCATGAAGAGAAGACAACTCTGGAGGCAACAACAGCCGATAAGCTAAAGGGCCAATCCTCTCAACAATCTCATACGGACCAACATAACGAGGGGCTAACTTTCACTTGCGTCCAAATCGCATCACACTACGAAACGGAGAAACCTTGAGAAATACACGATCACAAACCTGAAACTCAAGAGGTCGACACCTCTTATTCGCATAACTGGCTTGGCGATCCTGGGCAGCTTTCATTCGCTGTCGAATAAGATCCACATGATCTTTCATTTGCTGCACAAAGTCAGGGGCAGATAGCTGCTTCTCCCCCACTTCTTCCCAACACACCGGCGATCTGCACTTTCTGCCATACAAAGCCTCAAATGGTGCCATTCCAATCGTCACCTGCAAGCTGTTATTGTACGAAAACTCAACCAAAGACAACGCGTCTTGCCAGCTACCTCCGAAATCCAACACAACATCACGCAACATATCCTCTAACGTCTGGATAGTTCGCTCAGATTGGCCATCTGTCTGGGGGTGATACGCGGTGCTCATAGCCAATCTGGTACCCAAAGCTGTTTGCAAACTCTTCCAAAACCTGGAAGTAAACCTCGGATCTCGGTCAGAAACGATCGAAACGGGCACACCATGCAGTATAACAACGAAATCAACGTACAGCTTCACCATCTTCTTCAACGAGAAGGTCATTCCATAGGGAATAAAATGCACAGACTTCGACAGACGGTCTACAACCACCCAAATAGCATCACATCCTCTGTTGGAACGAGGCAGATGCGTCACGAAATCCATAGCAATGTACTCCCAATTCAATTGGGGCACTTCCAAACTCTGCAACAGACCACCAGGTCGCATCCTTTCGGCCTTTACCATCTTACAATTCAAACAACGAGCGACAAAACCAGCAACGTCACTCTTCAGGCCAGCCCACCAGAAGTGCGGCTTCAAAGCATGGTACATCTTCCGTGCACCAGGATGAACGCTATGTCTGCTACAGTCGCTTCCCGAAGGATCTCCTCCTTCAAATCAATCAAATTGGGCACAACCAACCTGCCACGGAAATGCAAACAACCATCGGAAGAGACCGAATAATCCTCAAGCTCGCCAGCCCTGACCTTCAACTTCAACTCGTGGATAGACGGATCGGTCCTTTGAGCTGCTCGAATGGTGAAAAACAATCTGTGGCTCCACTTGAAAAGAAGAAACCACCACACAATCCTCAGCCGGGTAAAATCTCCAACACGTAGTGTTAAGATGCTCTTGGTCCTTGGAGATGTACAACGAAGCAAGCATCTCATTAGCCTTCCTGCTCAAAGCATCGGCCACTACGTTCGACTTCCCAGGCTGGTACTTAATCTCACAATCAAAGTCCTTTAGCAGTTCCATCCACCGACGTTGTCTCATGTTCAAGTCAGGCTGCGAAAACAAATACTGCAAACTCTTGTGGTCGGAGTACACCACAAACTGCTCGCCATATAGGTAGTGACGCCAGATCTTCAACGCAAAGACCACCGCTGTTAACTCCAAATCATGGACTTGGTAACGAGTCTCATGAGGTTTCAACTGCCGCGAGGCATACGCAATGACTCGACCATTCTGCATTAACACACAACACAATCCATTGAGCGAAGCGTCAGAACAAACAACAAAACCACCAGAACCGGACGGCAGAGCCAACACAGGCGAAGTAGTCAACTTTTCCTTGAGCAGTTGAAAAGCATTCTCGCACTGCTCAGTCCAAACAAACCTCTTGTCCTTCTGAGTTAATTGAGTCATCGGCTTTGCTATACTTGAGAATCCCTCAATTAAGCGACGATAATAGCCAGCTAGACCCAAGAAACTACGAATCTCGGAAACATTCCTGGGATGCTCCCAGTTCAGAACGGCATCAACCTTGCTAGGATCTACAGAAATCCCCTCGGCTGAAATCACATGTCCCAAGAATACGACGCGATCTAACCAGAACTCACACTTGGAGAACTTTGCATACAACTGCTGGTCTCTCAGTGTCTGAAGAACAATCCGCAAATGCTCCTTGTGCTCCAAAGGAGTCTTCGAATAGACTAAGATGTCGTCAATGAACACGATCACAAACTGATCGATAAACTTGCAGAAAACTCGGTTCATCAAAACCATAAAGACTGCAGGCGCGTTGGTCAAACCAAACGGCATCACCAAAAACTCAAAATGTCCGTACATAGTACGAAACGCAGTATTCGCGACATCTTGTTCTCTCACCCTCAACTGATGGTACCCGGAACGAAGATCAATCTTAGAATACACCACAGAACCTTGCAACTGATCAAACAGATCATCGATTCTCGGCAACGGGTACTTGTTCTTGATAGTGGCTTTATTAAACTGGCGAAAATCTATGCACATCCGCATTGAGCCATCATTCTTCTTCACAAACAGGATAGGCATTCCCCACGGTGACATACTAGGTCGGATAAAACCTTTCTCCAGCAGATCATCTAACTGCACCTTGAGTTCTCTCAACTCCACAGGCGCCAGACGATAAGGAGCACGCGAAATCGGAGCTGTGCCAGGCACCAGCTCTATGCTGAAGTCGATCTCCCGCCTTGGAGGAAAACCAGGAATCTCCTCCGGAAACACATAGGGAAAGTGTCGCACCACGGGAACGTCACTGAGCTAAACATGGGAAGAAGAAGACGCATCCAAAGAGTAGATCATAAAGCCAGCATTACCCAAAGAAAACAAGCTAAACATCTCCATCGCTGAAACCAATGGCTCGATCGCGAATCCTGGCCGTAGAAGTCCCACTTCTCGCCAGACATAGTCCTAAAACACACAATCCCGTGGAAGCAGTCCATGGAAGCCCTATAGTTGGACAGCACATCCATCCCAACTATGCAATCGAAATCCCAAAGCATCAAACGGATAAAGTTCGCTAACAGGACATGCTCACCAAACCTCAACACACCATCTAACAAAACTTCCTGGGAGAACAGACTCACACCACCAGGGGTAGAAACAGAAACAGCATCACGCAAAGGGATGGTACACATACCATTCTCAATAACAAACGAATCAGAAATAAACGAATGCGATGCACCGGTGTCAAACAACACACGAGCAGGAAAGTCAAAGACAAGACATGTACCTCCAATCACCCGGCTCGGTGTCTCCTCGGCCTGATCCCTCGTAATGGCGTTAACCTGAGCATGCTGGGGTCCTGAGAAGAAAGGCTGAGACGACTGCCCAAAGCACGAAGGGTCAGGCTGCTGAAACGGCCTAAATTGAGTCTCACGCAATCTGGGCTGCTGAAATTGCTGAGAACGGCCCCTAGACTGACCTCCACGACCCTGAGGCTGGGCCGCGGTCTGCTGTGATCCAGCTGACGGAAGCACTCTCGCAAAATGCCCGTACTGACCACAAAGGTTGCAGGAACCCTGCACACCAAAACACTGTGTGGAAGGATGCTTACCACCACAAAAGCCACAAAACTCAGTCCGAGATCCACTGCTACTCGAACTGCCTGAACCAGAAGAGCCAGAACCCGACTTCTTCTTGAATTGCTGACCTCGGGGTCGAAACCTCTGACGGCCAGACTGCTGATCCATCTGTGGCTGCTGCTGCTGCTGGGGCTGATTGGCTGACCGGGAGGACTGAGAAGACTGTGCTCCCTGAATGGCAGGACGACCACCCTGCGGTGCCTGCAGCCGACGAGCACTACGACTCCGCATGCCCTCCTCGAGATCAAGGCACTATCCACTGCCTCAGCATACGTTTTGGGTTTACTGGTCAACACCATCTGATAAAGCTCATCATTCAAACCCTCAATAAATCGAGTCCGCTTGGCCCTCTCCCGGCCAGAAACATGGGGAACATACGCCAACAAGGAAGAGAACCGACGCGTATACTCCCTCACGGGCATGGAGCCCTGCTCCAAACGATCAAACTCCCTCTCACGGGCGTTCACATAAGATTCCGGTACATACTCCTGCCGGAAGGTGGTACAGAAACTATCCCAAGAGATCCCAACTCCGGTCTCCAGCAAGGTACTCGAAGCACCTCGCCACCAGCGCTCTGCGGACTTCCTAAGCAAGAGAGTCACTAAACTCAGCCGAAGATCATCATCATACTGAACTCGGTCGAAAAGAGCAATAACATTCCGGAGCCACGAATCCGCATCCTCACTGGACTCGTCACCATTGAAGACTGGAGGGTTCATCCTCTGAAACCGAGCGATCACCACATCCATCCGCTCCATCGGGGGAGGAAAATCACCAACTTCCTCCTCCTCACTAACACGAGTATGGCTGCGAGCACTATGCCTATCGTCGTTCTGTCCTGCTGACTCCTCAAACTGCCCCCTACCTCTACCACGACGTCTAGGCGGCATCTACGAAGACACTCAACAAGATCAAGCAAAATAGAACAAATACGGCATAGATAGCACATAACACAGAAATATGCAGCACGTAGTCACATAACCAAGCACATGCAACACACAACACTGTGCCTAGACTCAAGTGAGATCAAAGAAATTGAGCTATTAAGCTCTGATACTTCAAGCAAAATAGAACAAATACGGCATAGATAGCACATAACACAGAAATATGCAGCACGTAGTCACATAACCAAGCACATGCAACACACAACACTGTGCCTAGACTCAAGTGAGATCAAAGAAATTGAGCTATTAAGCTCTGATACTAAAAATATCAGGCCTCGTGGTCTAAATAGAGTAAAACAAACAAACACATGCGGAAGCTTATCAAAAAGTGGGTAAAATTTTCGCGTTTAGGCCTGACGGTTTAAACCATATAATTTAAAATACAAGAATACTCAAAATACGAACCCAGTTTAAAATCCAACCACAACAGAAATAGTACAGCATAACAACATCCAACGACAACATGTATCAGACTCCAACTATGGGATACAATAACAAAGCGCATGGCATCCCCCTGGCTAACTGATACATATATATATGCTATACGCAACTGGGACACCTAACCACCTCCTGGGGCACCACTAACTGGGTTAAAGCCACGACCAGCTGCAAAACCTGGGTTTCCTGAAAACAACACAAACAAAGAAACAAACCAAGCCCCAGAGGGACATGGGGTCAAATCCCAGTACGGAGAGCAACTAATATAGCAAAAGAATGCATAAGATAAAATGCAGATGCAATGCATGAGACACCCGATAACAACGTAAGGCTCAACCAACAAGGGAGCAAAGGAACTCAAACACAGCTCCAAGAATCTGCAACAACAGTATCCACGGGGTGTGTTCACAGTGTAGTAATGAGCCACTCGCCATGATACAACACCCGAATACCAAATGCATCAAACAACTAAACCTGTCGTTTCCTCGCCCATGAACTGTGGTAGTTAACCACTCGGCGCATGGTGGCTAACGATCCCAGCAGGGAGATGAGAGTGCGGTATCGCCGCTCGCCCTCGCATCCTGGTAAGAAAACAACAGCACAATACACAAGGCACAAAAGGCTGAGATACAATACAAGGGATCTGAAATGCTAGTGAATAAATGCGTGAATGCAACCAATCGAGAGCAGCTAGCATAACACAATGCAACAACTACTAACACAGCATTCATATCCACCGAAACAATCCCAGAAATCTCACATTAAACCTCATGTTAATTCCAAACTACATCAAGCTCAAATCCGTACCTTAAATTCTGCTCAACAATTACCACAAACTAGGCCTGAGAAATCTGATTCCAACCTGTAAAACATACGCAAGATACAGGGAATCATCAATAACAACTCACGACCAATCTCAGAACCTGACGGCTGTGAGTTCCACGCTCAACCAACAACTAAAACCCTAATAGAACTCAACAGGGAGCTAAATCACAGCTAGGAAACGAGATCTCAAATCTAAAACCAAAGTCTACCTACGCGCACAAACACACTGCCGAAGATAGCTGCTTCGCGATCCCACTCCAGCGAACGATAGACTCCGAAACTAGTATAGGGTGAAAGAGCTTTCCAAGAGGATTCCAACGCTACCTCACACGAAAGAAAAGACGGCCGGAAGCGACGGGAAATTACCGGAGAAGCTCACGTTGAACAGTGCTCTAGGGTTCGAGAACAGAGAACGAAGGTCGAGAGAAATATTTGCTAAGTATGGGATCTGGTGAAAACAACGAAGCCCAACCATGCTTCTTATATACGCGTGAGAGATCTGTTAAAAACAAGCACCAACAAAAACAGATCTCACAACCAACGCGCGCTAAACACAACCAAGACCCCAAAACGACGTGGCACAAAACCCCGGAGAAAGCTGGTCAAAAAGCGCTGAAAGCTGGAAACACGCTACAGAGAGTTGACCAACTTTGACATCTTTTTCAATATTCCAACCAGACCTCATCGCTGCGAACAGATCTCTCAACAGTGCTACTCCCAAAAACTACGACATAACAACTTATTAAAACGGCGGCGTTTAGGAACCAACGCATAAACCCGCAAAACAGATCTCTCCGGTCACGAGCAGATCTCATGCCAACGCTATACCAGATCTCTCTCACAAGCGCTAATCAAAACGACACCGTTCTTACTTATCCAAACAACAGCGTTTCAAGCCTTAACAAAATATGCTAGAACCAGACTTCTTCAACAGCAAGGCTTACGTCATCAACGCAACGCATACCAGCGAAGCTTACGTCATCAAATATACTACCAGATTTCATCAAAAACAGATTTCTCCCCAAAAACTCAAAAATGCGAAAACTTCCAGAATTGCTTAAAATGTGATTTCCGACCCGAAAATGCAACCAAAACCTTCAAATAGAACTCCGAAAACCCAGAAGTCTCCAAAAACCGATTAATTCAAATATTAATATTATTTTACAATTTCAGGTCTCATAGTCATCACCAGAATTGTGCAGCAGATGAGAGATCAAGTGGGTTTGTTTAGGCAATGCATGAAAGCTGCACAAGATTGCCAAGCTAGATATGCGAATAGAAGGCGTAGGCCTCTAGAGTTTCAGGTTGGAGATCTGGTTTTTCTGAATGTTTCTCCTTTTCGTGGTGTGATGAGATTTGGTCTCAAGAAAAAGTTAGCTCCTCATTATGTTAGACCGTATGAGATTGTAGAGAGGATCGGACAGTTGGCTTATCGCTTGTTATTGCCGCCAGATCTGTCCTCATTACATGATGTTTTTCATGTGTCTATGTTGAGGAAGTATGAGCCCGATCCTTCTCATGTGTTGCGAACTGACGAGGTGGAGCTGGATCGGACTTTGATTATGTTGAATATCCCTTGCAGATTTTGGACAGAAAGGAGAAGCAGCTGAGGAACAAGACCATTCCATTGGTGATGGTCCAGTGGAGCAAAGATGGTGGAGAATAAGCTACGTGGGAGTTAGAAAAGAAAATGCAACGTGAGTGGCCTTATCTGTTTTAGTAGAGGTTGCATCTATTCTCCAGTAGCTAGTAGTTGTTTGATTGATTGTTGTTTGTTCCAGTTATCTTGAACTCTTGGTTAGTAGCCTTTTGTTGTGTGATTGAGGTAACTGGTTGTTTGTTGAGTTTTGTCCATATCTGGTGTTGTCGTTTGATTTCGAGGACGAAATATTATTTTCAGTGGGAGAGAGATGCGAGACCCAAAAGTTTATTGGATTAATTGAGTTAATTAATCGGGTTTCTATTTTGAGTGTTTAGATCAGATCTGGACAGTTGTAGAGTTCAACGAGGTAGTAATTAGATTCGGGGAGTTGAAAAGTGCTGGTTGGTATCTTCGAATTTGGTGTTGGTTGATTGGAAGTGAAGTTAGAAGTCAAATCTGTTATCGCTAAGTGTTTTGAGTTCGCTGGTTGAATATCCTACGGGGGTAGCAATACGCCGTTTGGTTGGTGTTAGTTGTTAGCTGTGTGAACCGGCCTGGTTCTAGAGTTTATTGTTGATCGGTTTCGGGTTGGTTAGACAGGGAGGAAGTGCGATGTCGTTTTGGATTTCAGTGATCGTAGGTCAGTGTTGGTATCAGATCTGGGTTGCGATGCTGCGACACTTTGATGACGTCTTGGTGGACGTGATGCGATGTCGTTTAGAATTTCAGATGTGGTTAGCGGGATGATGTGTCCTAGTGAGAGAGCGGTCCTTGGTGCGACGTCGTTTGGATAAGTTCCAAATCTGTTTAGCGTATGGTCCAGATCTGGAGTGTTACTCAGATCTGAGTTGGGAAAAGCTTTGAGCCAGTAATGTCGGTGGTTACTGTTCATCAGATTTGTGGAACATAAGTAGTATTTATAGAAGACTTCGACCGTAGTCTTGCTAATCTTTCCCGACACTTAGAAGATATTTCTTTCTTTTAACCTTACCCTGTCGCGATACCCTAGCTATGTCCACCTAAGCTTATTTTTTCTGATTGCCGACGGTATACAGCTCCGACGGACGCAAGAGTGGTAGCGTTGGACTCCTCTTGCTATGGCACTTTGTTCTATACCTCTTTCGTAGGATTGCGATTAGCTGGAAGAAGATCGCGAAGGAAGCTGCTTTGTGTAGTCTGTTAGCATTTGAGCAGATTTGCTTCTGCCGTTCAGGTAGCTTGTTGGGTAAGTGTTAGTTCCTACTTGCGCTTCGTTTAGAGCTGGTTGTTGAGTTAGAAGGGTAGGACAGAGCTGGTTGAGTTCGTAGCTCCCAGCTCGTAGCACTGAGCTTTGCGTCCCTGAGTTAGCGTTGTTATTTGATTTAGCAGGTTTCAGATCTGGTTGCTCGGGACCGCTTGTGTGGTAATTGTAGCTCAGAACTAAGGTACAGATGTGAGCTTGTTTTACAGCGTCAGATTTGGCATGGATATTATGTGTGCTGCTGTGTATGCTTATGTGTTGTTAGTGCTTGCTTCTGCTGTTGTTTCTTGCAAGCTATTACATTTCATACACGCATTATTCATGTTGAGCTCAGATCTTGTTTAGTCATGCCTTGTTGTATTGATCTGTGCGTACCAGGATGCTTGTTTTGGAGGTCGAGCGGGTAAATCCCGTCACCCTCATCTCCCTGCTGGGATCTGTTAGCCACTATGAGCGGAGTGGGTAGCTCCCACATCTCATGAGTTGGGCAATAGCATGTTGAGTGATTATTTGTGCTTCTTTTACCGTGTGTTGAGATGTGTGGGTAGCTCCCATATACTCACACAACCCGTGGCCACTATCTTCCAGTTGATTGGATATCAGTTGTTGAGCAGTTCCTTGAGATCCTTTGTCTCCCTGCCTTCGGTTGTACCCTTGTTCTCATGCATAAGCATTCGCATTTTATCTATTGCTATTTAACTGCTGTTTTTCAGTTGCTCTCCGTACTAGGGTTTGACCCGTGGTCCCTATGGGGCTGGTTGTCTTGTTTGCCTGCGTGTGTTTCAGGTTACCAGGGTTTCTCCGCTGGTCGTGGAGTTGATCCAACTGGTAATGCCCCGGGAGGTGGATAGAGTGTCCCAGTTATATGTAGTAGATACATATTATATTTTTGTGATATTGTATTGTATCTATGTTGAGCGAGAAACTCATCTGTTTGTTGATTGGGTGTCACTCTATGTTTCTATAATTGTTAGTTGTTGTACTGGGTTTTCAGTGTTGTAAAACCAGTATTTTGGATATCAATGTATTTTAACTTATGTTTTCTATGTCAGGCCAAAGTTGAAAAATTTTTGCCACTATTTTAATGCTTCCACTATCATTTGTTATGTGGTTTTATCTTTGATTGAGCACGAGGCCTGACAGACCAGATCGGATAAACCAGCTTGGACATATTCACACAGAGGGAGAAGTGTGATTTAGATCAGCTGAGAGACCAGACCGGATAAACCAGCTTGGACATATCTACACAGAGTGAGAAGTGTGATTTTAGATCAGCTGCGAGACCAGATCGGACAAACCAGATTGGAGCAGAATTGGTTCAGTACAACACCCCTATATACCGCGATCTGATCAAATAAGCAAATGAACAAAGAATACAATCTGGAACGGTACAGAACAAAGATACGAGCAGATCAACTTAGAGCAGTTCAGCACAGCGATCGGCTTGGAGCCAAGTTGAGTAAAGACAACTCAGATAAAATGATTTCAGATTATTTTGAGGTATAGTATACATCAATTAACTTGATTTGATGTTTTGACTTCTGAGGATCACTTTGTAGTCGTTGGGACTACTTTTAGCGAATTCCAGATATACTAGAGATCTGTTTTCAACTCAGTACGGAGGAATGTATGCTAAAATATGAAAGCATTTAATGAAGACGTACGTGAACAGTACAATCATTAAAAAGTTTGTAGAAAACTAATTTGGATCTATACAACGTGTCTACTGGTAACATTTATTACCGTTGATCCAAAGAGTATAAATTGGAGAAGCCAATCAGTTATAAACTGTAATACGAATACAATATACAAGTGCGAAATAGAAAACTCTACGAACTTCGGCAATTCCAACAAACTTAGAGAGCTATCTGATATTCATTTTCTGTATAAGTGTTCAGCTTATTGCTGAAATTTAAATTGGCTTTGTACCAAAATTCTTATTCTAGATAAAGCCTGAAACAAACTGTAAAACACATCCTGCGTGCTGGTGTATTGTGAGACTAAGA
Source organism: Dorcoceras hygrometricum (assembly GCA_001598015.1). NCBI lineage: Eukaryota > Viridiplantae > Streptophyta > Magnoliopsida > Lamiales > Gesneriaceae > Dorcoceras > Dorcoceras hygrometricum. Next base: position 70,513 of record KV012136.1, on the reverse strand, counting down.
GTTTAGTGTGTTGCGGCCAGCTGAGGGGTTTAGGATACCTTGTACACCAAACAAAGTCTTCTAGTGTAAATCCTTCCTGAAAAGGAAGAAGGGGAGATGTAGGAGTTTTAGCTCCGAACTTCCAGAAACAAATTCTTGTCCCTAATCTTTTACACATACAGGAAAACAATACCAAGCCCCAGAGGGACATGGGGTCAAACCCCAGTACGGAGAGCAACTGAAAACAGCAATTAGATAGCAACAGATAAAAGGCAAATGCTATGCATGAGATCAAGGCTACAACCGAACACAGGGAGCCAAAGTATTCCAAGGACAACTCAACAACTGGAATCTGAACAAAAGGCAGTGGCCACAATGTGTGTGAGTATATGGGAGCTACCCACTCATCTCAGCACACGGTAACAGGTTCATAAACAACACTCAACCTGTTGTTGCCCAACACATGAGATGTGGGAGCTACCCACTCCGCTCACGATGGCTAACAGTCCCATCAGTGAGATGAGGGACGGGAGTTACCCGCGCGCCTCTACAAGCACCCTGGCACGCTCAAACAGCAAACATAAGGCACGGCTACAAGAGATCTGAAACAACATGGAACAGATGCGTGTATGCAGTGCAACACAATGAAACAGATAACAAGACAATATACACAGCATCACGGGACAGCAAGCATAAGCACATATCCATGCCAAATCTCAACGCTGTAACAAGCTCACATCCGTACCTCAAGTCTATGTGCAAAAATTACGACAAACTGGGTCCGAACAACACAAATCCACCACCCCAACAAGCTAGGACGGTATGCTAACAAACTACAGAAGGGAGATGTCTTCGCGCACCTCACCAGCTTCAAGCAAACGTCCAAAAGCAATATCCAACAAAGTTTCGCAGCAAGAGGAGTCCAACGCTACCACTCTTACTTCAATCGGAGATGTCTACCGTAGACAATCGAAGAAGATAAGGTTCGGTGAACAGTAGCTAGGGTATCGCCACAGAGTTTGCTATCGGGAAAATATTCTAAGTGTCGGGAACAATAATAGAGAACTAAGGCTAAGCTCCCTATTTAAATCTCACTACTGAAAGAAACTGGGAACAGATCCACCGACAACTTAAGCTATCACAGCTGATATTCCCGCTCGCAACCAGATCTCACAACATATCTCACTCTACGCAAAAACAGCGATCATTTAAACCAAACGACGTCGCATAGAGTTACTGTCGCAACTGGACATGTCACCCGCTATTCACTGCTGAACAACTAACCAACATCTGATAGCAACGCAACATCAGATTTCTCTCAAATCTGAAGACCAACGCTGCTCACTGCTGAGTCTCTTTCGCTAATCAAAAACGCTGTCGTCCAACTAATCCAAATGACGATGTACCAACACCCGCTACTGAAAACACGCTACGAGACATCTGGATGCCCACTATATCAAACTCTCCTCAAAACTGAAAACCAACAATCGAGCGACAACTGCTTACGTCACCACTGCTGAACACTAACATTCAGCGATGACCCACGCCAACTTCTGATCGCTGAATTCAAATCCTCTACTCTCCAGAATTGTTCTAAGGACTAAAACAAAGCCCGATAGCTACTTCAAGCACATCGACGCAAAGCTGATCTCAATAAAACCCGATTAATTAACTCAATTAATCTCATCAGCTTTTCGGGTCTCACACCCTGGCTCAATATAGATATATAACACTGGGACTCAAATCAGAAAGTGGAACGACCAGCTGAAGCTCCACTCTGTCCAGCCTCGTTACCTGAAGAGCCTGCCAAAGCCAATACAGACCAAGGCCGCCCAAAAACAGGGAAAGATAAAGAGGTCAAACCTCAGTACAAAGAGCCATCTAAAAACAGCAAATCATGCAACATGCTATATTTCAAGTTATGAAATGCATGATGGCTATCAAAGGAATCGGTAATCAAGGCCAACGACTCAGCTGAAAAATTTCGAATGAGCCTCAAACACCACGCACAGCCAATCAGCCAGTAATTCATCATTCCGTGATATTCAGGACCGTCAGCCATCATAGCTCGGTGGTCTTCAGGCACGAAAACTCAGTCGGCCACAACTCCAATATAGCATTTGACCTTTCAGGCACGACAACTCAGCCGGCCGATCACAATTCTAGCTCGACTCGGGTCATCAATCGATCATCAGGCTCAATATGTATGCATGAATCCATTCAATAATCAAATTTCAATGCATACAATAATCAATACATAGAAAAAATCATAAAACAAAACACAGTCAATCAAATATGTTCACAGAGCCACGTAATCACAGCATACAGGTTCACAACAAGAAATATAAACATGCCCATGCCCAAAGCTGTTTACAGGAGCTCAATCCGACCTCAGACCAGCTAAAACCTCAATCTAATCTCACCAGGGCACGACACCAACAACCTGCTCAAGTCTGCTTCCTCACTGACTCACGACGAAGCTTAACAGAAGCTGCATAAGCTCAAATCTGTTCAAAACAACTAACCATTCAACTCAACACCAAGCCAAAACTGCTAAGGTTCCAGACTGATTGGATCAATGTGGTTCGAAAAACAGTTGCAAGAGTTCAAAAGGGCGTGGGGGGGGGGTTGAATGAACTCTTGGTATTTTCAAATTTTCGAAACCTTTTAAAACAGTTTTACAAGCACCCGCTTAACTTGAATCCGAATTATCAGATTTAAGATATCTCAGTTTAAAATCAAATTTCTCGACAAAGAAAAAGTGCGGAAAGAAGTCGATAAATTTGTGAACAGTAAAAGCAATAAGTAAATGCCATAATATAAAAGAGTAAGGGTCGAGAGTTTGTTTATGGAAGTTCGGATATCAATATCCTATGTCTCCCATTATCCTTTTCAGGAAGGTTCCACTAGAAGATTTTATGGTTACAGGCCTTCTGCAAACACCCAATCACCGAGCATCGCTCAAGGTAAACTCCTAGCAACACCAATCACAAAGCAGTTGCAGCTGCTGTTTAAAACACTTGATATGTTTGTCAAACGGCTTTTGTGTAGCACATTTGTTACAGACTCAATCTAGAATAATAACAGTGAAATACAATGATTTTGAGTACTGTAAATCTTCTGGTTTCTAAAAAAGGAAACTTGATTCAACAAAGTGAACCAGAAGGTGACTCAAAGATATTTTCCAACACTTGTGTTCTTCGAGTTTTTGTGAGCTTTTGAGAGATAGCTTAAATGTGTGATACGCTCAGAGATAATGAGAACGACGAATGGCGAGAATGACAGAGAGATAAGATTGTGAATAACCGAGAGCTTCTTCAATTCAAATACCATCTCTATATATAGTCTTCGTCCTCAAACGGTCATTAAATTTTGTAAAGGAAACAATATCCCTTTTGAAAATCTGTTAATCGTATGACCGTATATTCTGCTCCACTATATGGTAAATTGCACATCGTCAGATCCAATTTGTCGTGTTTCCATTTCCGTGCAATCATCGTATAACGTCCTCTTTAAATTGTGTACTATTTACCCAAAATATTACCGACGTTGTATCCTTAATTCCAGGCTATAGTACGATTCAATCTTCACCATTGATTCTTTCCATTTTGAATATGTAATCGCGTTTGAATAGATTTGTCGCTTGCGCCTGAATTATCTCATTGTTAATACAGCTTTTCCTTTCTTGAAGAAGATGAATAGTTCATCGCTGATAGAATCATAAACCAACTTCTGAATTTTAGCGCTAAACCAAACGCTGCCGTATCAACTAATTCAAACGACGTAGTTTTGTTGTTCATTAAAAACCACGCTAACACTTGAATAGTTGCGCCTGATATCAAATCAAAACCTGAATCCCCAACGGCTGAATACACTTCTTAAAGAAATACCCAACGTCTGAATATGCTCGCTACTGAAGTAGAATTCAACTGCTGATCTCAAAAACCAACGACTGATTATACCAACTGCTGATTAGATATCCAACGCCTGAATAGATACCCAATGTCTGAAATAACTTTCTTTTTGAAAATAGAGAATATGACATAACGAATGATTGCAATCACTGAATGTTCCAATAACAGTCACGAATGAATCAAAAGCACTGTAGCCAGCTGCTGAAAATACTTACTACTGAAATAATACACTAAAGTCTTATTGCGTAACCCAACATCTGAAATGCTCTCACGACTGACATAAAAACCCGATACCAGAAACTAATAGCTGTATATCTTCAACCTCTGAAATAGTAACCCATCAACTGAGTGCCTCAACTCAACTGCTGAAATATACCTGAATACCAAGATCTGATATCTAACAACTGAAATATTCAAACCCCATCTCTGATTGGTCAATTCAACATCTGAATATATTTAACTCAACGTCTGAACTAATATCGAATACCCAAGTCTGAGATAAACTGACGTCTGAATATACTTTGCTGTTAATTGCAACGGCTGATTCTCCAGAAGTAACTTCGTATCAGCACTTGTCTTATTTTGTTATCACCAAAACTAATAAATTTTATCTTAACAATTTCCCCTTTTTGGTGATGATAAAACTTAGCAGCCTTAAGATATATGAATGAGCAAAAATAAATTGCGCAAAAGTCTGCTGAAATTCTAAATTTGATTGATGATAAAATGTACACAAGATTTGTACAACAAGAGAACAACAACAATTTATCCTAGCCAATCTTCAAACGATCTTCTGAACGGTCCACCACCACTGCTGGAATATCTTCTCTTGGAAGATCCACTCCTATCGCCTCTTCTCTGACTTCCACCTCAGCTACCACTTTCCCTAGTACCACTTCTCTGTTCATCTAGTCTATTGCCACTCCCACCACTACCCTCGCTGGGTCGGCTTTGATCGCCAGGAGGTGGTTGGGGACGGTTGCTACCACTTTCCCCCTTTTTGGCATCACCTCTTCTGAGATAATCAACGATGAGACCGAGTTGGGTAGAAAGATTGAGATAATTTTCCTCTGCTTTAGCACGAAAGTCTAATTTCTCACTTCGAATTTCAGCAACCTGCCCATCCAAGTAAGTTATTTTAGCGTTAATCTCTTTCACCTCCTTCCGAACATCTACTGTATTGCTACCACTTTCCCCCTTTTTGGCATCACCTCTTCTGAGATAATCAACGATGAGACCGAGTTGGGTAGAAAGATTGAGATAATTTTCCTCTGCTTTAGCACGAAAGTCTAATTTCTCACTTCGAATTTCAGCAACCTGCCCATCCAAGTAAGTTATTTTAGCGTTAATCTCTTTCACCTCCTTCCGAACATCTACTGTATCAAAGGCAGCAGCAGCAATCTGAGCACTTAGCTTCTGGTGAGTTGATTTGAGGTCCAGCGACGAGAGGTTATTTTTATCATGCATATCTTTGCGCAATGCCCTGTGCACTCTGTCCTGTTCGTTAACTCTTGCGGAAATCTTATGTTCGAGGTCTTGAATGTGCACAAGAAGAATATTCCTGAGATTATGAGCATCATCTCTGCATCTGAATTGTTCACACTGAACTTGGTCAACAGAAGCGCGCAATTTAGCTAAATACTCCATAAAATCGGTGGCAGCAGGTGGTAGAGAAATTGAAGTATCAGCAGTATCATTATCATCAAAATGCATAGAAGAGTCGTCTGAAGTGGATGAAGAAAAAGGACTCTGATCTATCATCATCTGTACACTTGGAGCAACTGAAATTGAACTTTGAGCTATCTGTACATCTCTCAACACTGTTCTTTCGAAAGCAATAGTTGAAACAAAACTGCTAATATCAGCAGTACTCAAGCCACTGAATAAACTGTACTGAACAAAAGCTGTACATAGTTGACTCCATCCCCCACACTGTTACTTTCGAAAGCAATAGTTGAAACAAAACTGCTAATATCAGCAGTACTCAAGCCACTGAATAAACTGTACTGAACAAAAGCTGTACATAGTTGACTCCATCCCCAAACAGTAACTGTTGGCTGACGAGAAATAGAATCTGTAACTGGCTCAAAAACTACAAGAGTGCGGCAAAAATTAATAGAGCCTACTGGCAGAAGTTTACCAGAGACAGAAAATTGTGCAACTTCTATACAAACATCTCCCATCTAAGACCGTGTGCCATTGTCTGTACTTTCAATTCTTCTACCACAAACATATGAATATCAGAAAGCATCTCCATTACTTTGAGATCGGAAGCAGAAGAAACTTCACTTGGGACAAAATTGATTTCTCTTGCCTCTAAAAACTTCCGGATTGACAATTCTCTGTACTTAGCTAATATGTAAATCTTCCTGTTGAGAGCTACTCTTGTAGAGTCTGTCTCAGCCCAAGATAAAATGAGAGCCTCCTTATCAAAATACAACTCATCTATCTTTAGATTCACAAACTTCTTTAGACTGAAAGAATTAAATAATTTTTCAACCTCATCTATAATCTGTTCTCGCAGATGTACCAGCAGATTAATATCTCCAACAATCAACGAAAATTGCTCCTTGATAGGATTACCCTTAACTGGGTCTCTTTCATGAAGGGGCGCCTTCCCCTTATCAGTCGCTGGAATCTTGGGTAGACCGGCCTTGTACCAATCTCCTTCATGGATAGTTGAGCCTAAAGTAATTGGCGTTATCTCCACATTGGCAGACGGCAATGGGCACTCTACTGGAATAGTCATCAAAATATCTTCCAGAGACATTGCCACATCAGCAGATAGTTCAACAGCCTCTGTCTCCATTTCCTCCACTGTTTCCATGTCTTCATCAGTGTCACTAGCAGTAACGACTGGTTGTCCATCTTGTTGTGCATGGAATTCCTCATACGAATGATTCAACCACTGTTCTAACTCATCAGCTGTTGGAGCGACCTGTTCCCCAACATCTAATCCACCAACATTTTGTTCTTCCTCGTCTGGTCCAATTTGAGCAGTCTCAGCAAGGACTTGTTCAATGATAATATCCACGTCATCAGCAGTGGATATACCCTCGTTAAGAACATCTGCTACTGCTAGCAAAGAAATCGGTTCATCAACACTTTCAACAACTGTCTCAACATCCTACTCAGCAGTATCATCAAAATCTCTACAGCTGCTTCTCCAACAATATTACCGCAAACAACTGGCTCACTATCAACAATTTTATCATCAGGACTTAGAATCAACTTCCTCTTCCTCTTCTGAGTTTTTCGTTTTGGCACTGGGGGTTGCTCAGCCGGGGCAACTGGAGTTGGCGCAATCATCTGAAGAGGCACTGCTTCGTGAGCCACAGGCAAAATATCTAAAGTGTCTTTTCAAGACACTGACTTGCTCTTGGTAGTCCTCTTCTTTTTCACCACTGGTTCAGCAGCAGCATCTGTATCTGGTCTCTTCTTGGACGCAGCCTTCTTTACGGGTGTTTTCTTCACCCTTGGTGCATCAGCCACTTCTTCTCCACCAACTTTTTCATTGATAACAACATATCGGTGAACAGTTTTCTCAGTTAGGATCCTGGATGAAGGAAATGCTCTGGATTCACACAGCTCCAAGCCCAGTACATTTTTCAATAGAACACAGATTTGAATTGCGTAACCCTTCGCTTGCCTTGAACCTGGAGGAACCATAGCCTTGAGGATATCGAACACCAAACTGCTCCAGTTGATCTTCACGCCACAAATGATAGCAGTCATCAACAAGAACCATTCGTGAGTGACCGCATCGAAAGACCCTGCTTTCACAGAAATAGTCTTAGCCAGTATGTCGCCAAGAAGCCTAAACTCGATCTTCATTTCCTTTTTTTTGCAAGAGGTTCTCACTTGCTCCTTAGACTCAAAGAATATTCTTCGTGCCTCAAACACCAAATCCTTCGGGACTTCAGACAAGTCCGTCAAACCCTCCATCGATAGCTCAAACGCCGCAGCAAAAACTTTCTCAGAAATCTCGACTGATATACCCTGTATGGTGCTCAAAATCATTCCATCCCTAACCAAACCGTTCTCAAAGAACTCCGTTAGTGCATCTTCGTAATAAACGGTGGGTCAACCCAGAAATCCCTTCAACCCAGTCGCTACAAAAGATTCAAACACTGCTACCAGTCCTGCATCGTCCATACCAAGGACGGAGTCGAATGAGATGTGGAGACTGTTGCTAATCAAGGAAGATGCCATTATCGTCGTTGAGAGAGTGAAAGATTTCCTGAAAATAATCGCATGAAAATACACAAGAGAATATGCGCACAAGAAAACCAGAGAGCAAGTATGCAAGGTAAGTGAAGAGGTAAACAGTAAATGCCGTAATATATTTAGAGAATAGTAAACGATAGAGAGAGAAATGATGTAGATGTGACGATTGGAATGATGACAACCACATGTCAATCATCGACGGTGCGTACAATATTTTGAAAAGATGTTAAAAAGATTTTATCAAAATTACAAAATATAGAAAGTATTTTAAAATTGATTTTGAAAAGATTTTACCCGTACAAGGAAAAAGGTTAAAAAGACGCGCGCCAATTTTGATATCGGCACAGCTGGTACAGCGATTTGTAATAACATCACTGCTGATTTTAATGTATTGGTGAGGGTAAGGTAGGAGCTGATCATAAATAAGCATCAGCTTTATATATGTGACTTCTGAATATATATCAAGACTTCACATATTCAGCTGACGTCGTGCTTAACAAATCAGATCCTGGTTCCCCCTATGACTGATATCCTCCAACGCAATATGCTTGCCTCAGCTGAAAGTCCATGCGTTCCCCCTGAACAAAAGACTTGCAGCGGATTTAAGCAACAGCTAACAACCTGAAAAATTGTTAGCTCACAAACAAATCAAGGCAATTCAAGGAGACCTAATATGTTTCTAAAATAAGAAAACATAGCGTCTGGTAGAGGTTTGGTGAAGATTTCAGCAACTTGCTGCTCAGTCGACGTACTCCAACCGGACGTCTTTCTTTAACACGTGGTCACTTATAAAATGATGCCTGAAGTCGATGTGCTAAGTTCTCGAATGCAGTACTGGATTCTGGGATCGCGATTGCACTAGTGTTGTCGCAGAGAATAGGCACTTCAGAAGCATCGATGCCATAGTCCTTCAGCTGATGTTGTATCCAACGAATTTGAGCACAACAGCTGCCAGCTGTGAGGTACTTTGCTTCAGCTTTTGATGTTGCGATCGACGTCTGCTTCTTACTAAACCAGGAAATCAATCAATCTCCTAAGAATTGACAAGTACCGCTAGTGCTCCTGCGATCAATCCTGCATCCTGCGTAGTCTGAATCACTGTAACCAATTAGTTGAAAGCCTGAGTCATGGGATACCAAAGACCCACGTTGGAAGTACCCTTTAAATATTTTAAAATCCTTTTTACGGCTATGTAATGTGATTGCTTTGGCACTGCTTGGAATCTGGCACACATACAGACAACAAACATGATGTCTGGTCTGATAGCAGTTAAGTAAAGCAAAGAGCCTATAATACCACGATAAAGTTATACCTCAATGGCAGTTCCAGCTTCATCTTTATCCATCTTAATTGAAGAGCTCATTGGGGTAGCAGCTGCTGAACATTTGTCCATGCCAAATTTCTTCAGCAGTTCTTTCGTGTATTTAGCTTGGTTTATGAATATTCCATTCTCCAGCTGTCGTACTTGTAAGCCCAGAAAGAACGTCAGCTCCCCATCATGCTCATTCTCAAACTTATCCTGCATCAACTTCGAAAACTTTTGGCACAGTTTGGGGTTAGTTGACCCAAAAACTATGTCATCAATGTATATTTGAACTAATAAGACGTGATCAGCTTTTACGAATTTAAACAATGTCTTATCCACTGTGCCTATGGTGAAGTCATGCTCAATAGGGAATTTTGACAGTGTATCATACCAAGCTCTGGGTGCTTGCTTCAACCCATATAGAGCTTTATACAACTTATAAACATAATATGGATGTGTATGATTTACGAAACCTGGAGGTTGCAACATACACTTACTCTGTTAAGATTCAATTGATAAATGCACACTTAACATCCATCTGAAAGACTTTGAAGTCTTTAAATGCAGCATATACAAGAAACATGCGAATGGCTTCTAGCCTAGATACTGGTGCAAAGGTCTCATCAAAATCTATACATTCCATCTGCCTAAATCCTTGTGCTACCAGTCTAGCTTTGTTTCTTACGCCATCTTCATTCAGTTCTAAAGACCCATCGTGTTCCTATAACTGAATTATTAGATGGTCTAGGTAGTTGCCATACGTTATTGCGCTTAAACTAATTCTTCTTGCATTGCATCTATCCAACTGGGGTCAGCTAAGGATTCATCTATTTTCTTAGGTTCTATATGAGAGATGAATGCAGAATCAAAATGATCATGTGATATCTGGCCTCGTGTGCGAACAGGAGATTCGAATTTACCTATGACCTGCTCGGGTGGATGATTTTTATTCCACCAGAGATCAAGTCCAATTGGATTTTCTCCTTGTTCCCCCTGTGTCGCTGGCTGGATAACAACTGGATCAGCTGATGCCAGTTGATGTTTATCATTGTTAGCTTGTGCGTCTGATTCCAGCTGTTGTGATTTTTGTTCCAGATGTGAGCTTGGATCAACTCTTGAAACAGTTGGTCTGGATACCAATTGATGATCACTTGCGACTGGTTGTCCAGACTTTGGTATTGATACTGATTGATATGATCTGCTCGCGCCTTGTTGTCCAGATGTTGATCCAGGTGCCAACTGATAAACGCTTGCGTCTTGTGCATCATAAGTTGATTTATGAATAGTGGAACCTGCTTGAGCAACATCTAATCGAGCAACGTCTGGTTGAACAACATCTGATTGAGCGATGTCTGGTTGATCGTTGTTTGCTTCACCTCCAGCAGCTGGCACACTTGGGAAGATCTGTTCCTGTATAGAGTCAACATTATTTAAATCGATGACTACTGGATTACCTGTCAGATCTTGTTGAGCAATGTTGTGCGGTGTGTCCAGCGTCTGTTGTGTCTCAGCTGAATATCTTTGTGGCACATCGTCGTCTGATTCCTCAAGGCTTGTTGACTCCAAACGTGAACACAAATCATGTAAGATTGCAGCTGAGTTGGATCTGAAGCTTGTTTCATCGAAAACCACATGAGCGGATTCCTCAACTGTCAGACTTCGGTTGTTGAAAACTCGATACGCTTTGCTCACAGCTGAATAACCTAAGAAGATACCTGCATCAGATTTTGGTTCAAAAGCTGTTTTTTGACATTATTATGAATAAAACATCTGCACCCAAACACCCTGAAATAAGATATATCAGGTTTCTTACCATTCCATATCTCATATGGGGTTTTTATCGTGCATCAATCATATATCTATTTTGAGTATAACACGCTGTGTTAACTGCTTCTGCCCAAAATTTTTGTGAAATACCGGAATAAGCAATCATAGACCTAGCATCTTCTTTTAAAGTACGGTTTCTCCTCTCAGCAAGTTCGTTCTGCTGAGGAGTTCTACCTGCTGAAAGCTCATGCTTTATCCCTAAGTCTTCCAAATAAGAAGTCAATTTTTGATTTAAAAACTCAGTACCACGATCACTTCTTATTCGGTTGACTGAACAAGATCTGTCATTTTGTAAATGTTTCAAAAGACGTATCAGCTGGTTGGCGGTTTCAGATTTTGCTTTTAAAATAACACCCCCGTATATTTTGTAAAATCATCAAAAACTGCAAGGGTGTAGTTCGTTCCCCCTAAGCTAGTTACGGGTATAGGACCATAAGATCCATATGTAAAAGCTCTAAGATACGGGAAGAACGTTTACCTCCTTTCTTTTTGAAAGTAGATTTAATTTGCTTACCTAGCTGACAAGCGGCACAAATCTTGTCCTTAGAAAAATTGATTTTTGGCATACCAGAAACCATATCATGTTGACTCAATTTGGCAAGTGTTTTGAAGTTAGATGATTCATTCTTTGATGCCACAGCCAGCTCTTGGAAGAGTCAGCCGCAAGGCACAATTTTTCAGATTTCAACTGCTCTGACCAATCGATAATGTAGGTATTCCCCGAACGTTTACCTATCAATACAGTCAGACCATTTTCACTCTGAACTGTGCAAGTGTGTTGTTGAAACTTAACTATGTAACCCTTGTCACATAGTTGACTAATGCTAATCAAATTATAACGTAAATTATCAACAACTAAGATGTCTGAAATAGAGCTGTTACCGTGGATAAGCTTACCCTTACCCACAGTGTTACCGTATGCGTTATCACCAAAGACTATCTTTGCACCTTTGTGTGGGACAACATCTGAGAGCAGCTTTTGGTTTCCTGTCATGTGTCGCGCACAGCCGCTGTCCAGGTACCACAAAGTTGATACATCAGCTGGTCGTACCTGTTATCCTGCAATCATAAAAACAGCTTTTGGTACCCAATTTTACTTGGGTCCAGATCGGATTATCCCTTTCGGGACCCATACTTGAATTACCTTGACAGTTTTCCCAGTACTAGAGTCCGTGAGGGTATGTGCAAAACTATGGTGAGATCTATTGAGTGTTGATTTCATATTTTGACCATTAAGATCCCTTCTCGGCTGAACCTTTCTCCAACCAGATTTTACCTTCGTTGAATTACGCCTTGGCTGGTTAGGAACAAACGACTTAGAACCAGCTTTCGCTTTGTCTTTGTCCAATTTGTTCTTTAGCCAGCTGGGCTTGGAATTCTTAGGTCTTTTGAAGCCGATACCAGCTTTTCCTTTATGGTTCAACTTCTGAGAGGTCTGGTCATTATATGTCATCGACTCACAGCAGTCATATATCACGTTTACTTTGACAAAGCTCATATTGTTGTCATACACCAGCTGTGATTGAGTACTTGTTTCTCCTTCACTGCTTTCACTACTATTGAAACCCAAGCCAGTTCTATCACTCGCTGGCTTCTGAATTCCAAACAGCTTCTCAAGAGAAGCAGAAGACTTGGTCCAGGAGCTCATTGTCAAATTTAATTTTTCAATTTCAGCTTTGAGCTCACGAGACTCGTTTCTCAACAATTCATTCTCAGCTGTCAGCTTACTTATCTCGATTTTCAAACTGTCAGCTTCACCAAGTTCAACAACACTTGGTTCAGCTGAACTATTTTTCAAATCATCGTTTTCAGCTTTAACTTACTCGAATATTTGAGAAATCTTCCTGTACTCTTTGACCATATCATTAAGTGCACTGACAAGGTCTTCTAGTGTAAATTCAATGTTAGAGAAGTCGAATACCTCGTCATCAGATGTTTGATCAGCCATGAGACAGTGAACTTCCTCCTGTTCACTATCGCTTGATGAGGAACTACTGGATGTAGCTCGAATATTTGAGAAATCTTCCTGTACTCTTTGACCATATCATTAAGTGCACTGACAAGGTCTTCTAGTGTAAATTCAATGTTAGAGAAGTCGAATACCTCGTCATCAGATGTTTGATCAGCCATGAGACAGTGAACTTCCTCCTGTTCACTATCGCTTGATGAGGAACTACTGGATGTAGAATCTGAATCTGTATCAGCCCAACTCTTGGTGCTTTCCTCAGCCATCAGTACTTTGCTATCATTCTTGCGGCTGGGTCTTTTATCGCCTCTTGTACTCATCCGTCTGTCCTTGGATCTATCCTAGGATCTTTCGACAGTTCTCTCATCTGTCTTGTCATCTCGCTTGTATCGATCCTCCTTCTTTTCATCTCTCCTGTATCTATCATCAGTTCTCTTGTCATCCATGGATCTGTCCTCCTTCTTTGGCCTATTGCAATCAGCTGCAAAGTGTCCTGGACGAACACAGTTATAACAATTCGAATCAGCATTAACTTTATCAGATTTATGAAAATTAATATAAGGAGTAAAAGGGTTGAAAGATCTTCTCAAGTATTTCCCAAACTTCTTAACGAAGAGGGACATGACGTCGTCGCTGAGTTGATCAGCCGTCTTGCAAGTTCTTGGAGAGCACTGTTCAGTAGTTTTAGCTGCTAATGCTTTCGTCGGCTGGGATGTTGATGGAGCAGCTTCAGCTCTCATCTCCTATTCGAACTCATAAGCTTTAAGGTTTGCAAACAAGTCGTGAAGCTCCATCCTGTTCAGATCTTTTGATTCATGCATCTCCATCGTCTTCATGTCCCACTCCCAGGGCAGCGCTCTCATCACCTTCAACGCTAGCTCTCTGTTGCTATATTCTTTGCCAAGACTCGTCAACTGAATAACAACAGCACTGAATCTTTCATCGAACTCCATCATCGTCTCTCCATCCTTCATCTTTATCGACTCGTACTTCTGCTGAGCCACAGTCAAATTGTTCTCTTTCGTCTTGTCGTTTCCTTCACATATTTGAGTCAGCTTTTCCCAAATATCTTTAGCTGTAACGCAAGTTTTGATCTTACTGAAAATGTTTTTGTCCTTGTTCAGTGTCTTGAAGAGAATATCCTTGGCCACATTGTCTAGATTCGCCTTCTTTTTATCCTGATTAGTGTACTCATGTATGCTCTTCTCCAGAAACTGAGGCTCGCCGTTAGAAATTGCAAAAGCTAGGTTTGGCTTCATTATTTTCAACACCCCTTCTGTGATAACAGACCACATGTCGTCATCCTGAGCAGCCAGATGAGCTTGCATGCGAATCTTCCAGTCGTCATAATCCTCCATAGAAAACATAGGAATCTTGTTGTGAGAAGTTGACATTTTAATATATGATAAAGCACAAACAACAACTGTTCAATACTGAGATGCGCAGGCTCTGATACCAATTGATAGGATCAATGTGGTTCGAAAAACAGCTG